>CM077194.1:22346058-22913558 GCA_039654625.1 Rhinogobio ventralis | reverse complement strand
TCTCTCTTCCATCCTATCCATTTCATGCTATGCATTCAGCCCCACATGTGACAATAGCCTCAAGTCATTAGCCATTGCTGAAAAATTTATGAAATGGAACTCTACGCAGTATTTATAATAATCATAAACATTTGTAGTGAAATTTTCATAAATTTAAGCTGAGTCATAAATCGTGGTTATGGGTCATGTTGAAGTGCACTTGTTGCGCAGATGAGAAAATATGTAAGTGGCATATTTTTTGCTGTTATTACACTAATTTTTAGATGGATTTCAATATTTGTATCTACTTACTTTTTACCTCACCATCTACAGTGCCCTTCCAAAGTTGGGTTTTCGACTATCTCCATAAATTCTTCATCATTTGCATTGACAAGGAACAACACAATCAATGCAAAATCTGGTGCACTTTGAGATTTCAAAATTAAGAGCTCCAGCCCTTGTGTAAATTAAAAAAAAATCAGTAAATTGACTTGCACCTGCACTTTAATGGGTACTCAAACCTCGTTTTAGTTGTGATAGTGTTAAATTCACACTGGTGTTTTAGGAAACCAAATAATTAGAATATAATAATAAGAGTTTTTATTTTGACAGAAACTGCAGTTGAGCTTTATTTTGGTGGAAAATTACTGTTTCTCTGAAAATCAGTTTACAAACACGTCTCATTAAACATTTAGTGAAATGCTGTAATCATCTTCTCACAAAAATGTTGGAAATTATGTTAATGTGAAAATAATGCATAACTGGTGCATGCTACTTTCCTAAATGCATGCTAAACCCACAGCACATGCAGAGATGGAGTTCACTGTATTCATTCACTGTGAACTGAGCTGTTCTGAGACGTTGAAAACAGCATTGGAGACCTTTTATATTATTATGAGAAGTTTTAAAATATTTTCAGTTCATTATGAAACTGTGGCGGCACAGATTTTCCGGGGTGGCGAACTCCGGTGCTGGAGAGCCTCAGTCCTGCAGAGTTCAACTCCAACCCTGATAAAACTCACCTGCCTGTAGCTTTCAGACCTTGATTAGCTTGTTCAGGTGTATTTGATTAGGGTTGAAGCAAAACTATGCAGGAGTGTGGCTCTCCAGGACCGACGTTCGCCTGGATTAGACTATGGCAGGCCATCACAGTCTTTAATGGGAAGCACTCCTAGAGATATTTTAAAAGTGTCTATAAACTGTGTTCTGATTTGACAGTAGTGTGCTAAGTTTATTTGGCAATCAGTCAGTACAGCTATAAAAGTGTGCTGCCTCAATAATATTAAAAAAAGAAACTTGGGCCAAACTGAATCCAATAATATGTCAAGGCATTCAGTTCACACAATATATATATATTGTTTTTTAAGCCATTTGGTTTACGTTGTAATAACCATGTCATTATACACATTTGTGTCCTAATAAATCACATATACCTGTAAACACACAGTCATTTTACATATGCTTCTATGTTTCCATCAAAGAGGGCTGTTTTTGCAACGAGAATCCTCATCAGTTCTCCACTGATGGTAATTTGTCTACATAGACTGCCGATTAACACACACACACAGATACAGAGTACAGTTTGATTGGTGGCTAAGAAGATCTCCTGAACAGTAATGATAAGAAGCTAATTAATATAGAAAAGTAACTAATTTATTTATGAACAACAAAAGTGTTAATCTGCCTAGAAAGAGTGAAAGGAAGAGAAAGTAAGGATTGTGGTGGAGAATGTACAGCCCCACTGTGCTGGTGTGGTATAGAGGTTAAAGTTCAGGGCTGATCACCAGAGCCATGAGCAATCAACATTGTGCAATACATATAACCCTAGGTTGCTTCAGATAGTCTGTCCGTGTAAAAATTTTACTGTGTGAGTCACTTTTGCGTCTCTGATAAATAACATTTACATACTATTTACCTTGCTAAAATACTACCAAAATAGAATCTATTTGGGCTGTGAAGTTTGTTAACCCAAAGCCATTCTAAATACTGATTAAACAATGTTAACTTGTTTACGCTGTTTTATCCTGAATCCTAGGTAGTCAGGATGTAAGATTTCAAACTGTATTTTTGCAAACCTTATTGTTAATGTTTTTATTTGCATATTTATGAGTTTAGTAACATGCAATACAGTACATACACATCCTGTTTGTCTGTTTGCTTGTGAATTTATTGCCACAGAAGAAACAAACACAGTATCTGATTAACTTGGTCTCTGTCACCATTTGACAATTTACATTTTTCTTGCAGATGCTGAAACTAAACAGTGACGCTGCATGACAGTTTCTCTGACTGTACATAATGCATGAATATTTAATGATTGGTTGATTGTTGCTAAACAGCTTGCTATCACATTTTACCTTCACAATTCAGTGTTTTCTGCTCTGGAGTACAGTTTTATTACCCAGAGTTAAAAGATCGGCCATTATCCGGTTACACTTTATTTTGATGGTCCCCTTTAGATATGCTGTTGACTAATCACCGATCAGGCATGACATTATGACAGGTGAAGTGAATAACACTGATTATCTCTTTATCACGGCGCCTGTTAGTAGGTGAGATATATTAGGCAGCAAGTGAACATTTTGTCCTCAAAGTTGATGTGTTAGAAGCAGGAAAAATGTGCAAGCCTAAGGATTTGAGCGAGTTTGTCAAGGGCCAAACTGTGAGTTAGACGACTGGGTCAGAGCATCTCCAAAACTGCAGCTCTTGTGGGGTGTTCCCGGTCTGCAGCGGTCAGTATCTATCAAAAGTGGCCCAAGGAAGAAACAATGGTGAACCGGCGACAGGGTTCCAAGGCTCCATTGTTGCATGTGGGGAGCGAAGGCTGGCCCGTGTGGTCCGATCAAACACACAAGCTACTGTAGCTCAAATTGCTCAAGAAGTTAATGCTGGTTCTGATAGAAAAGGTGTCAGAATACACAGTGCATCGAGTTTGTTGCATATGGGGCTGCATTGCCGCAGACCAGTCAGGGTGCCCATGGTGATAATCACGTTTTCTTTTTACATCACGTGGATGGCTGTGTGCGTCGCGTGTCGCTTACCTGGGAAACACGGCACCAGGATGCACTATGGGAAGAAGGCAAGCCAGCGGTGGCAGTGTGATGCTTTAGGCAATGTTCTGCTAGGAAACCTTGGGTCCTGCCATCCATGTGGATGTTACTTTGACATGTACCACCTACCTAAGCATTGTTGCAGATCATGTACACCCCTTCATGGAAACGGTATTCCCTGGTGGCTGTGGCCTCCTTCAGGACAATCAAAATAAAGTGTTATCCATCATTCTTTTAAAATGACGAATGTGAAGCTTTGTACTTTATACAGAGTTACTTAGTGCAGTGTGAAAATTGAGATTTGTGTGTTTTGATGTCTATGTACATCTTTGTAAAACTATTGAACATGATGTGTCTTGCTTTGCAAAATGTTTGCAGTTAATTTAATTTAAAAAACAAAACAAATGTAATTGCCTTGACAAGAGTTTTCTTGGCTGAATAAGACATTTTGCATTTAGTGAATGAACAAATTCAAATTGGCTGTAGAAAGTAGGGTTACTGAGGACAATTGACCTATCGGTAAGCCCCTCCACTCGAACGCAGATGAGCCAATGGCAGTTGATCATCAGTTGCGCTGGGACCGGAACTCGGACATCTTTAGGTTTCAGCGCCATAGAGAAACATTGGAAAATCCGAAGCTCTCATTGGTTTGATGGTGTTTATGCTACAAAAATGCTAAAACTATATGCCCGGGGTACTGTAACACTGATTCCAGTTATCCTGAGAGGATTTTCTGGGTGTCCCACTCTCATTAAGTATTATGATTAAAGTTAGTGAGTCCATGTTAACGTACAAACCTGAATAGCTAACTGTTCTCACATCATGTACAGTGTAGGTCAAAAACACATAAACAAAGGGCTACATTTCAGTGCCTCTCCATATTAAACTGGTTAAATGTACATTAATTTAATCGGTACATTAACAGTGTTGATCCTGAATGTTGATCTCTAAACCCTCGCTTCCAAATTAGTCTCTCACCATATTTAGTTTCAAATCTTTTATATATCCCTCTATGGCACAAGTCCCACTTGAATGCTCATCGGCGAGAGGTGGTCCTTCTGTGTCACAGACTTTATTGTGATTTATCTCATTTGTTTTTGTATACATTTTTGATATTTCTGTGAGTTTAGATATGTTAAAGTTCTGCATTATCTGTCTAACTAAGGAGGGACACCTATTTTGATGGGTATTATAGTCTACGGAGCGATACCGGCAGTGAAAGGGAGAGCTCGCAGTTGTGTTGCAGATAATGAAGTTTACAGTTTATTACATACGGTCTGTATATGTTTGTTTACTGTTCGTTGTATGAGTGTTTTTGTGTAATTTGCGGTGTATGTTAATGATAATGCAGCGGAGAGAGAGAGTTTGTGAATGAGACAAACGTCTTATGCTTTGTTTGTTCAGCTCTTATGGTGATTTTTTTTATTTTTTTTGGAGTGAAAAACGATCTAATAAACTTCATAAACCATCAGTAAGGTTTGGTCATCATAGGGATGGGGTCCGCCACATTCTGTGTCTAAAAACATCTTGGCATAAGGTTTTCACACTGACAGCTGTCATTGTAAGACAGTTAGCAACTCCGTTTGTTTGTCCGAGTTAGCAACAGTAACTAAGGTGGACGGGGCTTACGATCAGTTCAATTATTAAGACTTTTAGGTTGTTAAGAGAACTCAAGCATCTTCTTGCATCATGTTACCTTTATTTTTTTATTTTTTTATCCAGTCCAGTTTTATGAAATGCATAGTAACTGTATACAACTGCAGTCTTGCTAGAAAGATGAAACTTGTGAAATCATTTAAAAATATTAAATGTTTGGTTGTTGCAGAAAACTGTTGTCAGTTAGATAATAAAGTTTAATATTGAATAGTTTTATATGAATATAGCAGTTTTTCAAGGATTTAGTATTGTGTAGTATTAATTTTAGCTTTCTGCACTTAAGGCTGATTTCCTAATGAACCTGGACCTGTCGATTGATTGTTTTTTGCAGTCAGACACCTGGAATCAATGGATGGTTCAAAAGAGCAGAGAACTTGAGATCACTTTCTTATTCCTGCTTATAAAGCCCGGGACAAACCAAGCCGAAGAACTAAGAACAAAGAACTAGCGGCTACGGAAGCCAACTGTGTTGTCGCCTCGCGTCAGCTACGTCTGGGCCAAAAATCTTCACTTGAACACAAAAGGACTAAAGGCGACTGTCAACTAGCTTGTGCATTCTGAGCCTTATTATGAAAATATTTATGCATTAGAATGCTCAGGTAAGATGACATAAAATTATAACAGCCTTATGTCCGTAGAGTCACGACTTATTTGCTCGCTTTCCTCACTTTCGCTTTTATTCTCGTGCACTGATTCATTAATTAAGCTGAACAGCCAATCAGAATTCTCTTTCTCACCGATGGCCTAAAATACCCTGATGGTGTCCAACTAGAGCCAACGGTGCAGAACACACCACCCGATTGACACTCAAAAATTGCCCGACTTTGCTTGACGGCCGACCGTCAGCTTGGTGTGTCCTGGCTATAACGGTTTTATTTTCCTGATATAAGAATTAAAGGAATGTGTGCGGCATTCCTAGGCTTTGGTAGATTTCTGAAGTCATAGACTAAATTGGCTTTTGTCCATGTGCATTAGGTTGTTGATAAATGATATTACATTATTTCGTGCCTCTGCTCTGTGTTTGTATATGTTTATGCTTATGTGTGCAGTATATGAGGATGTGGATGTGTGAGTTGATTTAACACAGAGTGGTAATAGCATCATTAAGGCGGAATGATGTGATCAGTAATGTCAAGGTTAATCACTGAACTAATTACAGCCTAGAGATAGAGATTAAAGGAAGGGGAAAAGGAGCAAGAGAGAGCAAGAGGCAGTTCACCTTTTCAAGATCTACCAGTCTGAAACCACATCTCATATCTTGAGGACTTCAGCACACAGACACACACAAACAGTCTGTCAGATGATGACTGTATGGGGGCGGCAGCTATTACGAATGCTAATGGCGATAGTTTCACATAGCGTTTTTTGAAAGACCAATAAACTGACAGATTGAGTGAAAGATTTGAAAAACATAGGAGGGAGAAAGAGACGCACTTTTCAGGCTCCACGCTAAAGATCCAGGCCCACGGTAACAGTAATCCAGCACATGAATTATTTACACTGCATCTAAACTCAATCTAGCGAATACAGATCAATTCCTCTGCACAACATACGGGGGAGGAAAAAGAAGGGATGGATGCAAGGAGGGAGGGAGAGAGGGGGCAGATTAATAAATTAATTTAAGAAGTTATTCAAATGCTAAATTATTTACATGTCAAATCAATTTGAAGAGCTGAGAATGGATAGCTGCAAGATTGCCTCATTTTAAGGCAGTGCAGAGGGGATGAAGTGAGGTGAGAGAACCAGATAAGAGGCGTTGGGAAAGAGGCCAGAGGATTAGATAAATAAATCATGTGAATTTATGACCAGTAAATGCTTATTTGCTAAAAATCCAGTATTAAGGAAGGTGACTCCACCAGAAACTATGAAGTACTATATGTTTTTCCACATGAAAACCCTAGAACAAATCCCTGAAAAACAATGTTCAAAAGGCCATTTTTATATACACTCCCTCTTGTTCTCCCCAGCATGTATAAGTCAATGAAAGTGGGACCAACATTAGTAGTGTTGAAACTACTGAGGGCAAGTGAGATCAGTTTAAGTGTAGCTGCTGTATGTGCTGGTGAGATACAGGTCCATTTACACTCTAAAGTCATTGCCGTTTGTGTATGGGCATTATCTGTCAGACAACCTGCTTTCTTCATGACAGTTTGATCATATTTTTAGTTTTTAGTAGTGTTCACCAAGACCAATGTGTGTTAAGACCAAGACAAGACCAAGACCAGACCAGCACTCCTTAAATTCATACAAATCCACATTACTGCCTGAGAAATGACTTATTTGTAATCAATAAATAACATTAGAATAAGACACTATATAGAGCTGTTACCAATCAAATGAAATCATTAACAACAAAATTCATTGCACTGCAGCGCTAGTACCGAAGATGGATATGAATTGGTAAATTACAAATCCATAAATAATGTTGAGAATAGCTTAATTATATCACATGTTATAATATACTGTAAAAATCCAGATCTCATAGAAGTACGTTTTTGCAATAATATCTACAATTTTGTGAGCATTTGTATTAATTTTGGTGACATTTGACACAATCCCTCATTCATCTCTTTTCTAAAATTAGAAATAAGTTATTAATTGCATCTGAAGCAGTAAGTTTTACATCCAATCACATTAATGATGTTAATAAATAAATCAGACAATGCACCGGGAATTTAGTAATGTCCCAGCAGTTGTGGTCTTGACTGGTCCTGAAACTAAATCCAGAGTCCTCAAAGTCTGAGACAAAGACAAGACAGAGTACAAATGTAGTTGAGACTGAGACGAGACCAAGACCTTCAAAAAATAGTCTTAAGACTGGTCTCAAGACCAAGACCAATCTCGAGTACTACAACACTAGTTTTTAGTTCTTTTATTAGTTCTCTAAATGTTAGCAGGTTAGAAAGATACTTTCTAGAAACCAGACCCACAATTGTGATTGGATTATATGATACAGTACTGTAAATTAAGTTTTAAATGAAAATGTAAGATTTTTCTCTTTAAATTTATTTTCAAAAAGCCATTTAACTTTGCTATTTTTTTTATTAGCAGACATATTGCTACCATATTAGTTATCGGATGATATAATCTGATAAAAAAAAATTCTGTATTGGTTGATATTAGATATTTAATTGTGCATGCTCATTTCCTATATTTTTACATTTTGATTACCTTTGCCGTCAATCAGTTTTTTTTTTTTTTTTTTGGTATAGAATTTTAATGTTTATTGGCTATCCATACCATCAATATGGCTATCAACCATAATATGAAAATTATTATCTGTTGATATCGATCAGAATTTTAAAATCTACTATTACAGTTAGTTAACTGAGCAACTCATTTCTTTGAAAACAGAAAGATAGAGAACCAAATTTAATGGCTTCTATGAGACATATTTCTTATAGCACAAGAAAATTTTATGGTGTGTTCGGGTAGAATCACTGTTCCTCTTCATGCTTTCAACTATGGATAATAAAACCAGTGTCACATAATTCAATGGGAATCATATTTTAAACAGTGAGCACAAATCCATTCGTCTGCAGTATTCTTGCGCTGACTGAGCAAAATTTTGGTGCAGACCTGAAGCAGTATTTGAGGAACATAATGACTTTCTCCAACTGAGTGATTTTGGGCCACAGGTGTACTTTATAATGAGTCTATGTGTGTGTCTCAGATATGGCTGACTGCTACTGTGATTGATAGGTTTGGAGGTCTGTCACTCAAAGCTCAAGCTAAAATATATAGAGACAAAAACAAACAGATGATGAAAACCCTTGGAGAGAAAACGAGAAGCTGATTTGGGACTTGTAGCCTACCTGTCAAATACTGCCATCAGAGTAATGGTTTTAAATACTTACTGCATTAGTATTACATAATGAAGTTTTGTGTTTTAAAGGTGGTTTAAAACCAGGTGCTGCGATAATGGATGTGTAAGGCACATTCAAATGCATAAGGGCTCAGCAATAGCAGCAAATGAAGTGTGCTTTAAAGGTGCTCCATATTAAAGCCACTGTGGAGATACTGTCAGGCTTTTAAATGAGCCCAATTAAAGCCAAGGAAAGCCGAATGGCAATTTTATCATTAGCTCTTCTGAGTAATTCACTAAATTAGCGCAGCTCTTGTTAAAGTTTAATTTTGAAACATTCTGAATAGATGGTGATAATTGCCACAAGTTAATGAGTTTTAGGCTAACTCTCTTTAAACAGGCTCAAAATGAAGTTTGCATAAATTGTAGATGATCATTGTTAGATTTGTAAGACATTTTAGCATTTGTTTGATTTTGCAAAGGAGGAAGTTTAAGTTCATTAGTGAAACAAACTATGCAATAAAGGCAACTGAAAATGCTGTTGGATTTTTATAAGATTCATAGCTCATCGTTATCATTGCATTATGAACAAATGTATTCTCAAGCCAAGAGTGTAGAGTTTAATAGTTCACCCAGAAATAAAAATTATCATTGTGCACTAGCCCTCATGTCATTTCAAACCTCTGACTTCATTTTTTTCTGTGAAACACTCTTTTTTAAAAACTTTCTTTGAAAGTTAGGATGAAATTTCTTAACTTCTTTCTTAAGAAGATTTTCATAAATCCAGCCCCAAGTCATAGTTTGACATGGCAAGCACACCACTTGAAAGTATGAGAGAGGAATGTCATCCGCCCTAGTCATACCATATTTGTGGGCTTAACTTCAGCTTTAGCCTAAGAGGCTACAGGGGCTTGTTTAGGTGTCAACAGCAATTTCATTCAAGTAATGTTGTCTGAACAAATATAAACTGAGTCATACCACAGAACCACATTGAGTATTAATTATACCAACAGTATCTTTGCGTTGGACATTTATTAAATGGCAGACAAATTTGTTTCACTAGATGCAAATAATCTTTTGAGGAAATGTGTATCTTTTTTTTCTTTTCCCTTAGCGCAGTGTAGAGCTTTTATCTTATCACTTGAGTCACTAAGTGGGAGATGTCCTTTCCCCTGCATGTCTTGTTCACACGGAACCTATAGGTAACTGTGAATTGAAGGTGCAAAAAGGTTCGAGTCACTATAGACATAAAGACGACTAGGTGAAGTTGGTTTAGCAAATGCATCCTAATTATTCATAATTAGATGAAAATATGTATGTTTATCTGTCTGTTTGTCTCTCTATTTATAGCTATCTGCCTGTCTGTCTGTCATGTCAATAATTATTTTATTTTTTTTCAAAACTTTAAAAAAAAATTCTGTTTGCAACAGTTTACAGATAATATTCAAAATTTTATACCGCATCTCATGCTCTTTTAAACATGAAAAATGTTGGCTTTGTCATGTCAACATTCAGTGTTTTTGTCTTGACATACTTTGCTTTCCCAGTTAAATATTAATTTCTTTCAATCTGTTTAATTGTAGTCATGCTTCCTCACATTTTGCATCCTCATTGCTAACTCAAATTCAAATTCAGGAATTTAAAAGGCAATCTTAATTCATATCTATATATTGCACACATCCCTGTTCTATGGAAGACACAGATTTCTAGAACACAAGCTAGCTGATGAATGTGTGATTTGCAAATGTACTAGTTATTTCTCTTAAAAATTATATGAATGTGCAGCAAACCAGCAAATAGAAGAGCCTTTAAATGATAAAAACTGTGTTCATTAACAAAGATAACAAATATGATTACCAAAACCTGGACCTTTCTTTCACAGGTGTGAAAATAGCTGAATGTTGTTAACCACCTGTTTTGCTTTGAAATGGCCTGGGAGGTGATAGAGGCAGAAATTACAGAAATTACAGCAAATATCCTAATTAAGCTCAAATGCAGCTCAAACTTCATGTTATTAACTATGTGTTGTGTGCTGCGTATATTACCTGTTTTTTCTAAACCTATTAAAACACTCATTACGCATTACAGCAATGTACAACAGAGTGTCACCTGTCACAACAGCAATGAGAACTTGAAAGCAAGAGATGTTCTGGTTAAATAATCTAATTTTCACAGACACAATTACCTGTTATATGTCTGCGGTTTTTGTGTTTTTCATTGTAACCTAGTTTTTCCCAGTCTGTCTAATTAGTTATGTCATTCACCTGTGTCTTTTTTATAATCACCTTGTTATCATCTCATTTGCTCTGTGTATTTAGCCTTCAGTTATCCCTCAGTGTTTGTCTGTCTATGTTAATGTTAACCTGGTTTATGTGCTGTCGATGCTAGTTTCTTCAGTTTTTTTTAATTAAAATTCCTGTTTCCAGTTCTTCCTCGTCATTGTGAGCTTTCATCACCACGTTATGTAACATTACCACTGTAAAACTATTGTAAAACTATAATTTTCAGCAAAATAATCTCACTCATACTGGAATTGTAGTTACTTCTGAGCAATGGTGACCTCAATTCAGCTTTGAGAAATGTTTCTAAAACAGGAAATAGCATTATTTCTTTTCAGTATGTGGCATATTGAATTGGTAAACTGATGTGTATCATAGGGATAGGAGTCTATATTGAAAACAAAGTCTGTGAGCATGCATTCAATTATAGATTTTTTTTGTTATGCCACAAATTGTCAGTTGTGTTTGTTGAAGAGCTGAGAAGCTGAATTACCTCTTGAGAGAGAGAGAGAGAGAGAGAATATTTAGATTATTTAGAAACTTTCACCACAATCTCCCTAATCACTACCTTGTAGCTGAGACGATTAAGGTCTGTTGTCTTGTTCCAGCTATTTTTCTTCAAGAGACCTACATTTAATGGATGACGCAATGAGGTTATTTTATTTTTAGTGATATGAAACCATGATATACTCCAAAATCTCTGCCTTCCAATTGGCTCTGGAGAGGCCTAGCCACCTGCATTGCCCTGAAAAGAGTTTCTGATGGCATATGAATCAACGCACAGCTTTGGAGGTTAGTAACTACTCTAAAACACACACACAGGCTCTGAGAGTTCTCTAATCCACCCACTGTTAGGTAGGCGTCCTCTCTGATGCTCACTGTTGGAGAGAGAAAGCTAGGATGGATGGGTGAGTGAAAGAGACAGAGAAGTATGACAGATGGGCAAGAAAAGAACATACGTGAAAGGTACAATATTGAAATTTAAGGTGACAATTAAGCTTTGTTGTTCACTTGAAAGTGTGAAAGCCTCTTTTCTCACTCCTCTTGTATTCCGAGAGCATGGCTTTGTGTTTTCCCTTGACTGTATTTTCTGTACCAAAAGACTATGGGCTTTTGTGCTGGAAGTTGAGGATTATGTATTTGGTGTCAAGGGTTTTGACCCAGTTTAGTCGTGTAATTGTCTCTTTGGAAGCATTTTAGGGCTTTCTGGGCTTTTTGCTGGAGTAATTTCATGCTAAGTGTTGTGTGTGTGTGTGTGGCTTACAAAAAGACTTTTGAACTCTGTAGATGTTTGAATTTTTTGAATGAATCATTATGACACCAAAGATTCCATAGATGCTTTGAAACCTTTTTGTGTGATATTTTTTTATAAAACTTATCTTAAACCTTAAACCTAGTCAAGTCAAGTCACCTTTATTTATATAGCGCTTTTTACAGATTGTTTCAAAGCAGCTTCACAGTGTTAAACAGGAAAATAATGCAACAAAGGTTGTTTTTTTGGTTGTACAGCCACTCTGGAGAAAACAGTGATGTCACCGTCCAGCTCAGTTAAATTCTCATACAATGGTGTCAATGCAGGCAGATCAGTAATATTGTTGAATATTTAGTGTCCCCAACTAAGCAAGCCAAAAGACAAAGGCGACACCTAGTTAATCTGAAAACTGGAAACTAATTGGCTTTTTTAAAATTATTTGATATGGTGGTTTTTAAACCATAGTAAGTGGTGAGAATATATAGGCAGCACAGGAAAATGCATGAACATGCACACAAGTACGTCAAAGCACATACGGTTACCAGGTCATGTCTACAACAAATGAAACCCGCAAAACAAAAGTTTGTCCAGACATTTTCTTTGGATATTTTTCGGCAAAAATTAGTTTTAAGCAAAAGTTTGTAATTTTATCATTCCTGCCCATCTCAGAATTAAAGGGTTAGTTCTCCCAAAAATTTTAATTGTCATCAATTAAAGGCACAATATGTAAGTTTCGCTGCTAGAGGTCGCTTATTCAAATAAATAACAAAGGCGTAGCTTGATGAAGCCGTGAATGAGCATGGGATCATGGGAGTTGTCGTCTTCACCTCCACAGCCAACAGAAAGCAATCCGATAGGACTCAAGCAGAAATTATGTTCAAGGATGAGCTAATGTATTAAAGTTTTATTATCGTTACTGTGGTATGAAGCAGGCCAGTGCCGAGAGCCGTGGGAGCAGAACGAGGCTGGTGGAGCTTATTTTAATGAGAGACACCTGCGCAACACACCAGTTTCGAGTACAATGGAGGTTTTCCAGAAGGATATAACAAGGAATAACGACAGTGAAGGGCGAGAGAAGACCAGGCCTGGGACATTTTATGTTTTTATTATGCTCATATGCTTCTGTCGGTCACTGCTGCTCCTTTTATTTTGTTGTGTATGTTGATTTTACATTTAAAGTTACGTTTAATGTCCGCTTCCTTCTTCCCTGAACCTGAACATTACGCTTGATTACTTAAATTCACATTATATTTTATTCTAATGAAATAGCCGCAAGTGCTGAATTACTCATACAGGTCACTTTATTTGACAAAATTGTGGGGTAACACAGCGCTGTTTTACTTGGTCAAAACAATACCAAAAATACATTTGAGTGTGTTGAAAGTTATGTCATAACATTACTCTGTGCGTTTGCTCAGTGGCTTGTATGAGACACATGTTGTACATTACAGTATACACTCACCTAAAGGATTATTAGGAACACCATACTAATACTGTGTTTGACCCCCTTTCGCCTTCAGAACTGCCTTAATTCTATGTGGCATTGATTCAACAAGGTGCTGAAAGCATTCTTTAGAAATGTTGGCCCATATTGATAGGATAGCATCTTGCAGTTGATGGAGATTTGTGGGATGCACATCCAGGGCACAAAGCTCCCGTTCCACCACATCCCAAAGATGCTCTATTGGGTGGAGATCTGGTGACTGTGGGGGCCATTTTAGTACAGTGAACTCATTGTCATGTTCAAGAAACCAATTTGAAATGATTCGAGCTTTGTGACATGGTGCATTATCCTGCTGGAAGTAGCCATCAGAGGATGGGTACATGGTGGTCATAAAGGGATGGACATGGTCAGAAACAATGCTCAGGTAGGCCGTGGCATTTAAACGATGCCCAATTGGCACTAAGGGGCCTAAAGTGTGCCAAGAAAACATCCCCCACACCATTACACCACCACCACCAGCCTGCACAGTGGTAACAAGGCATGATGGATCCATGTTCTCATTCTGTTTACGCCAAATTCTGACTCTACCATCTGAATGTCTCAACAGAAATCGAGACTCATCAGACCAGGCAACATTTTTCCAGTCTTCAACTGTCCAATTTTGGTGAGCTCGTGCAAATTGTAGCCTCTTTTTCCTATTTGTAGTGGAGATGAGTGGTACCCGGTGGGGTCTTCTGCTGTTGTAGCCCATCCGCCTCAAGGTTGTGCGTGTTGTGGCTTCACAAATGCTTTGCTGCATACCTCGGTTGTAACGAGTGGTTATTTCAGTCAAAGTTGCTCTTCTATCAGCTTGAATCAGTCGGCCCATTCTCCTCTGACCTCTAGCATCAACAAGGCATTTTTGCCCACAGGACTGCCGCATACTGGATGTTTTTCCCTTTTCACACCATTCTTTGTAAACTCTAGAAATGGTTGTGCGTGAAAATCCCAGTAACTGAGCAGATTGTGAAATACTCAGACCGGCCCGTCTGGCACCAACAAACATGCCACGCTCAAAATTGCTTAAATCACCTTTCTTTCCCATTCTGACATTCAGTTTGGAGTTCAGGAGATTGTCTTAACCAGGACCACACCTCTAAATGCATTGAAGCAACTGCCATGTGATTGGTTGATTAGATAATTGCATTAATGAGAAATTGAACAGGTGTTCCTAATAATCCTTTAGGTGAGTGTAATAGATCGATATTAGAATATCATATCATTTATCATGTTGCTAAATGGCATGCAGTTCATTTTAAAATATATTGTATGGTGGAGAAAATGTTCTATTACAGTTACTAGAAATAAAGCTCTTTCTGATTTTGCCATGTTAGCCAATAGTGTTGTCTCTGAGGCATGGTACACATATGTTACTCACTGTATATCAAGTAAACAAGAGATTCAAACAATAAGACTAACTCGATAAAGGGTATCCAAACAGTTGCTCACTTGTCTAATAAAACACAATGTATTAAAGCATCTTTAGTGAAAATCGATGGTATGAAGTCATTAATGTAAGTAGACAAGTCAACAAAATAAATAACACTGTTCTAGTGGTTTTTGGATATTTTAATCCAAAAATCTTACATATAATGCCTTTAAGTTAAAGTACCATTGATTTACATTATATGGACAAAATATCTCAAAATATCTTTATGTTTTAAGTTGAGTAAATGATGACAGAATTTTCATTTTGGGGTGAGCTATCCCTTTAAGGTTTGAGGTTATGGTTGGGCATATAAGCTATAAGTCCACAATCTATCTAAGGGTGTCACACTAGGCGCTCTGAACCGTGCCCGAGCGCGTTTGACCCCCAAAGCCTGGTTCGTTTGACAAGTGTGAGCGTTCTGTTCCGTGCCCTGGCGTGGTTCGTTTGGCCGGCCCTGGCCCGCTTGGAAAAGGTGGGCCAGAGTGCGGTTAGGTTGGGCTCGAGCGTGGTTCGCATGCAGTGTGAGCGCTAACCGTGCCAGGGCACGGAACAGCTATGCGCTACCATCATCATTACGACAGCAAACACCAAATTATTACTACTTGGATACATTTTCTCGATTAAATCAAGTATATTTAGGTTTATAACAGGCCTGGTTCTCACCTTATTGATGAACATGAATTGTATTTTGCGAGGAAAGCTGCAAATTCCTCTATCAAAGTCAGCTGCCTCCATAATAATCTTCTGATACGTGCAGTGTAATCAAGTGAAAATCGCTGCACGGCATAAATGATAAATCTATTAGGCAGTCTATTAACGAAAGCACTTTTCTTCCGGTTTTCTTCAAAACAAAAATTTGGATTGTGAATGATGTAAGCGTGCTCCGGCCTGGTACGTTAAGTGCAATGTGAGTGCAGGGGGGACAATCGCGCTCAGGCACGGCACAAGGCAACCGTGCCTAGTGTGAGTACACCCTAACTGTGCAAAGAAAATGGATTTTGTCATTATCTTCACCACTACACAAATATGTTGGGATGTATTTTATTCCTTCTTATGGGAGGCCTCCACATATGTGTAGTAGGCTGAATTATCAACTTGCTTTAAGCAGCCAGCAAGACTGATCATATGTCCGAATGCATACTTCCCTACTATATAGTAGAGGATAAACAGTATGTGATAAGGGTAGTATGTCCAAATTTATAGTAGGTGAAACGTAGGGGAGACCGGGCATGATTGTACATTTTTTTACATATCTGTCTGTATATTGGAGTTCTTTTAAGCCAGTGCGTTCAAAATGTGATTCAAACTAGTTACACGTGTCCGCTATGTGGATAATGTGATTAGGAACCCCTGCATTAGCATCATCATAATAAAACTGAATAACATGCGTGTGTGTGTGTGTATAAGCATGTTTGTTACTGTCAGTCATAGTAACTGACCATGATAGAATGCCGTACAATTTTGCCACATACACTATATTGCCAAAAGTATTGGGACACCCCAAATAGAGTTCAGGTGTTCCAATCACTTCCAAGGCCAAAGGTGTATAAAAAATCAAGTACCTAGGCATGCAGACTGCTTCTACAAACATTTGTGAAGGAATGGATTGCTCTTTTAGGAGCTCAGTGAATGACGTAAAAAAAGTTACTTTCTTACATCAACATGGATTTTCTCTAAAATCTGCTGTGTCTGCCACAGGGCTCTACTTTCTCACATGTGGAATAAGGACTAAACCGAGCATGTGTGTAGTGAATCAGGTGATTTGTAACTTGTTCCTGATTGGAGAAATTAAAAAGTATTACAATTAACCCGTGTTACAACCATCCCCGGTCTCTGCTGCAAGCTCATTGAAAACTGTGTTCTAGCTGTTTCTGCAATTTCTACATTGTGTACTATCTGTTAGCTTATGACTAGGAGGGGAATCTCTAGTCAGTATTCAGTTGTGACTGCAATCCAAATCAGTATACTTTTCAATCTCAAGAATAATGTCTGAATTGTGAAACTCCGTGGGCTGGAACACTGTATCTCCATGGGCTGGAATGCAGGTGCCTGGGTCTCTCAGTTCAGCTCGGGGCCACCTGTCATTCAGTGGTTTAAAGATCGCAAGGCTAACCACAATTTTCAAACCACATCAAGCGATCATTATTTTAACCATAGCTTTTGACAGAAAATACATCTTACAACTGTAATCCCTTTTTCTCCCGCTGTGTTCATGGTGTTTACTTTTTTTTTTTTCAATAGTTTTTAATAGTAGTGTCTTGTATGGTTAGAACTATGCCCTGCATTGATCCAAAATCCACAGGCTTTTGAATAGAGTCCCACTGAGTATGTCCCTTTTTGGAGTGAAGTTTCTCTTTTGCTTCTTAAATCTTATTGAGTGTGAGAGAAAACCAGGACAATCCAGTTTACCCATTTATGCTTCAAGATGCCCCCATTTCTTCCCCTCAGATAGCATCAGATCACACATGCCTGTGGTCTCGATTGCCCCCAGTGTCTCACTGGTGGATCTTTTTGTGTGTGTTTGTGTATGCTGTCCTTGGCTCGCCCTTCTACCTCATATTTGTAATGGACATCACTTCACACCCGATAGCATTTAGGGTGGATTAGAGTTGAAGGAGCACCCAACCGCACGCATACATACACACCTTTTTTTTTATCATGATGGAGACTTTCCATTGGCTTCTGTTGTTTTTAATACTAAGTTAATGATATTGTCTATCCCCTAACCTTAAAAGTAACCCTCACACAAATGTTTGTGCATGTTTAGAGTTTAATTAAAACATTATTTAGTATATTTAATCAGCAGTTTTCCTCATGTGGACCATACACTGTAGATGATTTTAGGTTTTACTATTCTGTTGGGGTCCATGTAGGCAAAAGCTTTCCAGTTTTTAACTTGGACTATGCATGTGAGTGTACAGAGAGAGAATGGAGAAAGGGTAAGCTGGAGCAAATGAAACTGAGAAAAGAGATAGAAAGAGAAAGCGAGTGATAGAGAGTTCATCTTTGTGGTCAGATGGTATTGATTCTTAGGTTATTACATGCATTATTCACAGGAAACTCTCCTATGTATGAGTGGAGATATATACACGAGGGGCATTGCTTGAAAAATCCATTTGTCTTCCTCACCGTGGGATATCTGTGCAATGTGCAATTTTGTCTCTTTGTCATGGCCCTATAGTTGAGATTGTTGGAAACCTCAAGGTGTGTCTATGAGTATAAAACAACAATGATACTCAAGTAGTGAGATGAGTTAGTGTACAGTAGTATTGAGTTTTTGAGTTTTTTATGTGTGTGCCTCATATGCATTTGTTGTCTAGAACTCTATAGCCGAGATTTGACGGGCAGTTAGAAAGGAAAAGGAATGTTGGCAGTTTTATTTGTAAGACCAAAATGCGTTTTTAATATACATGAAGTGTTACTTTTTTTTTTTTTTTTTAGATTGTCTGAACACAGCAGGGCTGGGCATTTAAGGCTCTTCCTTTCAATTCGTGATTGAGAATTTGAATTGAATTGGAATGGCAGAAAATAATTCATTAATTAATAAAGCGTAATTAAGTGAAGTTCTAAACGTAATTTAGGGAGGAGCGAGCCCATTTAATCTTCCAATCAACAGCCATCAGCCAGAGTATATAAACAGCTGCTTACCTCTCCTCAGTCTCAGATGTTCCAGCATCCCACCACCTCCCCAAACTCCACCTTTATCTTAGGTACCTTGCCCTACATAATCATTTAGTCACTGTTGGGGTATATCAGAGCTTGAGTTGAAGCTGCTAAATCGAGCCCCTCATCAGTGGACAGCAAGCCAAATAAGCTTAACCTAAATATCTCTTAAGATTATATGGGCAAACAAAGTCATTAATTGAGAGTTAACTACAGTTAATTACAATAGTAAATTACATTTTATTTTGCAACAGGCATATTACAAATAATTAATTAGGCTTTTCCGCCTTAATTTTCCAAACTCTAAAAAGCATTCTGGGAAACTAAGTGCTTTTCTTTTGTGTTTTTGTTTTTCAGTATGGGATCAGTATTTTATTTATTTTTTTGTTGTTTTTGAAATTAGTCTCTTATATTCACCAAGGCTACATGTATTTGAGTAGCAGTAATATTGTGAAATATTGTTACTATTTAAAATAACTATTTTTAGTGTCATATGATCTTCAGAAATTATTCAAATATTTAGATTTGATTGGTGCTTAAGAAACATTTATTTTTATTATCAATGTTGATGTTGTGCTGCTTAATTGTGATACATTTTATGAATAGAAAGTTCAAATGAGTATCATTTATTTGAAATAAAATCTTTTTGATTTATTTTTCATTAGTCTATGTATACTTGCTGAATAGTAGATAGTATATCTTATTATATTGCTATCGGTAAAATCAGATTGATTTGTTTTATCAAGTGGAATTTAATGTGAGCCTGTATGGAAAATGAATAATAGGAAACCTCCGAAAAGCCAATAATGAAGCTGTTTTTGGTGGTACAGTGACAAATCACAAATCTAATTTCTGCAGTTCAGGAGCTGCTGTGTAATTTACTTTTAAAGCTGTAATACTTTAACACTATGTACTTGATGTAGTATTTGTAAACAAAAAACAAAGATGTGGGCATCTGTTCCCGCCAGATAAACTTGCATGTTTGGTCAACAGATGATATTGTTCCTAGACAGTTCTTACAAAATTGATCCCTGTAATCCAGTCATGTATAGGACAAAGAACCTGCCACTGAAAAATTGCCTGCTTATTGATGGTGATTTTTACCACTGGGTGAAAACTGCAAAATATGAGCACCACAAACTCATAAAGTCTCATTGTTCCTTTCTGTTTCACTCAGATTTTTTTCTCTCTCAGTCTGTTTTTTTGTCTCTTTTATACTGCTCATATCTACTGAAACAAAGTTTTGGCTGTCAGAATGCTCTGTAGTTTAGGTGGTCTGAACTCTTTAGGCTCTCCACCTGCGCACTGTTTCATCGCCTCCTATGTCTCTTTTTTTCTTCCTCTCCCAGGTGACTGCCGTAAATTGAGGCTTATGATGTGTCTTAAACCGAGGACAGAATGTGTGTAAAGCTTCTACCTCTAAATTAGCTTAGCAAGTAGTCAGCTTAAGCACACCTTACATGCATACCTTGAAAAACTCTTGCTCTCTCTCACTCTCTCTTCATTACCGACGGTATCCATGCGTGTATCATGTGAAAGAGTTTACTGTACATGGTCATGACAGGAGCAGAAAGATTGAATAACTGCACAGGCAAGGTTAGTAAGAGATTTTATGACACAGATTTTAGTCTCAGTTAAGTCAGGCACTAGTTAACAGTTATAATAGTCTTGTGGCTATACTTTTGACACATTTATTCTGGTGTAGTGCCTTGCTGTAAACAATATGTAGTGTTTGTTTTCACAAGCTAAAAAAAGTTGTAATTTTGTGTTGAGTATAAAGTCAAAGTGGAACTGCATTCACAACCCATTTTGTGACCCAAAATGTGATGTATTTCAGTTTGAAAAATACAGATATTCAACAAGGGGGAAAAATATATATATTTTAGATTTTATCCATTGTGATGTGTTTTAATCATATTATGTTTTCTCTATAGTTGGCTGGATGGGAGGGGTTGAAAAATAAGAAAGTCTAAAAAAGAAGTTTAAAAGAGTCACACCATTTTTTTTCTTTTTTGGAATAACATGCACCATTGAGTTGTTTGGTTGAACACTCCGAATCTGTAAGAATGGTTGGAAAACAGGACCATCTATGGAGCTTCTGAAAGCAGCATTACAGAGAGCACTGACAGGCCTTCCTAATGTCTCAGTGATCTGATTTTGTTACCATATAGCAGAAAGCTAATGTAATATTATTATTGCCTAGGACATAAAAAAGAAAATCCTATGAGATGCTTATGAAAGTGTAGGCTATATGTGACCTTATGTGTTTGCAAGATAAGAGGAGCTATATTACTAAAAGGGCATTATTAGAGCAAATGGATGATTCTCATGGCAGCTGAGTTTACACACACACACACACACACACAGGTTTGTTTGACTATAGTGAGTACACCTCATAGACTTTCATCTCATAAACCTGACCCTCACAGAATCCTACACACATCATTAGATAAAAAAAAAGAAAGTAGGAGAAGTAGGTTGTCATGGTATTTCACTATATTAGTGAATACATCTGGCCCTCACAAATGTAGCCAAACCAATATGGACTACACACACACATACCAAATGCCAAAGAAAAGCATCACTTCATTTAGTTTTATGTTTGTTTGTTTGATGCAGACATTCTGTGAGTGTGTGCCCAACTCCTCTCAGCTCAAACATCGCTGGTCAGACTCAGACACAGTCAGACAAACACCGCCCAAGGTAAGGGCTTCAATCTCTCACACCATTAAACCCAAAGCTTGATAGATTATTAGTTCCTGGAACTACTGGAGCATATAAAATAGGGTCCAAACGTCTACATTGCAAGTCTGAATTTTAAAATTATTTGGGAATTATAAATAAATAAATAAACAAAGAAACATTATTACACTAATAACTAATAATATTGTTTGCAGTGCAAAAAAAGAAGCATTTTCACTTGTGATTTTAGACGTTTTGACCCCACTGTATCTTGTATACATTATTAAAGTGATGCATAGGCTTGTTCTTCACAATTCAGCATCTCTTTCTCCTCAAAGGGAAATTGTAGTTGTCAGGTATATGCTTTGATTCCATTTAGTTAGTAATCCCTCTTCGACGTGCCCTTACAGAAGTGAGGAATGAATATAAAATGGAGGATTGAGTCTTGCCATTGAAAAATTGATGGGCTTGGGAAAGGATTTGACTATATTACACCTAGCATGTGATATGTAAACCTTCATGTCTGTTTTGAAATTGCATATTTGTGATTGTATTGATAAGCAATCAGTCAGTCAAAGACTTGCATACACACACAGTTGGCTTATATTCTGCATTCCATCATATTCTTCCCTGTGTGTCAGCCCTCTTATGGATTCATCTATCTCATATCTACTGAAGTGTCGTTGCATTCTGCATATTTTATGCAAAACACTTTTTTGCAGAAACACCCTTCATCTGTCTGGGCGTTAAAATTAAAATTCAAGTGAATGCACCAATATATGCGAGAAAACAGACCTTGCACATAGAAATGCTCAGTGTAGCCTATTTATGGTGTTTGTGTTTAGAATAACGTGTATGCGTCTGTGTGTGAGAAAGTTTTTTGAAAGGGACAAAGAGAGAAAGAAAGAGACTCGAAGAGATACTCCGCTCTGAATTTGTTGCAATCTTCACTCAATAAAATACTACAAGCAAAAATAGCTATCAATCTACTGAGGCTCAGCTGGAGAGAATCAGCAATAGAACATGGAAAAGAAAACAGTCACAATGGTGGTTGATCTGCAGAGAAAATGGCCAACTACCAATACTTACTTCAATCTTTTGAGTTTGCCGTATAAATCTGTTTTAGCAGTGTTTCATCTAGGTGAAACAGCTGTTCAAAGGGAAAGTGTCCAGGGGGTACTGGATTGAGTTCAATTGGATTACATGTAGAATTTAAGCACATCAGTCATACTTGTTTAATAAAATAAAGTTTGTCCTTTAGTATGAACAGTTGGTTTGAATAAATACGAAGCATTAGACATCAATGAATTATGTTGTACCTAGAAAACAACATTAAATAATGCCCAGTGTGTTTTGTTATCTTGTCATTCATGCTGGAATTTTAATTTCTTATTTTAAACATTTGCTTTAAAGTAAATTTAAATATGTTTAAATTAAAATTTGAATAATGTAAATAAAATAAAAAAAATTGTGAAAAAAAAAAAGTATGCTTGTAAATGTGTGTGTGTCTGTGTGTGTGTGTGTGTGTGTATACTTGTTTTTCTATCCTAGTAGGGACTTCAACCTGAATGCACACAGACTCATGGGGACTCTAATTGATTAGAGTGGGGACCTAAACTGAGGTCCCTATGAGGAAACCAGCTTATAAATCATATAGAATGAGTTTTTTTGAAAATGTAAAATGCAGAAAGTTTTCTTTGATGGGTAGGTTTAGGGGTAGGGTTAGTATAATGCCAAGTTTACACTCCCCGATTTTAGTCCCAGTGTAGACTCGCTGACAGGTTTTGCGAAATCGCAGACAAATGCCCAAAATCACAGGCAAATCGGTGCTTGTTCATGCGAATGACAATCACACAGTGTGAATTATCAAAGACGAGAGATCTGAGAGAATTCGCCCCTGATAAATTTTTGCATGCTAAATATCTGGACCTGTCGGGGATTCAAAATCATGCTGTATGAAATGTGTTCTGACTGAAAATGACATTGGCGATGACCTACAGCCAATGAGAGCGCAAGATGCAGGGCAACAGGAGGTTTGGGGAGGAGTTATAGACCAGAATATCAGTATTTTAATAGATATATTTACAATTATTGAACAGAAACAAAGCACAAACATTTACTTGACCAGCCGCAACAGCAACGCATTGCAAAATAATTAATTAACTCTCTGCAGAACACAAAATCCTTGCTCCCCGTTTCTCCCCAACCATTTCCTCCTCCGCACAGACAATTTGGATCGCAGGCTTCTTGTGAGCTATAATTTTTAATAACAATTCCAGTCTCGTGCAAGAACTCGTAGTTTGTGAAACGTAGTTTGCGGACGAGACAGAGTTGTCGGCTAGTGTCAGATAGTCATGCAGTGTGAAAAGACTACTTTGAAAAAAACGTGCATTGTAAACATGGCAAAAGAGGATAGAATACAGTTTGTACAGAATGTACAGTGTATATATACAGTAGGGAGAGTCCCCACAAAGATAGTGAACCAGACAGTGTGTGTGTGTGTGAGAGAGAGAAAGAGAGAGAGTTTTTTTTATTTTTTTTTTATAACACTTTATTTTGAAACAATTAAAAACATTTAACAAACATACACTTCACTCAAGACATTTAGCAAAACTTAAATCTCCATCTTTAACAGAGCATAGCATTTTTTTATAATCCCATATATTTTCAAATTCTTTAATATCCTTCATATTTTTATAAAACAGAAAATCAAACTTGATTCTTACTTTAATTAAACTCTTAAAAACTTGTACTACATCCCTACCACTTTCACCTTCTATTCTTTCCGTTCTTGTCAGATAAATAGCAATTTTCGCTTTTCCAATCACAAAGTTAATAAGTTGTCCTTTCTTTCTCTTTTTCTTTCCAAACCTAAAACCAAAAATGAAACCAACCTTTGAAAAAATAACTTTAAAATTCACAAACATGAAATTAAGACTCAAAAATAAATACACTGTCACAGTGTACAAAACAGTGAAAAATGGTTTCCCTCTCTTCACAAAAAGGACATTTATTATCTACTGCCGGATTAATTATGCTAACAAATGCATTTACAGCAACAACACCGTGCAGTATCCTCCACTGCAAGTCCCTTTCTGGTTTGGTCAACGGTGGCTTGTACATAGTCCTCCACACAGGTCTACAATTCCTTTCAACCCCAAAATGAGCAGCCCATGGTGTTTCTACCCGTACTTTCAACTTTTCTTTGTTCAGTACTTTAACACATACTTCATACAACTTTTTTCCACTAATATCACAAAAATCCAACCCTTTAACTGCAAGTAGTTGATGAGAATATTCCTCCTCCGTAAACGTTGGTAAAATGTCCATACTTGGAAAAATATCACTTTCTTCGGGTGTGAATAGTCCACTACAAAAATTATTCAAATTTTCTTTTATGTTGTCCAGAAAAAGATCCGCTATCCTCTGTGATTTGAGACCCAGACATTGTGCCACGGCTCCCACATTTTCAAAATCATTCCCAGCAACTCCTATCAGTTGTCGCAAAGTTGTCATTTTTGCTGTTATTAGAACATTTGTCATTCCAGGCATTGTCTGTCCAGCAACATCCAGCCTTGCACCTTTGATTAAAGGTTCTTCAAGTAGCCAATGAAGTGATGGCATAGACACCGTCCTTACAGTTTTTACTAATGACCAAGCCTTAAGAACACTGCGGTAGTATGAGGGAAGACTTTTTTATGTCTCCGGTTTCACATTTAATCCAAAACAAATTCTTACTCAAAACCCAAAACTTTTTGCAAAATAAGACTTATTCCGGCTTTCCATGCATTGCTTTGACCGTACAATTTTTTTTTAATAAACTGTAATCTAAAAGCCGTTTTTGCGACTTTCTAGATGCAGCAGACCCTGTCCACCCTCATCCCTTGTTAAATATAAAACACATTGTGGTACCCAGTGCATCTTATTCCAAAAAAAATCAACAATTAAAGCCTGAACTCTTGCTAGAAGACCTGTAGGTGGCTCAAGTACTGCCAGACGATGCCATAAGGTTGCTGCTACCAAATTGTTAATAATTAGGATACGCCCTCTAAAAGACATTCGCGGCAATAGCCATTTCCACTTTTTTAATTTCCCTTCAACCGTCTCTTTCCCAATTTTTCATAACAAAATGTTCCTTCCCTAAAAAAACTCCCAAATATTTAACACCCTCAGTAGCCCATGACAATCCGCCTGGCAAACTTGGCCTTCCATGAGACCACCTACCTACCTCTAAAGCTGCACATTTAGACCAATTCACTTTTGCTGAAGACACTTTACCATACATTCCTACTATCCCTTTAACCTTTTCCACATCAGTGTTCCCCTTAACCACTACAATTACATCATCCCCATAGGCAGATAAATGAAACTTCTGTTCTCTGGACAATAAAACTCCTTCTAAACACTCTCTCAATTTACATAGACAAGGTTCAATTGCAATTGAGTACAACATTCCTGACATTGAACAGTCTTGCCGAATTCCCCTTCTAACCTTTAAGGGGGCACTTAAGCCACCATTGACCTTTACTACACTCTCAATGTCACCATACATTACTTTAATCATTTCAATAAAATGTTGAGGGAACCCAAAACTCTCAAGCACATTCCATAAATATTGATGCACAATTCGGTCGAAAGCCTTCTCTTGGTCTAATGAGATTAATCCAAAATTTTGACCAGTAATTTTAGCTATATCAAAAATATATCGAATTAGTCCAATATTGTCTAGAATGGATCTGCCCGGCACACAGTAAGACTGATCCGCATGTATGATTTCCTCCATCACTTTTCTCAACCTGTTGGCCAAAGTTTTCGATAAAATCCACACAAAGCAGGGAAACGGGTCTCCAGTTCTTGATTTCTTTTAAATCTCCTTTCTTGGGTAAAAGGGTCAATACTGCCCTCCTGCAGCTCAAAGGCAGTTGCCCTCTAGCAATGCTGTCACCGAAAACAAAGTCATTGCCCAACAGATTCCAGAAAGCTTTATAGAAATCAACGGTTAGACCATCTAACCCTGGAGCCCGACCATTCTCCATGCTCATTAAGGCTGCATGTAACTCTCCCAGAGATAGTTGGCTCACCAACTCTTTTTTTGCCTCCTCCTTCACTTGGGGTAGGCCTCCGAGAAACTCTTGCAACAGCTCATGATCTTCTGCATACTCGCATTTAAATAAATCTTTATAGAACTCAGCAGCCCTCCTGCGCACATCAGCAGCTTCAGTGAGCTCTTGCCCATTGTCTGCCCGAAGACAGTGAATGGTTCTGCTTTGGCCATTTTTCTTCTCCAGGCTGAAAAAAAACTTGGATGGAGCATCCATTTCAGATAAATTCTGAAAACGAGATCTGATCAATGCCCCCTGTGCTGTACTACCTAATAGATCCTTTAGTTCTGCTTTCTTTCCAATTAAAGCATTCACTCGATTTCCAGTCAAATCACTACCATTTTCAAGCTCTACAATATCATCTTCCAGAGCTTTCATTTTTTTAAACCATTTTCTGGGTGAAATTGAAATTGTATTGCACACATAATTGCTGTATTTGCTTCTTACCCAAATCTCACAATTGCTGTACCCTTGAAAACATTGTCTTTTTACCTCTCCATTCCTTCCAGAAAAAATCTAAACACTCTTTAAAATGCACATCTTGTAACAAAGCACTATTAAAAATCCAATAGGCACTTTTAATTTTTAAAAAACGTATAAAAACATTTGCCATCACCATAGAATGATCAGAGAAACACACAGGATTAATACAACATGATTTTACAATTTGCAATTGATGTTCAAAAACATACAGGTGATCCAACCTTGCCCTTGAGATCCCACTTTCCCTTATTTGTAACCATGTATATAGTTTCGTCTTATCATTCATATTTCTCCACACATCCACTAATTCATTGGTCGCAATCAATCGAATCAAGGACAACCTAGAAGCTGTATGCGGCTCCAGATGATTTCGATCTATATCATTCGTAGTACAATTTAAATCTCCTGCAACCAGGAGATAATGGTCAGGATCACAATTTTTTATTGTATTTGAAAGTGTCTCTAAAAACAACATTCTCTCTGTTGCCATGACTGGGGCATACACATTTACTAAAACAAAGGTTGCAACATCAAATTTGGCTGTAACTTTTAAAAGTCTTCCTTTCACAACTTCTTCCACCTCATATGAAATTGGCAAAAACTTATTTGCAAAAAAAACTCCAACACCAGCACTTGTACTACTCTTATGACTCAGGATAGCCACCCCCTCCCATTCTCTTTTCCAGTCCACTTCATTTACATCATTACTGTGGGTTTCTTGAGCAAACATTATATCTATACCTTTCAATTTCATTAACTGGAAAAATTGACTCCTTTTCTTAATATCCCTTGCTCTGTTTAGATTTAGCGTGGCAAACTTCAAGTCAATCATAAAAAATATATAAAATAAAACAATCATAAAAAGTACAACTAAAGAAATACATCAACTTGAATTTTTACTCACAATTCCAGTCACATTTTTTCTGCACGTAACTTTTGTACCAACTTTTTCAATCTATGAAATTCTTGACTTGTTAACCCTCCATCCCCTCTTTCACTCATCAACGCCTGTGCTAATTCCATAAAGAGTTTTCGATCTGGAAAAAAATCATCTATTACCACAATCATCTGATGAATCCTCTGTGCTACAATCCCCTCCCTCCTTTTCTGCTCCTTGACTACTCATTACCTGTTTTTTTTTATTTTTGTCCCCCTTTCACTCTGTTTTGATTTCCTCTTTACTACAGGAACTTTGAACACCATTTCTTCATCCTCCATCATTACACTGCCCTCATCTACCGTAGCTTCAATCACTTCTTTCATCACTTCCCCCTCCAATGTCTTTGAATCAGTATCAATACTCTTCCCATTAACCTCAGTACTTTTATCCTTGTAGAACATTACAGCTTCACTAGACTCCTGTGTACTTACAATTTGCTCAACTTCATTTGTGACCTGACCATTCTGATTATTTACCTCATTTTGGCCCGCATTATTATACTTTGGACAAAAACGCACTTGATGTTCTGTCTCTCCACACCTAAAACATTTCATAGTCTCAGTTGTGACAAAAATCACATATTCAAAACTCTCCGCTTTAAACTTTAATGCTAAGTTTAGATCTTCTACCTCACCCTTCAGAATCATAAATAGCTGTCTACGAAAAGAAACAACATGATTCAAAAATGGGGATTTGCAACCAAGTGGTATCTTTTTAATTGCTGAAACTATTTGCCCATGTCTTGCTAATTCGCGTTCCAAAACCTCATCGCTAATGAACTCGCGAATTTTTTCCACACTTTTTTCGCCGGATTTACAAGCGGAAACACTCCAATATGTTCCCCTTTTATCACAATTCCTTGTTCTACGACTTGGTTAACTTTCTCAATCGACTCCAAAAAAAGTACAATTGCACTATTCATTTTTGATGCCGACTTTATACAAGTACATCCTACAACTTCTCCAACTGCGAGGCTACACTCCTCAACGGAGCATTCCACCACGACCGGCACCTTAATGCCATGACGACGAGAGAGAGAGAGAGAGAGAGAGAGAGAGAGAGAGAGAGAGAGAGAGAGAGAGAGAGAGAGAGAGAGAGAGAGAGAGAGAGAGAGAGAGAGAGAGAGAGAGAGAAACCATATACCTGTCTCAGAAGTAATTCTTTGAAGGATAAGCTGAGGTATAACAAAATGTATTCAACAAGTTCAGTGTGGTTTGATCCTATTTAATTCATACCAGAAGCTTATCACATCTAGTGCCTCAACATGTTCCACTAGCCTTCAGAGATGGAGGAAGGATCTCTGTTCCCTGAGTAAACTGTTCACTGAAGTGCTTCCCCGAAATCTTTTTTATTTTCCCAGAGTTGATCGTAAAAGCCAAATCGTAAAGCAAGCCATTAAGCATGGGCCAGTGCCAGCATGGCCGTTTTGCACATTTATGAACAGAAAGTAAAAAAAGAGAACATATGTGTACACACTTATTCAGGGAATAACATTTTTTACACAGAGAGCACACCCACACTGCCAGTGCATCCTTGCACACACATGTCCAGACTACACATACACACATATGTTTGGATGGTAAAATAAAAGTGGTTTCATGTTTTCCTATTACGGGATCACTATGGAGTGAATAGATAATGCACAGGGACACCACACACTCTGAAACCTCATACATACATCTGTGTGGTTCTAAGATTCAGATTTGTGATGTGCATGAAGAACATGATTACCATATAAAGCTCATTCGTATGCTTATTCATGATTTTTATACAAATAATAATACATCCTTGCGTTTATATAGCCCTATTCTCAGCATTTTACAGAAATTTATGAAATCGATGTGATTCATGTATACAGAGAGGAGTTGAGAAGGGAAGAGAGGGATGTTTGTGAGAAAAGAGCAACTATATCACTAAGAAACTAGTATTATTAGAGCAAACGGATGATTCTCATGGTAAATTGTGAAAGGAGAGGAGAGGAGGGTGGGGAACACCTTCATCTCTCCTTCTCTGTCTTTCAGACTGCAGTATTATCCCCGAAGGGCTTTAAAAAGCACTTTCTGTTCTGCCGAAATGATAATGATGATTATGATGTTATGGTGCTTTAACTCTTTGTCTCTCTGTCTTTTTTTCTGTCTCTGTCTGTCTGCAGAGGATGAGTTGTAGCTATCTGCTATGTACCATCCTGCTCTTCGTGGCCGTTCTGCTCGCAGTTACAGTGACGGGAACCATTCTTCTTATGAACCACTACCAGGCTCCCCCCATGTCGGATGGTCCGCCCCATATTAGCACCAATCAGGATGAAGCCAATGCGTTGGTAACAGTTGAGAGAGGTGATGGATCACGCATTAATATCTTCATAGACCCCAACTGCCCTGATTATAACAGTAACTTCTTGCGGCTGGAAGGCGTGCAGACATCTTTGCTGCACTCGCTCACTGACCACGATACGGATCTCAAGTCCGTCAAAGGTCAGGATCGAGCACTATTGGTCAACTTGGCAGAGGAAGTTGCTAAGCTGTCAGCCCATGCGGGCCAGCTGAAGATGGACTATGAGTCTCTCAGACGAGGACAAGGCAACCTGGGACAGGACCTGAACACACTGCAGACTGAACAGAGCAGACTTATACAGGTAATGGTGTGCAGATACACGCATATCTTCAGCTACATTTAACAGTAAAGTACATGCATGTGGGTATTGACAAAGTGTGTCCATGGAGCACATCCTGAGTTAAATGCGTTCCTGGTTCAACATATTTTGTTGATCAAGGAACAACGTTCCTGTCCGAAAATTTAGTCCTAACCATATCCCACCCCTAAACCTAAGTTATCCTTAAAATCTGAGGGAAATGATTGGTAAATAACATTGATGTAGAAGCACCAAACCCTGATTGTAAGCCTAAACTTGACATAAACTGTAAACTTGTCCCTCAAATCTGATCGTTTGATTGAAATGTTGTTCCAGGATCATCAAAGATGTTGATCCAGGAACATGATGTACTTGGTGAAATCAGTTTCTGCATCGATTTTTTTTTTTTATCAAGATTTTTGGTTTAAATAAAAAAATGCTTTGTTCATTTTAAATGATGTGATGAATTTTTGAAATTGTAATTAGGTCATCAAATCTATTAATATGTGAAAAGTATTTTTAGATATAGCATAGCAACTCTTTACAAAAGCGACTACCTATTTACTTAGACATAAGAAATTATGTTATAGTTGCAATAACTGAAATGGAAACATTGGTGCAACATAGGACAGCGGAAATCACAGTTACAATACAGTCTCCACATGAGCAGAACTGCACTGAGAAGCAGGTGTTCCTTCAGCTCAGCAGTAGCTTTTGTCAAACTATTGAACTTCTGGGAAATGGACAGGATCCATAATAAATGGCGTTTCAGGCAGAATAATGCTGCGTTAACACTTGGTATGTTTCCCGGAGTCTGAACCTCAGTTCAATTGCCACCCCGCTGGTTTGTTCTCACACTTTATGCTGTTTCAAACCGTGGCTCATTTGCAAAATGCTTTTTTCATCAATGTGAGACCCAGTGAAAGCTGTTTATCACCATCGCCAGCCAGTTTGAAATCTGAAAGTTAGTAATGGAGATAAATGTTCACTGGAATTGTCCTTGCGTATCAGAAACTGAACGTTTAGTCTACCCATCCATCAGTTTATCTCGTATGCAATCTTTACAGTGCATAGGCGGCACATAAGCTGCATTTGAAGTCATGTAGCAGAAATAATGTTTTGAATTAGTATTTTAAATATGAAATTATGAATATAGAGCCATCAGAAAGACTTCTCAGAATCATAAGTGCATTTGAAAAAATAAATTGTCTGTATGAAGATTTTAGTTACAATTTATTTTAAGGTGACGTTATATTGTTATATTGTAATTACTCAAATAAGTGAGTAATTATTGAGTAATATTAATTAACTACATGTACTTACTATAGAGTTACAGTTAGGGTTAGGTACTTGTAATTATGCATACTTTCTGTAAGTACATGTAGTATGTGTGTGCTACCAAGATTTTTTGTTTGGTTGGTTTATTTGTCCTTATTAATTTTAATTTATTTATGATTTTTTTTTAAATAAAATGTATATTACCATTCAAATGTTTGGGGTTGGTAAGGTTGCTTTAATGTTTTTGTCATGGTTTTGTCTTCTGTCTTTCTTGGTGCTCAAGAAACATTTCTTATCATTTATTAATGCTTAACTTGTTTAGTATTTTTGTGGGAACATGATTTTTTTTTAGGATTCTTTGATGAATAGAAAGCATTTATTTGACATGGATTTTTTTGTAACAATGTAAAAGTCACTTTTGATAGTATTCATTTCTTTTTTTAAAAACTGGCTGACCCTAAACTTTTGGATGGCAGTGTGAAAAGATGGTTCTCAAAATTGAACAGTCATTTGCTGGAGAGGGTACAAATATTCAAAAGATGCTGGAAAACTGAAGAGTTTGCAGGACCTGGAGGATTTTTCTGAAGAACATTGGGCAGTTTAACTGCTCAGGACAAACAAGGGACTCAAGAATAACACATTTTGTATGATCTTTCATTTTGTTAAAATTCACATTTTCACAGATTCTGCTACTTATTGATGTGTGAAGCTCTTCTTTAATAAATGTGGTGCTTCAGTTTTTTTTTTTTTTATTAATCGCTGTTAGTTGAATGAGCCGAGGGATTTAATGCAGGGTCTAATGATTTAACGAATTTCAAATTTTGATATCCAATATTTTATGAACATTTGAAATTTCTATGGAGCAATACAATAGAATGCTTCTATTGCGCATTCAGCCCATTTCACAGTGCCGTTTCTATAAAGGTTCATTAACGCTAACATGCAAGCTTCAATGGACTAATAAAACCCTAATTTTGAAAAAATTTTACTGTACCACTACCAACATATTTTTTATGAATCCTTGAATTAGTAGACTAACGAAAATCCAAATTTTTTTACAGTTTTAACTGTACCTATATATTTTTTATGAATCCTTGAATTTCCCATATGGTCCGATAGAGCCATCTGTTGCCTAATCAGCCTATTTCACTGTGCCGTTTCTTAACCACACGTGTGTTGAAGTTAACATGCAGGATTTATACTAGTGGAATTGGACTAACGAAATCCAAATTGTTAATAGTTTTTACCACACTAATGTTTTTATGGACCCTTGAACTTTGCACGTATTATTACTGTTGAATAACACTGTTTCATCACAACTCTGTTTCTCGTTGCCACGTAAATTATGCTTTAAAGCTATTATTTGGGCTACGTACTAGAGGTAATGGTCTAACAATATTACTAATTTTATAATTTTTACTGTGCCAATTTAACTTTAAATGACACTTTTAATTTGCATAGCTACTGTATATAAATGGCTTGGCTAATGGTTTAAAAAAAAAAAGGTACTACAGTAAAATGTCTAAAATTTAGATTTCGTTAGACCATTACCATATAAAGTATAAAGTCCTTAGCTTTAACACACCCTCTGTAGTGGCAGAGAAAGTGTTAGGGTTAGGGTGCATTTCCGTTGTGTTGTGGCTTGTTTCCGTTGTGTTGTGCTGATATCGTTGTGTTGTGGCTTGTTTCTGTTGTGCACTACTGGGCCACTGTAGCATTGTGTCTTCACACAGAATTTACTCATAGCAGTATTTACTCGGCTGTGAAAAGACACCTTTATTTGGCTTCAAGGACCACCATGTAAATGGTAAATGAATGCCACCAGAATGCCACCGATTTATTTATTTTTCAATATATTGTAATTTCCTTGTCCTGCAGGGTTCTTAATAGGTAGGATTTCCTGCTACTCCGGAGCATTTTAAAAGTGTGTTGACTTTCACTCTGGCTTCCTGTAAGATATTGTACTCCGAATACTGCATTATGCTAGTGTTATATTGGCATACATTGTGTTATTGCCAGCTGAGGACAGAGAAAGCTGATATGAGGACATTGATACTAGATGGCAACTGCTGTATTCTATAGACTTCGGTTTCAGGGCTGGGGAACAGCAGATGCTGCCTGTTTTCCTGTGTTAAGTGAATTACCACAGAGTTAAAGCCTGACTTTAATCTGAATTACGAAGACTTAAGGTTTAGGTTTAGGAACACCATCTCTCTCTAACCACGAGTTACTGACAAGCTCATACACACCAAATCTGTCAAACACACACACACACACACACACACACACACACACAGTCAAACACACAGCGGGCAGGAGTGAAAGAGAGTTGTTTATCACTACCGAACACCTGTGCGACAGAGAAAAGTGTTAGCAAAATCCCCCCTGAATAGAAAATAATCCTCCATTTTCTGATGACTTTTAGACAGCAGTGGTGACCTGTGTTTGTGGGTATGAGTGTGAATGGTAGTGAATGTGAGGGGTCTTTCTGTGTTTATACTTTTTTTGGTTTAGCTTTGATACAGTTTGAATAAATGGTTGGATTTGTGAAATCTGAAAAAGAGCACAGAAAGCAAGACTCAGCAAAGACTGAGTGCAACTAAGGAGTGATGAAAAAGAGGTAAGGGTGGGTGTGCAGTTACCGTAGAAACAGTGTAAAAATGTGTCATCCCCAAATTTATCAAACCTCATTAATTAAGGGCACTTATACCTGTAATTATCTCCCGTCACATAAAAAATTAAACGCAGACAGTTCTGTCACAGATTAAACCCAGTTCTGTATTAAATTGTAATGCCAGTATAATTGTTATTTTGTGATGAAACCAGCTCTGATAGTGCACTGAGGTAGGATTTCAGGTTACACATGATAGCATTTTAGCACATATGCTCCATAAAGCAGCAGGATATGTGCACACTAACAATATAGGCCTCCCCCTCCCCCTTAAACCTCCAAGAGTAAATAGCATCACCTATAAAAGTGAGAAATATACTGGTGAGGGATGAAAGCATTGAGCTCAGTGTGAATCTGTTTAACTCTAGTGGCATTTTAGCTTCAGTGACTATTTCATTTACACCCTGAAATTAAAGGAAGTAATTCTGCACTGTCAATCATCTCAGTATTACAACTTGCTGATATGACCCCAGAAAAGCCCTGAAGCTGAAGGTTGCTTCCTATGGGCATTACACTGTCAGTGCACAAGCATGTGTGTGTTTGCATCATGTGTGAGTGTTTTAGGTGTCAAACCAACCATGATCTGTAGGGTTCAGTGTGATAATAGTCAAGGGTCCCAGAGAACATCATTTGGTGTGGTACAGTGTATTAGTAATGGTCCTGTCTGTTTCCCTGTCCCATACAAGGAATTGAACTCATTGAATTCAAAAGGCACAAGACAGAAGCATGTGTTTGGTTAACTTTTGAATCCATTAAGGGGGTTAAATCATCTTAATAGAATGTGATTTTTAGAATATTTTATTCCACGTATTCCTTATAATTCTTGTGAGCATCAGCATTGTAATTTGCATACATTACTATTCAAAAGTTTGTGATCATGTGACACTAAAGACTGGAGTAATGACGCTAAAAGTTAAGATTTGTAATCACAGGTATAAATTACATTTCAAAATATATTAAGGGCCCTATCATACACCCGGCACAATGCGACGTCAGGCGCGACGTGTTTTTTGCTATTTCAGCCAGACGCAGTTATCATTTTCACGTCCAGCGCCACGTTGTTTAAATAGCAAATGCACTCGCACCGATCTGTTCGCCCATGGGCATGCTGGTCTGAAAATGAGGTGTGTTCAAGCGCATTGTTGGCGCATTGCTATTTTGAGGCAACTGACAATGACTGCGTCATTGACCAACAAAAACCTAGTCTAAAGTCAATAGCACAGTATTTTTTTGTGTTATTTAACCCCTGTTGTTTGACATGCTCTGACATTTGTGTTTTTTTTTCAGTTGCTTTAAAGCATACTAATGGCTAAAGTCTGATTACACTGTATTCAGCACAAAGAGGGCTACAGTAATATGTAAGCATCCCTAAATATCAATGAGGAATGTGACAGAGGGAACTATAGAGAATGAATGTGAGGAGACGTAATGATTCAATGTATTGTTTGTAGCTTATTCACAAAATCACGTTTAATTTAAAAGAAGTCATTTGACTATACGTTTTCTTTACATAAAGACTTTAGACCTACAGTACTGTTCAAAAGTTTTAGATGTGTTTTTTTTTTTTTTTTTTAATAAGTCTCTTCTGCTCACCAAGGCTGGATTTTTTTGATCCAAAATAGTAACAGTAATATTATGAAATATTTTTACAATTTAAAATAAATGTTTTCTATGTGAATACATCGTAAAGTGTAATTTATTCCTGTGATGTCAAAGATGAATTTATCATCATTACTCCAGTCTTCAGTGTCACATGATCCTTCAGAAATCATTCTAATATGAGGATTTGATATATATTTTCAGGATTCTTTGATAAATCAAAGATTTAACCCAGAGGGAACAGAAAGTTCAAAAGAATAACATTTATCTGAAATAAAAAGATTTTGTAACATTATAAATGTCTTTACTATGTTTTTTGATCAATATAAGGCATCTTTGTGAATAAAAGTATTAATTTCTTTCAAAAAACAAAACGGCAACAAAAAAACTAAACTCTTACTCAACCCAAACTTTTGAATGGTTGTGTATAATGTTACAATAGATTTCTATTTCAGATAAATGCTGTTGTTTTGAACTTTCTATTTATCAAAGAATCCTGAAATAAATTGTACACAACTGTTTTCAACATTGATAATAATAAGAAATGTTTCTTGAGCAGCAAATCAGCATATTACAATGATTTCTGAAGGATCATGTGAAACTGAAGACTGGAATAAATTGCATTTTAAAAATATATCCAAATAGAAAACAATTATTTTAAATTATAAAAATATATATAATTTTGGATCAAATAAATGCAGCCTTGTTAAGCAGAAGAATTTTTTTTGAAAACATTAGATAATCTAAAACTTTTGAACGGTGGTGTATACTTGGATTTACACATGAAAACAACACATAGAGCAGTGGTAAATGCAGTACAGTGCAAAAGAGACATTCAGGGCAAAAGTGCAGAGAGGGACAGGGCAAGATGAACGAAAACTAATTAGTCTCTCTATTTGAGTGTGCTTGTCGCGCGTCTACATTTAAAATAACGAACTTGAGCACGCAAAAGACGCAACATATGTGAACGGCCCCTTAGTCAGTGCATGGTTACATCAGCATAGCAGTCAATAAATGGGACAGTCATGTACGGGACATTTAGGTCCAATAAACGGGACGTCTCGGCTAATACGGGACAGTTGGCAACCCTACTTTTATATCATGCTGTGTTTAATATTATAGAGCATGTTGTACGTGTATCTTTATTTAGCATTGAAAGGTTGCCTACCTTTTTCATATTTCAACATGTTTCCATTGATTTCACACATTTTAGTCTGGCAATAGTTCAACTAGTAGCCTACAATGTGAAGTTTCAATAATGAGAAGAAATGTTTTATCTTAAAAATTCTCATAAATCACGTTCTGTTTCTTCTGGGGTAAATCCAAGGTAAACTTACAGCGTGTCTTCCGAACTCGATGAAATCAGAAGGATGATGAAGATGAGTCTTTGTTTTGAGGTGATGGAGGGCGTTTACAGGTTCGCGTTCCTTCCTCGTGGACGATTTGCATGTGAATTGTTTTGCACGCGCATGGGTGTGGTCACATTAAAGTTAAGGTTAAAACTTTAAAGTTAGTACATTAAAGTTGTACCTCTTGCTGTTTTCATACGGATTACATAAACGGAGAATATTAGTTTTTTTATATAAATGACTTCATTTAAAAGTAGACATTCCAAGCTTTATAAAGAGATATCTGTTGTGTCGGTGTGGCAGTTTTCTCTGAGTTCTGAGTTCATTTTCACACGCATTTCAGAGTGGACGTCACAAGGAGACAGACGGGAGAATGCGCATCCTGTTTTCTTTATTTAGCGAAAAGCACAACATTTAGTTTTTATTTTGTGTACATAAAAAAGTAGACACTTTAAGCTTTGTAAAGACATATCGTTTATGTCTGTGAGGCCAAAAATGACGTATTTTAAGTATTTTAAGTTGTTTTACACTGTCATGAGGAAAAATCCAGCAAAACGCGTTCTTCGGGTTCAGGGGGTTAAAGGGCATACACACACAGGGACGTGCAGCAGCACACAAAATATTTTTAAATATTAAAAATAAAAGGACTCCTCTCTGGAGAAGCGTTCAGTCTTTCACTCGCAAATTCCGCCATGTAAATAGTGAATCCGCCATTGGTGCAAGCACAACTGGCTTTTAAAGGGAATGGGAGATGAGACTCTGATTGGTTTACTGCACGTTACACCCAAAACACACCCATGAGTGCACCTGCAGAGTACACTCTGCCTAAAATCCATGTACAGATAGGATAAAACTTGTGAGATTTAGTAAAGTTACATAGCTTATATCCATAGCTCATCAGTTATAGCACGTATAGACAGTGTGCGTCCTGCTCAAATGTGTAGGTGTCCTTTTAAAGATCACTGTATAGGACACATTGTTGAGCTGCAGGCGAGAATAGGACACTCATTTATTATGTTGAACGTGCCTCACAAACAATGACACAGCCACACACTCATGCTCACAGGAGCGCTGAGGGTTTTCCATCTAAAATGGGTCAGATCTCATAAGTTTATGGGGAAAAGGCACACACTGGTCTTTTTTCTAGGTAGACGAGCAATAGCAGGTTCAACTTACTGTCTCAAGTATAAAATCACTCTGTAAATCTGGCACAAAGACCTTTACAGCTCTATTGCATGTCAAGTTTTTGAACTGAAATGACAGTTGGCCTTATGGAACCTGTCTCCCAGACAGATTTTGCCTTCTCATGGGCTCTAAGGGATTTTTATTTTCACTGGACAATGAGCAGTTCGCTTCAATGGTTCAAAGCTTTCTATATGTCCAGGAAATAAACCTATAGTGTTCCCATAAGTTAAAGCCATCACACAGATCTACACTTGGCACAAGAATTGTTTTCTGTTGTGCTGCAGAGCTATAATTGAACATTTTGCTGTCCAAGGCACTAAAATGCATCTCAAGACACTGCATGTTATCCACAATAGCTGATACATTTTCGGGCAATAAAACCTTGCATCAACTTATGTTGAGATACTAAACAAGTAGGCCTATATAATAATAAGCTGCTGATCAACCGCATCGATCTGATTCTCTGCTCGCATGCTCCTAATAGTTTTTTGTTTGTGTATGTTTTGCAGCTGCTGTCCGAGAGCCAGATTAACATGGTGAAGGTTGTCAACTCTGTGAGTGATGCTCTGAATGCCATGCAGAAGGAAACAGGAGGTCTGAAGGCCAGGGTGAAGGCTGACCTGCAGAGGGCACCAGTCAGAGGAGTTCGCCTTAAAGGCTGTGCTAATGGTAGGAGATCCAGTTTGCCTGCCAATCTCCTTTGTTTAACATGTTTGGGGTTTTACCTTATGTCCTTATTTTCTCCAATGTACACTACCAGGTACCAAGACTGCATTTATTTGATCAAAAACAGTGAAAACTTATCCTGAAACTGTGGTTGGAACCATCTACCCCAGCTATGTCTACTTGGATGTCCTATTTGCTGGTCATTGCCCTTTTGGAGTGTACCCCAGCTAAAGTGCACAGCACCACCAGAAGGACAATACAATTTTGGTTGGACCTTATTAAGATTGTATCAAAAAATTTCAAATCTTGAGATGTACTTAGTATCCACAAAATATTTAACTATTTACAACAAAGCCCAATATCCGCCCACAATCATAATATACAGAAATAAGACTTAATAAAAATTAAAAATAAAAATAAATTTAGAAAGATAAATAAATAAATATGACAAAAAACAGTAATATTGTGAAATAACTTCCCTAGTGAAAAAAAAAACTATACTAAAATGTATTTAAAATACATTTGTTTCACACTAAGTATATTACAAATTCATTAACATATTTACTGACGTATCGCTTGAGACTCTCTGGTATAAATATTATAATTAAATTTTATTTGAAGTACTTCTTTATTGCACAATGCACATTTCTTATTATTAAGCCTAAAATGTGTTTTAATATCACTTTTAGAAAGGATAGTATGATCTCTGTATAATATCAGTCGTTAAATGAAAGATATTTAAAGTGTACCTAAAGTATACTTGCAATAATTCAATTTTAGCACAATCAAATATACTTATCTTTATTTGGACCTCAGCCCTATTGGATAACTAAAATGCATTAAGTACAAAATTAGTTAATTGTTCATTCATATGTATGTAAGAGTCCATTCATCCCTCTTGGCTGATTTGGCTGGTTGACGTCATTCTCTTTTGAGAACCATTAAAAATAATTGTGTTTCCATGCAACATTTATTTTGCTAATATCTTATTATATTATGGTAGTAACATAATAATATCATATTATGGTATTATGTTTTACCTGTGACAAGTTCTTTTTTGGAGGCCCTTAAAAGCATGAAATTAACTTTTTACAGTTTAGTATGTCACTAGTGAAGGGAATTAGTGGAGAGTTATTCAGAATAGCACAGTGGCATGCTGCTCTTTCTATTTCCTGTGGCTCTACACACTGACAACCCTAATAAGTTGATTGAACTCAATTGATTTGAGTAAACTCTTTCCCTCAATTCAATTGAGTAATGGAGTCTCCCAAAACTTGTATATTTATGTTCACTTAACTTTGTGCTCACGTAGACTGCACTTAAATTGTTAAGTTCACCAAACTTGGTGTTTATATAATGTACTTTTAAACAATTCAGTTCACTTAACTTGGTGTTAAGTTTAAGTGTACTTAAATATTTAAGTTAACTCAACATGGAAATTAAAGTCAAATTATAAATTATTTATAAATTACAATTATAAAGTTATTATTTTTATAAACTTTGTGCAAACATAACAAACTGAAAAGAAAAAAAAAAACTGAACAGCATATTTAATGTCTTTATTGACCAAAATGTCATGATATTTATAAAATTACAGTACACACTGCTGTAATGGAAATGGCATTGGGACACAACCACACTGTACAGCACTGTAAAGGTGGTAGCAGTAGTAACAATATCACACATCAACTACTGTGTTACAAAAAATGTAGAACTCTGTGAACTTAAGTTAAACATTACACTTTTTTTTAGTCTGACAATTATGTTAAAATGTGGTGATTATGTAAATGTAACAATAACTAAGTACTTATTACATTTGACTGTTTAAGCTTTGGGCAATCAAAATAGCTGAAATAAAACATACTGAACAACATATTCTATGTCTTTGACAAAAATTTCACAATACTAATGAAATACAGTACACACTATACTGTAATGGGTTACAACCATAATTACTACATCAATTATAGATCTCTGCGCACTTCATTTAAACATACTTTATATCCTTCATGATTAAAAAAATATATACTATTATGTACTGAGCTGACAATACTAAAAATGCTGACACCAAGTCTGCAAAAATGAGACAAACATTTTTTTCTAAACCAAAAAGCTGTACCTTCAGCTTGAGGGCATTCTGCCCCATTGATACGCTGTATGAAATCAAGGCATTTCTGGTAATTCAGGTCTAATGAGTAAATGAGATCCTACATGTTGTTCATCTACAGTACTTGGCCTTCAAGTATTATCCCAATAGAGGAAGTCAAATGCAAGGAGTTGGGGGCTGAAGGTCGGTGTCCTTGAATAAGATCCACACTGGCACATCCGTTTCGATGATCCGACACCTAGTGAAGAAACAGGAATAAATACTAAATAGAGTATTTTGATCATGCATCAAAGATTGACTGTCAACACAAATTCATCAAAAACACAAATCACAAAATTATGACAAAAATTATGAGATAAAGCAAAAATATATTATGTTTAAAGTTTTACGATGAGTTTGTTTCTTTATCTGAACAGATTTGGAGAAATTTAGGATTACATTACTTGCTCACCAATGGAGCCTCTACAGTGAAATGTAGTGAATAGTGTTCAGAATACATAAGAAAAGAAACATACTCATCATAAGGAAACAAACTCATCTATATCTTGGATGACCTTAGGGTAAGTAAATTTAAAGCAAATTTCATTTTTGGTTGGACTATTGCTCTAAAATCAACATGATTCTCTGGCACATGCTTAGACTACTGTGAGCACAGGTGGCTCTTCAAATGTAAACAGGTTAAGAACAGAAGCACTTACTAAACATGACTTCAGAATCATTGTATCCAAGCAGGACAGGTAGCCCTCGAAGGACAGGGGGTCAGACCTCAGTTGGCTGACTTTAGTGGGAAACAAGAAATTCCATTAATGCCACAACAACTCACTATCAGTATGTTTGCAGTATTTTTATGAAAATATACTTACATTTCCACATGTTCTTGTCTTATATCACCTGCAACAGAAAAACAATTGAAAATATTAAAGTTAACAAAGTCGATGCAAAAATATAAAAGAAAATTACATTATTTATAATTGAAATTATAGTATTGCAATGCTATTCAAAATACACCTAAACCAACAAATAAAGGTCTCACAATAAAGTGACACATGCTTGGAATGTATGTTACATCAGCTAGATTTAGCTTGCAAACTTTCTTCATGTTCTTTCTCACAGAAACGCACAATTAAACTATGGTTAAGTGTACGTTATTAACTAATATGTTTCAATATTACAAATCAAATAAAGAATCATTTGATATCTCATTTATACCATCACAAACTCATCAATAAAAATATTGTTAATTATGGCTACGTTAGCAAAGTTTCACCAGAAAAAATTTGTAATCATGGCTGTGTTGCGTTTTATTAATGTACCATTACAATTTAACCAAAGGATCTTGACACCTTCTGGCCCTTAAAAATCACACAAAAATAACTTTATATCTATATATTTTTACTTACCGAATTTAAGATTGCACACGATGAAAAAGTCTCCATCTTGATTTGAATCAGCAGCAAGCAACAGACAAGGCCAAAAGGACCGCCTTTTGTAAATATCCTCCAATCAGTGCATTTGTTCTCTTGTTGCCAGGCAGAACTCCTTGCATGGCCAATCACATCAAATCAAGACCAGAGTGAGCTATTTTAATTAATTGTGATTTTGAGTTCATACAACTTGAAATCTTAACGTTTATAGGTGTGTTCCATTCAACAGGGTCCCTATGCAGTGTTCACTGCTCCCTACTCCCTGAGCACGGTATATCTGTTGAAGTGGACTTCACTGACAATAATCGCTCATTTGGAACACCCTGCAACGTCATCAAAGAAAGGCAACGACGGGGTCGCGCAGATTATGATATACCATAAATTAATATTGTAATTTACCCTACTTTCAAATTTAAAACCATATAATAGGCATATTCATTTACAAAACACACAGTATGTATCTAAAAAAAATATAATCAAAACATTGTAGTCTATTATTTTTATTAGTTTACGTATAGGCCTACTTGTATATTTAATTGACTATTAACAGATTTGATGCTGAATATGAAAATCAATATGATTTTGAATATGAACAGCTCAATATGAAAATACATTTTGATTTGGTTAACTATGTATTAATGTGTTTTTAAGGTCTTAAAAATTGTAGCGGTCTCATCTCGTTCGCTTTCTTTCCCACACGCAACATAGTAAACATTCCTGAGGTAGGCCTAAATAAAGTAAAATATAAAAAAATGACAGCACCTCAGCTGCTTCTCAACACTTTTAATTTGTTTACATATTCATACAATAGAATATGCGAATACAACAGTCATTGCCATAACCGTTCATAAATACTGTAGTTTGTATAATAATAACTATGAATGCATACGTAAACTCCATCGCAGAGCCTTTTAAAAACTCTTCCAAGCTCTGCTCCATCTTTAGCTCAGACGCGGAATGACAGTTGGTTGATTTTCACTCTCCACTTCCTGTGAAGTGATGTATCGATGTTTCCTTCTTCCCTACGCCGTTCGCAGTACCCTTCGAACTGAACATGTTCGCTCCCTTCGGATTGGAATCTCACTTAAGATGGTAGAATACCCTGTGAAGTCCACTTCGTAGTCCACTTACGGTCAAATGGAACGCACCTTTAGATTCAAATCATGTACTCTGACATCACCAGCTCAGAATCACAAACACTTTGGTCACCGAGCAAAGCACTCTGTTCCTCTTCCCACTGTTGACTCATTGATTCTCAATCCAAAGAACATCAGACAATTTCACGGAAAACTGTGTTTAAAAAATAACTATTGTCTTCTTTTTTTGTGCCCCGCTGCTCTGAATTCTCATTAGACGAGTTGCTGGAAACCAAAGGAAAGTGTCTGTGCTTAAATTGTGCTCTCGGGAGGCCTAATGTGTCTAAAAGCATTTTACCACTTTACTTTTAAGGCTCTGATGTGTCTGCTGGAGCCACAGGTGTGGCTTGTAATGAACCCGGTATGGAGCAGACACTTGTATGCAAGTGTGTGCCAGTGAAGGGGAGATAGTTTTCTATAATCAGGGAAAGGGATTGCTCTTTGGGAAACAGAGACCAGTAAATAGAGAAGAACACCAGCTGCCTTGGAAAGACTGGCACAAAATCATTTTGGCTAACTTATAGTATCCAGTAGTAATCCTTTGGTCATTAAATTAGCCTTGGCCTAGTTAGCTATTTGCTATCCTGTAACCATCCAGGGATCTAGTCTTTGTGGGTTTTTGTGTTTGACCCTCTCTCGCTCTCTCTGTCTGTCTTTTTCAAGGCTCTCGTCCACGGGACTGTAGTGATATATATGCTAGCGGTCAGAGGGAGGATGGCATCTACTCTGTTTTTCCCACTCATTACCCTGCCGGCTTTCAGGTCTACTGTGATATGAGCACGGATGGAGGTGGCTGGACGGTGAGTCACATTAACACATTTGCATGTTTGTTCTTGTGAGTTTGTTGTAATATGCACCGCCTGAAGGGTAATTCGGTGGTATTGGTGGTATTTCATCTGAATTAGAATTTTAAAGGGAAAAAGGGAGAAAAGTGGCGTGGTTCTGGAAACAACTTATTATTCACTGTATATGTGGATTTACACACATGGGGAAGAACAGCCACCACAAAAGAGAGATGTGTGGATTGTCGAATGGACTGATTGATGAAATGAACTAATTTTAATATTGTTTGAAACATCGAAAATGTTTCGAAAAGTCCTGCACGTGGGTGGGTACCTGTGAGTACCCAACTGGTGAACTAATATTTGGTGTAACGGGTGGAATAATATTTACATTGCCATTTGCAGTGTGGGTGGGGAATCAATATGCACAGGTGGACTGCGGGTCCAATAGTCAAAACTATTTAGGCTCAATTCGGTACACGCTGATATCAAATTGTCCTGTGCATATTTGTGTTCACACGTTTTGCAGCGTTGAGCATTATAGCCAATTGCTCTGAATTGAAGTGATTGACAGCATTAATGATTATACAGTAGGGATCGCTCTTTCATCTCTTTCTGTATATAGTCTATTCACAATTTGAATAAAACGTTTATTTTTGATGCTGCTAAGAGGACCAACGGCCACATATACACTGCAGAGTTTCAGGAGAGACAACTGCATTTTAATGTTGGATAATGGGTCGGGTCTTTTGTTAAGTAGGGGAGAGCGGGGCACAACCTAAAGCTTTTTGACTTTCTCAGTTTGTGTAAATCCACTTGGGGTTCAGAGTATTTTTTTCCCCACATTAATTTCACACGTCTAGTACAATTATGAGGTTTTGTTTAATTAATACAGTGTATACTTTTTTCTTAATTTACCCCGAAAGAATGAAAGTGAAATGTGACAGCATGCCCCATATGGGGTACATTGTAAGGGGCAAATTGTAACATGACCATAAAACAGCTTATGTTATCTGATATAATCAAAAAAATATCCAAGACAAACTAAAATATTTTGTCAATAAAATACAATTACTAACTTTTTCAAATAAAATCATGCCATTTTTTTATCACTTAAAATAAACACATTTTTGAGTTTGACAACAAACTAATAATTAAAAACATAATAATAATTAATAACTTCTGAACATTGACTCTCAGTCATTTTTCTCATGGTTTCTCAATAGAATTCATAAAAGTATAGAATGGAATAGCATATAGTTCTAATAGGGGCACATTGTTGATATGGCAACACTACGTTTTGTCATCCTAGCGTGTGTGGAAAATTTTAAACCATGTGTGTTACAACTAACCCCGCATTATGTTGTGCCTCGCTCACCCCTACTGCAGGTGCAGGTGTCCCAAACAGGACCTGTGTATGACTCTGGGTTAGGGCTCTGTTGACCAATGTCCTGGATTGGCAATTCAATGATTTGAAGGGGCGGCATAAATACACAAATGCACAAATACAAAGTCTTTACCTTATGTATATATATCTTGTTCCAACACAAACTTCGATATAGTTCACTGTCATAATTTACTCACCTTCGAGTTGTTGCAAACCTGTATGACTTTATTTCTTCTGCATAACTCAAAAGATGTTTTGAATTTTTTTTTTTTATCGATTAGGGGTCCAGTGTTTTTTGGACCCCAGTGTTTTTCAAAATGTATTCTAGGTATGTAAATGTAGACAGAATTTTTATATTTGAGTAAACTATCCATTTAAAGGACTGCAGAAGAAAGAAAGTAATAAAGGTTTGGAATTACATTTCGGTGAGTAAACAATGACATGATTTTATTTTTTAGGTGAACTATCCCTTTAAAAATGCACATGCAGATTTTAGAAACAAAACAAAAAAAGATAATTATTTATTTAATCCATCACATTTTTAAGCTGTCTGCTGTGCTTTTCTCTCAGTTTTAAATCTAATTTTAAAACCCCGATTGGGGTAGACTAAAAGCAAAAGAAAAAGAAAAAAAAGAAAAGTCAAATACTTTTGAAATCATATGCATCTTATCTCTTTAAACAACCATGTACTGTAACACTAATCCTCCATCTGGTTAAGTAATAACATGTAGATATACTGCTATCTTTATTGAGGTTCTTAACAGAATGAGGCTCAAAGATGAAAAGATGAAACGTATTGTGAAAGCACTTAGTGAGATTGATATGATACTGATGATGATGATGATGATGATGATGATGATGATGACAATATGATTGTGATGATGGTGGTCAGTTATTCTGATTACTCTGGGTTTTGAGATTGTGTATCCACTGGATCTCCCTGCATAAGACTAAATCCTGCTGACTATGGAGGCTGTTCTATCCTGAAGGGATCAATAACATCTCCATGCACATCTATCTATCTGTAGCACATTCTGAAGTCATCTGTCTATATGTAAATATGCATGGCTCACAGAACTGCATAATCTATCACATTACTGTATATGTTTCTTGAAATTTTGAGGGTGAGAATGTGAGAGAGGAACAATAGGAATGACAGTTTCTTCAGATCTTTAGTAGCACAGATGGTTTCGCTTTACCCCATCACAGGTGGATCAAAGCCTGAGGGTTAATACTGTACAAAACATGGTTCTAATCTTGATTACATAGTCACATGTGCATACATACATAGATTACATATGCATGTGCATGCAGTATATGAGTGTACTGTATATGGAAAAGAGTAAAATCAGTCACACTGTTGATGAGAGATAGAAAGAGAAAGATGTTGAGAGGAAATGGCTTGAGGCGAGAGATGGTCTATGCAGTCTGTCAGGCTATTAGTTCTTCATAACCGTCCCACTTTTTGCTGCTCAAGAGACTGTTGCAACTGGGAAAAAAGACACCCACAGTCATAGTATATATGTGTGTGTTGGGGCTGGTGTGGGGTGGGGGGTGGGCGGTGGTAGTGCTGGTGTGTGTATATTGAAGGGAGACTAATGAAATGTAAAAATTAAATGAGCCAAAGAGGCGAAGAACAACGAGAGAGAATGGAGTGACTTATGGCTCGTTTCCACCGAGCGGTACGGTTCAGTACAGTTCAGTATGATTTGGACGCTAAAACCTGATTCGGCTTGCGTTTCCACTGCCAACAGTACCCTTATGATAGACGTGGTGTAGCGATCAACGTCATTCTCGCGCGAAGAAGAAATCGACACACTTAACAACAATGGAGGACATACGGCAGATCTTGTTCTTGCTTCTCTGCATCTGGCATCTTGTTTGTCACAAGATGACAAGCTTTGTTTGAGCCAAGGCTGCTACTGCAAGGAAAAACAAAGCCGGAAAAGCATGCGCAATTGACGATTCTTTGCCAACCAACGTTCTGCAGTGAGTCTAGCTCCACCCTTTATTACCGGACTACTGTGCTAGATATCCCCAATGGAAGGGTCCCCAAAAAGTGTTACGGTATTTTTCGGAATTAGGGTACCATTCACACCAATCAGGTATAACATTATGTCCTAATATTGTGTTGTTCCCCTTTTAGCTGCCAAAAGAGCCCTGACCTGTCAAGGCATGGACTCCACTAGACCCCTGAAGGTGTGCTATGGTATCTGGCACCCAAGATGTTAGCAGCAGATCCTTTAAGTCCTGTAAGTTGCGAGGTGGGGCCTTCATGGTGTGGACTTGTTTGTTCAGCACATCACACAGATGCTCAATTGGATTGAGATCTGGGGAATTTGGAGGCCAAGTCAACACCTCAAACTCGTTGTGCTCCTCAAACCATTCCTGAACCATTTTTGCTTTGTGGCAGGGCATTATCCTGCTGAAAGAAGCCACAACCACCACAGGGAATACCGTTTCCATGAAAGGGTGTACATGGTCTGCAACAATGCTTAGGTAGGTGTTACATGTCAAAGTAACATCCACATGGATGGCAGGATCCAAGGTTTCCCAGCAGAACATTGCCCAAAGCATCACACTGCCTCTGCCGGCTTGTCTTCTTCCCATAGTGCATCCTGGTGCCATGTGTTCCCCAGGTAAGCGACACACACGCACCCAGCCATCCACGTGATGTAAAAGAAAACGTAATTCATCAGACCACGCCACCTTCTTTCATTGCTCCGTGGTCCAGTTCTGATTCTCACGTGCCCACTGTTGGCGCTTTCGGCGGTGGGCAGGGGTCAGCATGGGCACCCTGACTGGTCTGAGCTATGCAGCCCCATACACTGCGATGTACTGTGTATTCTGACACCTTTCTATCAGAACCAACATTAACTTCTTGAGCAATTTGAGCTACAGTAGCTCGTCTGTTTGATCGGACCACACGGGCCAGCCTTTGCTCCCCATGTGCATCAATGAGCCTTGGCCGCCCATGACCTTGTCACCGGTTGGCCCTTGTCAATCTCGCTCAATCCTTACGCTTGCCCATTTTTCCTGCTTCTAACACATCAACTTTGAGGACAAAATGTTCACTTGCTGCCTAATATACCCCACCCACTAACAGGTGCCATGACGAAGAGATAGTCAGTGTTATTCACTCACCTGTAAGTGGTCATAATGTTATGCCTGTTCACTGTATATAGTTAATGCAGAATAACAGTCTTTTATCTCATGGTATCAGACTTTTGGACGCCACTGTATTTGTCAACATTTAACTGAAATTTAAAGTCAATTCATAAAATTTGAAGAAAAAAAATGCCTCGCCAGAGAATTAAACAGCAGCATTCACGTAAGAAATATATTCTTAATAAAGCTACTAAAGTTATTCAGTCAAGAGCAGTGAGTGATTTTCTGTTTTTCTTCTGTTGTTTGATTCAATTGTCATGATTGATGTCATGAATTGAGAAATCAACTTTTCATTCAGCCTTTGATATATAAAAGTTCATTGTGATATAAGAATATCTTGTAAATTTCGGAACTGAAAACTTCCTTGTTAGTCAAAGCTTTTATAGACACCAGGCCCAACAAACGCTCGATCTCAGAATGTGCCAGGCTGTGATGTCTTAGTGTGGTGAAACACCGCCTCTGCAGAAGAAGATCAACGCCTACTTCATCACTGCCTGTTTAGCCCCGCCCACTGATTTGCGCATTTAACATAGGCCTAGTGTTAAACCCGATCGAGCTACCAAGCAGTAAACATGCCGTTGAGGATTACAAAATATTGTTCAGTGCCTGGGCTCGACAGTAATGCAGCATGTAGGTAACTGTGTTAATTCTAATGTCTGATCTGAAATGTAATGATTCATGTAGTCAGATGTTCTTTGTCTGTGTGTCAGTAAATAAAACCAGTGACTAAACGCCAACTTGCGTTGTTTCTCTTAGTAGGATGAAAATAATCTGTTATTTAACGGTGATTAAATTCTATAAAGAAAGCGATCAAAGAAAGCTCCCTTTGCAATCGTTGGAGCAGCACGCTGAACCTGTCAATCAAACAGAGAGTTTATCAGTGACTCCCGTTTTATTCAACGAATCTCTTAACTATATCACGTTTGCACTGTTAGTGAAGATGAAAGTATTCGTTAGTGTACAGAAACTGAGTTGCAATGATGAGATCGCTGCTTTCATTCGCTCAACGTGTGTTATAGGCTACAATGTTCATCTCTGCAACCTTTTATGCCACAATCTTAATATAATGCCATAGATCTAAATATAATGCCATAGATCTAAATGTAATGCAACACTTTTCACAATTAGTTAACCATGAGAGCTGTAATGGTAAAAACACGCTAAAAGAGAGAGTAATACTATTTCAAATGGAAAAACGTTAGCTAATCACAGCAGTGGGTGTTTACACTGAAGTCTCCCAGCGGACACGCCCCTTAAAACAGAGCATTCAGTGCAGAGGGCTAAAATCAGGGTAGGAAAAATTTATATATTTATAAATTTATAAATTTTTATATATAAATTATGAAAATGTATGATGTAAAAAGCATTCTAACATTATAAGTGCACCCCAGGAAACCCCTTTAACAGCAGATATAGCAGTAGGTACTGTATATTACACTGCTTTCACTTTAATACTTTAAAAATAACTTTGTGTGCATTTGACAGTTTAATCGCAATAACACATGAAAGAGAACTAGTCTAGCCTAGCCTAAATAGCCTACTCACGGACGCACCAACATTCAGCTCTTTGTGCGCATGCGTAGGGTGTGTGTGCGTGCTCAAGTTGAGAGTGATATGGCTTCAAAACGCATGCAGATGATAATATTTCATGATGATGAAGAACTGCAATGTCACATGAGCGTGTCTCCGATAGAGATGATCATCAAAACAAACAGATATCATGTTTCATTTTCATTCCTGTGTTCATGAGCTGTTAAGGCTCTGTCCTGTGGTGGGGAGCAGCAGCTCATTTGCATTTAAAGGAGACACACACAAAACAGCTCATTTTTCTTAAACCCAAAAATTGTCATTTTCAAAATGGTATATTAAATGATCTGTTAGGAATTTTGATCTGAAACTTCACAGGCACACTCTGGGGACACCTGAGACTTATATTACATCTTGTAAAAAGGGGCATAATATGTGCCCTTTAATGCACTCTCTTAAAAATATTTAGAAATTGAAAATAAATCCATTCATCTACGATCTAATATAAACTGGCTATTTTATTCTCTCAACTCATACTGACCTTTATTTCTGTTCCCGGCTTTCGTTTACAGTAACTCTGAATACAACTTTTAGTCTAGTTAATTATAAGCCATAACTGCTGGCTTGATTTGCCACTCTTGTTCCAGCACTATCATTTGTGATTTTCGGTACAAAAATGGGTCATCGTTTTTTACCGCTTTGAGCTTAAACAGCCCTCCAAAACACACACCGACTTCCCATTACAGACTGCATGTCCTCAGTCACTACTGGGAGTTTAGGATGAATTCCACCCACTCAGATCAATTTTTTTTTTTACATCTAATTAATTTGCATGTGTTCGCAAAGTCATGCACTGTCCTGATGGCGTAAGCTTACAGTGAAGTGTGCCACTGCTACAACAAATGGAAATGGTAATGGAAGAATTTATGGACTGAGCTACTTTGAGCCTGTGCTGTGACCTACAGCAGGGGTTTTTAAAACCTGTCCTGGAGGACCCTCAGCACTGCACATTTTGTATGTCTCCCTCATCTAACACACCTTATTCAACTCATGAGCTCATTATTAGAGACTGCAAGACCTGAAGTGGGTGTGTCAAATATGGGAGACATACAAAATGTCCTCCAGGACAGGTTTGAAAACCCCTGACCTACAGCTTTGCTTTAATATCAAAACGAGACCTTTCAATCCTCTCCTTCTTTATGTAATTTCCTCCCCTTGTCCTTTTGTTGCTTCTTGTTTTCATTTCGGCAGGGAGCATGACAGAGGATAGAGAGAACACTTCTTTCTGCCAGACACCGGGAGCTCCTATAAATAGGAATGACACTTTTTTCCTCAGCATTAATGCTAAATAGGAAGAGCGAAACAGAGAGGTGATGCAGGGAGGCACACATGTGAAAAAATTGGTTTCTGCTACACTGATATTTCTTCAGGTAAAACCAAGCATAACATTACATGCACACACACCTAAGGCTTTGACAGATGAAAGCATGGAGGTGTCAGTCAAGAAAGATGTTTCATATCCTCTCTTTTGACTTGATCATGCATTACATGCTCATTCTGTGTGTCTCTTTCTTCCTCTGTTACTTTTTCTCACACACATGCAAGCACACATCTATGCCTTCTCGCCACAAAACCACACACGCTCACGCGCATTATCACCTGTGGTGGTGATATTCTGTATTCTGTTAGTGACCTGCGCTCTGCCCCGCGATAATGTATTCCACTATTATTATTTTATCTGCTAAAAGGAGAGGACTAAAAATGAGCACTATATAAATCATTTATGGGAGCAGATCTATTAGAGTGCTACGTGATCCGGCATTATCAAATGGTGCTTTTATCAAAAGTACCCACAACTCCTCTGAAATATTAAAAAAGCACTAAGACCTGAAATGTAAAAGTTTTAGATTGAAACTCAATTTGTGGACACACTATTGGGGGGAGGGGGGCAGCACTTGGAATGCAACTTGTTTTTCTTCCCTTTCTGGAAAAATGGTTTTCAATGTCTGGCTGTTTCTTATTACTCATTCATATTTCATAGCCCGGTTGTATATTTCCAAATGCGTGTTTTTAAATAATTGTGCAGGGCGAAGGCAGTTCCACAGGTTTGTAGCTGTAATTGGATAGAGTAAGCCTCTATTTTCATAACATACTGGTGTAGGATTTATGTTATGAGATTAGGTTTTGAGATAAAATGAGGGGTTAGAGTTCTAGACGTAGAGAAATTGATACATATAGACATGGAAAATAAAGCATAGCGGGAGGGAAATGTCAGAACATTGATTTATTTTTATTATTTTGAACTGAAAACGATTGTGCAGGCTTAACCTTTTGGAAATGACCATCTTTAATGGTGGCTAAGTGTGTATGTGTGGTGTAAGTTGTTAAATAAATAATTGTTTCCCTATTTGGGTACACACATAAAAACGACCCTCCAAGAAACTGAATCAAGGATAACAGTTTACAATAAGGTTCTGTGTGTAAACTTTAGTGAAGCATGAACAAACAATGAACAATAAGTCTTATTATTTATTCACCTTTTTTTTTTAATTTAATTGGTTAATTAACAATTTACATAAATTATAAATCTTATTTGACATATTTTTTAAAATATAGCCATGTAGCAACTCATTGTAACGAGAGTCCACTGGAGGCAAGTTTGCTGAACCCAAGTGCAGTTTTATTAAACTTAAATCTTAACATAAATCAAAACACAAAACATAAAACAAAGACTTGGCTTGACTTGATTAAACAAAGAGCATGGCATGGCATGGCATGGCATGGCTAGGGATGGCTGACGCGAAACTGACGCTTCGAAGCTTTGTCGAGATCCCGAAGCGCAGATGTTTCGAAACACTGCTCCGAACTGTGACTACGTCACGTGACTACGGCTAAATGAAGCTTCGAAGTGTTTCATCAGGTGGCACCTGTCGAAACTGCGTTTGATTGAAAGGGGCGGGAACAAACCACACAGTCACACATCTGTATGAACCTAATTCCCCACAGTTTAAAAGTGAAGTTAATCCATCTTTACATTGTGGGTTTTTGTGAGTAATTTTGTGATAGCAGTGATTTTGTGATAGCAGTAATTTTGTGATATAGGCTAAGTGAGATTTATTATGCGCTTTGGTTAGTTATATTTAGACTAGATTTAAATTAGATATATTGACTGATAGGTATAGACAATGACAGATAGTTAGGATAGATATAGTGACACATTCATATAGGCTAAGTTAGATAGTGATATAAGTAAGAGATATAGAATTACACAGATATAGATTCATAGGTGATATATAGATAGATATATTAATAGAATAAATACAAATGGAGGCTCCACGTAACATTTGTGGTGTGGGAGCGTTTCCATTTGGAAAGACCAAATAAAGTGAGATGTGTGTATTTTGATAGGCAGCTAGCCTTCTGCAACAATACATCATCCATGATGCGCCATTTGAGGAGCACTAATCCTGTCATTTTGGAGGGTGCAGCGGATGGTAACATTCCCCCTGTACCTAGGCCTGCTACTGACACTGCTCATTTGTATGTACTTGCTAAAAAATATTTGTGCATGCCAGCAACAAGTGTCCCTTGTGAGAGGATTTTTTCAAAGGCTGGAGAAATTATATGTAAAAAAAGAAGTCGGCTAAGTCCTTCAGCAGCAAAGCAATTGATATTTTTGAATAAAAATGTTATGTAACAAATGTGACACATTGTGGCTTTATTTATTTTATTAATCTTCATTTTTCATGACCAAAAAAAACATAGTTATTCACAATGAGGAGGCTACAGGTTCCAAAACCAAGATCATGTAGCTGTCAGACAGATGTTAAAAACTTTTTTTTTTTACATGGATCATTGTCAAAGTTATTTCAGATCAACACATGCAAGTGACCACTAGGTGTCGCTGTAGAGACTGGTGTCAGATTGTTTCGAAGCTTCGAAACAATATGGCACATTTGCTTCAACTGTTTCAGTGCTTCATAAAGCCTCGGTCTGCCCATGGCATGGCATGGCATGGCATGGCATGGCATGGCATGGCATGGCATGGCATGGCATGGCATGGCATGAGACTCACCAACAGTGGGTTACATACATTCAATATCAGACAAAGACACATGGCAAACATGAGGGTTTAAATACACATTGACTAAGGACAAGACGAGACACACCTGTGAACAATGATTAAACCAATAAACCAATGAGAACATGACAGACCATAAGACAAAGGAGCACATGGCAAGACCAGGAAGTGCATGGCAAGACATGACAGTGAACATGGCAAACTTAAACACATGAAACATAACCAAAAACACCCTGTGACACTCATAATGTAATAAGTATTACATTATTATTATTATAATTATGTTCCTAATGTAGTAATTTTCTACATCTTGAAAGTCTTGAGCTCATAATGTAATAAAAATTTTTACATTATTTAAAAAACTATTTTAAATATAACCTACTTCAGTCAATTATGGTTCACATATTACATTTTTACTTTTAAATTGTATTTGTAGAAATGAACTAACATCACATTAAAATTAGTTAATTAACGTTTACGTTTGCCTTATGGTGGAGTGTTATTGAATCAGGTTAACCTGGTACACTACCTCACACACACACACACATTCACACACATTCTCTGTCTTGCTGTGAGATATCTGCAGTAATGATGGTCAATGACAGTCTCTAAATCTTCAGATTAAACATCAAACATGATTCTGTCTCTCCCAATTGATCACTCCATACTAATCCAGTAATTCCCCTGTCCAGAGCAGAAAAAGAAGGATGATGGAGGAGAACAGAGGGAGAGAGATAAATGGTAAATGAAAAGAGGAACACTCAAAGAAAGGGGGAGAATAGGAAGAAAAGAAGGTTGTGCAGGCTGTGAACAAAAGAGTGGCTTTTAAGACCTAGCTTTATAAGTGTGCTGAAGGAGCATATGTTCCCATCCCTGCCGGCTGCGTTCTCACACTTCCCTGAGAATGTGATCCTGTCAGAGAAACATTAAGCTGCATGTCTACAGCTATCATTTCCTTGCTGCATTCATTTATTCTCCTTTTGTATCCGTCTAGATCACTACCCCTTTCTCTCTCTCTCTCTCTCTCTCTCTCTCTCTCTCTCTCTCTCTCTCTTTCTCTTTCTCTCTCTCTCTCTCTCTCTCTCTCTCTCTCTCTCTCTCTCTCATCGTTAGTGCGATGAATATTGCAGTCCTGATTAAAACCAGACATCTGTTTTGAGTGTCTTGTAGACAAGGGATCCTGCCCTCATGATGCAATCAGCCTCACTGCCAGCCATCAGACTAAACACTGATCGTCTGATCATGACATGGTGTGGAAACGTTTTAAGCTTATCGCAAGATCACATGTTTTTGTGTGTAGATGTCTCCACACAGTTACAGAGACAATGTACAGTCAGATGTCATCATCTAAAAAATAAACCCGAAAGGGGAATCAGAGGGATTATTTCGCAAAAATGTTATACTAATTACAAGCTAGGGGCATCATGCACTTTTTTTTGTCCTGGTTAATTTGGTGGCACCTATCTGTATGTCTTCATGGCTTTTAAACTTTTTTTTCAAAGCTTTGAAACATTTGAAGCATAAATGTTTGTCTTGAAATACTTTACTTTATAAGCCAATGTACTTCGAGTTTAACTAAACGAGCCAATGGACATTGGCATGCAATGATTGTACTAGCTGCTCATGCCACGCAGCGCGGGTATAAATGAGGCACAGGTGCTTGCATCAAATCAGCTTTTTGCTTCTTAGCCAAGTGGTGAATGGTTCGTCCTGAAATCACACTCTACAAAGCAGTGGAACTGACTGAGCCTGCCTTTTGGATCTCTTCAGTCGGTGTTGGTGTGACGGCACAGCAGCGGGTTGCGTGGACAGAGTTGCTGTCTCTGTTTGTTTGTTTGTAAGATCAAAACACAAAGGCTGTTCTCACAGCTTTGGTGCGCTAGGTGGAAAGCACTAAAGAACCGTTCTTATGGCTGGTAAGAGAGCACCTTCGTGTGAGAGAGTGCACATCAGGCTGCACTACTTCCTTGACTGTGACGCCGTGACCGTTACCCCTTCGTGCTTTAGCACCAAGGAGAGCATCCTTCTAAATGAGCTACACAGATAGAGCTTTGCTATTTCAAGATGACATTCTATCTGTGTGTTTCTGGGTGCGGTGGTTATCTGTCACCGAGGGATGGTCACCAGCGCTGTATCTCGTGTTTGGGTGGATGATTCATGTTCTCACTGCGGGTTGCGGTCGAGACTCCATCTCGCAAGGGGTGGCTCGCTTCTGGCAGTAGCGTGGGTGATTTGAGGGTGACGGTGAGCGTGCTTCCCCCAGGGAACCAACCCCTGGGGAACCCTCATTCCTACCGTACTTCGCAGCCAGTAGAGCTGCCGTCAGAACGCAGTGGGCCATGTCCGGAACGCCGTTCTCAGTGCCCCACCCTGGTTCTTTTCTTTCCGGAGGTGCACAAGGAGCTCACTAGGTCATGGACAGCACCTTTTACTGCCAAAAACCGACCTGGTGGCTCCTCCTCTCTCACCACCCTCGATGGCGGAGCTGCAAAGGGTTACATGCAGGTTCCTCCCATGGAACGGGCCGTTGCTATGCAACTGAGCCCTAACTCCACCTCGTCGCAGAGGGCGGCCGCCTGCATCTGCTCCTGCGGCGCAGCAGCAGCCTCCACCTAAGCAGTGTCGAGGAGCCAGGCTTAAGCAGGCCGCCCCGCACGTCCAGGCCCCCGCCAATAGGGAAGACTGCTCTTCAGGAGATGGTGACTGCACCACTCCTTCCCCCGGAGGAGGGCTGGGTGAAGAATCTTTTGTTTGTGTACTGCCCAAATTCTCTATAAAAGAGCAGTTTCCTCCATCTCCAGGTCCTCAGGGGGCTCGGAGAGCTGTGGCCGGTCAAAAGCCGGACCACACTCATCCTCCCCTTTCGTGAGCAGGCAGCAGTGGACGGCTCGAGGACACAGCCAGGCCTCCTCACGTACCCTCTGCCCACTCGTGAAATCAGGTAAGTGTTGCATAGCACACTCACACCCCGCTGCGGGCCGCCTCCACGAGACAGCCGCCCCAGCCCTGTACCTGCATTTCACTTCGCTGCCCTATGGTGGGTACACCGGTGGTCCCTTTGGTCCTGCTTGTGCGGTCTGTGCAAGCCTGGCTAGCGCTGCCCAGTCCGTCTTGCTGGCTTACTCGGACCAACAGGCTCGGCTATGCCACAGATGCCCATGTCCTGCATGCGGAGATCGCAGTCCTACTGGCGAAGGACGCAATAGAGCCGGTCCCTCCAGCCGATATAAAGACAGGGTTTTACAGCCCGTACTTCATTGTACCCAAGAAAACCGGTAGATTATGGCCAATCTTTTTCCTGCGAGTTCTGAATCGGAACTTCAACAAGCTACCGTTCAAGATGCTCACGCATTTTCGAGTATATCAGCATATCAGTACAAAGTCCTGCCCTTCGGGCTGTCCCTGTCCTCCTGTGTCTTCACGAAAGTTTCGGAGAGGGCCCTTGTGCCCATGAGAGAACAGGGCGTTCACATTCTCAACTATCTCAACGTTGTGCTAACACAGGGACCTGGTGCTCAGACACCTCAGCCAGTTGGGTCTTCGGGTCAAATGGAAAAAGAGCAAACTCGCCCCCGTGCAGAGGATCTCTTTTCTCGGTATGGAGTTGGATTCGGTAGAACAGATGGCACACCTCACAGAAGAGCGTGTCCAGTCAATGCTAAACTGCCTGAACATGTTTCTGGCTGCGGCGGCAGTAACACCACTCTGTCTGCTTCATATGAGACCGCTTCAGCATTGGCTTCACGGCCGAGTCCCAAAATAGGGTGTAGCAGCGTGGCACTCACCGGATGAGTATCACACCGGCCTGTCACCAAACCATCAGCCCGTGGTCAGACCCCTTGTTTCTTTGGGCCGGAGTGCCCTTGGGACAGGTGTCGAGGCATGCTGTGGTTTTCACGGATGCCTCTGCCATGGGCTGGGGGGCCACGTACAATGGGCATGCAGTGTCAGGGGTTTGAACGGGCCCGCACCTGCATTGCCTCTGCAGTCGGCAGAGCTAAATATTCTGTCTATGAAGACTTTGCTGCTGGCTGCACTGGCCTCTATCAAGAGAATAGGGGACCTGCAGGCATTTTCAGTCGACGAATCGTGCCTAGAGTTCGGGCCGGGTGACACCCACGTGGTACTGAGATCCCAGCCTGGCTTTGTGCCCAAGGTTCCTACCACTCCCTTCAGGGACCAGGTGGTGAACCTGCAAGCACTGCCCCCAGAGGAGGCAGACACAGCCCTGGCTTTCTGTCCTGTCCGTGCTCTGCGGTTGTCTGCGTGGATAGAACTCAAAGCTTCAGGACCTCAGATCAGCTCTTTTTCTGTCACGAAGGTCAGCAGAAGGGAAAGGCTGTCTCCAAGCAGAGGATGGCCCACTGAATAGTGGATGCCATCACCATGGCTTACCAAGCACAAGGTGTGCCCTGTTCACTCAGGGTGTGAGCACACTCTACTAGAAGTGTTGCATCCTCCTGGGCGCTGACACGTGGCACCTCGTTGTCAGATATCTGTAGTGCTGCGGGCTGGGCGACACCCAACATGTTCACTAGATTCTATAGCCTACGTGTAGAGCCAGTTTCCTCCTGTGTTCTCACCTCAAACGGGTAGAAGCACTGAGAGGCCCTGGCTCTTGTCGGCTTGCTGCGCCCTGAAAGTGGCACCTATATTCTCCAGAAGCAACTCTGTCCGGCACCTCCATTACCCTCGTGCCGGAACGTGGCGCTGGAAGTGACCAGGAAAGTCTCAGTTACGTATGTAACCCTCGTTCCCTGAAGGAGGGAACGGAGATGCCACTTCCCATTGCCATGTCCTCTGTACCCTGCTGGGGTGCCAGTTCACCTACTCTGCTCCTCAGCAAAAAACTGATTTGATGCAAGCACATGTGCCTCATTTATACCCGCGCTGTGTGGCATGAGCAGCTGGTACAATCATTGCATACCAATGTCCATTGGCGCATTTAGTTACACTCGAAGTAGATTGGCTTTCGCTAGCAGGATTCCTATAAGTCCCTCCTTCAGGGAACAAGGGTTGCATACATAACCGAGATGTTATTTTACATTTTAATTTCAATTCATTTTTAATTCTACTTCCTCACATTCACATTCAAATAGCAATTCTTCATCATGTTTGCCTCCTCAGTTCAAATGTAATTCAAATTCAGGATCTGAATAAAAAGTCATGCTTAATTCTTTAGCTCTTTTTAATTTTATTTTTTGTTATTTAATTTTATTATTTAATTTATGTATTGCTTAAATACAGAGCCCTGCACATGGCATGAGGTGGAAAATAGATAATGTGGCCACAATTTAACCCCCTGAACCCGAAGAACACGCCCACACGTTTTGCTGGATTTTTCCTCATGACAGTGTAAAACGAATTAAAATACTCCATCATTTTTGGCCTCACAGACATGAACGATATGTCTTTACAAAGCCTAAAGTGTCTACTTTTATTTATGTACACTCAATTTTAAAACAAGATGTTGTGCTTTTCGCTAAATAAAGGAAACAAACAGGATGCACGTTCTCCCATCTGTCTCCCTGTGATGTCCACTCTGAAATGCGTCTGAAAATGAACTCAGAACTCAGAGAATACTTGCCACACAGACACAACAGATATCTCTTTATAAAGCTTGGAATGTCTACTTTTAAATGAAGTTATTTATATAAAAAACAAATATTCTGTTTATGTAATCCGTATGAAAACAGCGAGAGGTCCAGTTTCTCAAGCAGCTGCTCATTTTTGATAATGTGACCACGTGCGCGCAAAGCGATTCACATGCAAATCGTCCACGAGGAAGGAACGCGAACCTGTAAAAGCCCCCCATCACCTCAAAACAAAGACTCGTCTTCATCATTCTTCTGATTTCATTGAGTTCGGAAGACACGCTGTGAGTTTACTTTGGATTTACATTAGAAGAAGAAGAACGCGATTTTAAGATGAGAATTTTTAAGGTAAAACATTTCTTCTCACTTATATTAGCATTATTGCTGCATATAACTTCACATTGTAGGCTACTAGTTGAACTATTGCCAGACTAAAATGTGTGAAATCAACGGAAACATGTTGAAATATGAAATAGGTAGGAAAACTTTTTAATGCTAAATAAAGATACATGTACGACATGAGGATATTTTTTATGCTCTGCAGCATGAAATAAAAGTAGGGTTGCCAACTGTCTCGTATTAGCAGAGACGTCCCGTTTATTGGGTCTAAATGTCCCATACATGATTGTTCCGTTTGTTGACTGCTATGCTATCACATATGTTGCCTCTTTTGCGCGCTCAAGTTCGTTATTTTAAATGTAGACGTGCGACAAGCACGCTCAAATAGAGAGACTAATTAGTTTTCGTTCATCTTGCACTGTCCCTGTTTGCACTTTTGTCCTGAATGTCTCTTTTGCACTGTATTTTTATTTTTTATACCACTGCTCTATGTGTTGTTTTCATGTGTAAATCCAAGTATACACTACCGTTCAAAAGTTTTAGATTTTCTAATGTTTTCAACAAAAAACATTCTTCTGCTTAACAAGGCTGCATTTATTTGATCCAAAATACCAAAAAAGTATTTTTATAATTTAAAATAATTGTTTTCTATTTGGATATATTTTTAAAATGCAATTTATTCCGGTCTATAGTTTCACATGATCCTTCAGAAATCATTGTAATATGCTGATTTGCTGCTCAAGAAACATTTCTTATTGTTATGAATGTTGAAAACAGTTGTGTACAATTTATTTCAGGATTCTTTGATAAATAAAAAAGTTCAAAACAACAGCATTTATCTGAAATAGAAATCCATTGTAACATTATACACAACCATTCAAAAGTTTGGGCTGAGTAAGAGTTTAGTTTTTTTGTTGCTGTTTTATTTTTTGAAAGAAATGTAATACTTTTATTCACAAAGATGCCTTATATTGATCAAAAAACACAAAGACATTTATAATGTTACAAAATATTTTTATTTCAGATAAATGTTATTCTTTTGAACTTTCCGTTCCCTATGGGTTAAATCTTTGATTTATCAAAGAATCCTGAAAAAAATGAAAAAACTGTTTTCAACATTCATAATAATAATAAATGTTTATTGAGCATCAAATCATCATGAATCATCAGAATGATTTCTGAAGGATCATGTGACACTGAAGACTGGAGTAATGATGATAAATTCAGCTTTGATCACAGGAATAAATTACACTTTACCATGTATTCACAAAGAATTTTTATTTTTTTTTCAAATTGTAAAAATATTTCACATCATTACTATTTTTACTATTTTTGGATCAAATAAATCCAGCCTTAGTGAGCAGAAGAGACTTATTTAAAAAAACAAAACATACAGATCTAAAACTTTAGAACGGCACTGTAGGTCTAAAGTCTTTATGTAAAGAAAATGTATAGTCAGATACATTTCTTTTAAAATACATTTCTTTTAAATTAAACGTGATTTTGTGAATAAGCTACAAACAATACATTCAATCATTAAATCTCCTCACATTCATTATAGTTCCCTCTGTCACATTCCTCATTGATATTCAGGAGAGGACTCGTTGACGCCTCAGGTGTGAATCATAGCATTATTCATGATGATCCACACCCTCCCCGCATACAGCCATTCTGACAATAAGTGTCTTACAAAAGTTAAATGACTGTATTGTTTTGTATGAATGATTGATCAAAATGGTTTTCACATTGTTTTGAAGAAAAAAAACTCTAGGCAACAACACCCAGTTCTGAAAAGCCTTGTGAACAAATGTTTAAAGTGTGTTATATGGCCTGATTTCAGTGATTTAACATTTTAGTTTTTTCAAAAACTACACATAAACATTATTTTCTCAAAACTACAAACGTTTATGTACATGTTGCTCACATATTACTGTAGCCCTGTTTGTGCTGAATACAGTGTAATCTTTAGCCATTAATATGATTTAAAGCAACTGAAAAAAAAAAACATGTCAGAGCATGTCAAACTTCTTCACAGCCACAAAATATCCTTAGGGTCCAGAGGGTTAAAAATTAGTTCCCAAATTGTATTAATTAATACCCTCATTTTAAGTAAATTGTTGCCACAAATTAGCACAAAGGCAAAATGAAGGAATAAATTAAAACATTGTGGCCATAAAATCTATTTTTTTCATCCTCATGTCACGTCATGTGTGGGACCCTGTACGTGACATATCACCATGCATTTTTAGCTTTGAAAATGGACATGACACTTTTGGAAGCACACTTTTAAGAAATTTCACAAAAGAATTTGTACCTTTTCTGGTTGTCAAACGTTAATGGAACATGTCTATAGTTAATAAGATGACATGAAGAAAAGATAGTTCTGAGAGCATTTTTAGCATAATTGTTATCCACATGACACTTTTTTTTATCTAATGCAATGATTAAGTGAGGCTTAACCTAAGTGTCCAAATAAATTTGGGGGCCAATGTAGGTCAGGTCCATGGCCGCTTCTGTTGTAGTCAATGTAGTATTAAACCAAATGCAATGAGAGCTTAAGCAGCTGTCAGTTGACTTCCTTCAGCTGACACTCTCCTGGCAATGCACACATATGCTTTGACACATTTTTGAGACAGTCTCATTGACAGATTGACAGACACATTGATCTCTTAATGACTGCTAGAAGGAAACCCAAGAATAATGACCCAAGAAAGAAACACCACCTACACCACTACACCTCCCCCACTAACAATCATCTTGTTCATTGTACTAGTGTTTGTCCTATGAACGGCAGTAGAGATGCCTTGTGTTCCTCCGCTGTCACCCAAGGGTTCTTTGTCACTTGTTTAAGTACTCTGCAGTAAAGCTTTCTAAGACTTCAGCTCATAGGGAGAGAAGCAGCAGTGCTGAATATCTTTTAACTGAAATCTTGCTGGTGGTAGACTGATGAAAGCCACAGTCTATAGAAATCAGTTTGTCATCCAATTTTAGAGGCATCAATAAATCAGAATGTCTTGTGCAGTCTTTTGATTAGACATTTGCTCTTGAACTTGCAGTGAATGTCCAAACTAAAATTTTCAAAAGGTTATTATAATAAGATTCTTTACATCTGTTTTTTCTTTACATCACTATTCTACAGTGCCCGCAGAAAATATTTGAGCACTTATGTAAACCAAGCGGCAACCTCCCCCAGTTTCTCTTGAAGCCAATACGGACTTAAACTGCAATTCATCGACTGGCCGCTTTGGACAGGCTCCAGAAGGCTCTCATTGAGCCCCATTTTAAAATGCCCAAATTTACAGCAGAAAAAAAACATATAGCCTGGTACAAATTGTGGTTTTGGTCTATACAACTAATTTCGCCCTTAATTAATTTTTTAAGCCTTAAAGTTCTGCATAATTAAGGGCGTGGTCACTTAAATGACAGGTGGATTGCCGCTGCTGTCACTACTAGCCATTTGTCTGCTGTCTGTTAGCTCCACCCACTCCACATGTTAGCTCCTCTTTGCCCATTTTAAGTTATCCGGGAGTGACGCGTTGTGATACGCTGCCAAGATGGCGACGGCCGCACTTTAGGCTTCAGAAACACTCTTTAGAAACCTATAGGTGTCATAAAACAGAGACAGATTTAGCTGCGAGTGAAAGATAGAGTGTTTATTTCTCAAAACACAGTTCGTGATAACAGATGTGGTCAGAACAAAGGCAGGTGAAGTTTCAGGTGGCGCAGGGACACAACGGGCAGCCAGATCCGGGAGACAATCCACAATGATGAGAAATCCTCAGAACAGACAGGAACAACCGGAACAGCGAAACACCCGGGGATAACGGAGGAAGACAGGACTGGACCACAGGAAACACAACCAACGATCTGACAAACACAATGTGGCTAGCAAGACATTAAGTAGACCGGTAAATGAAGAGCAACAGGTGGTGATGATGATCAGATGAGCCGGTAATCAGTAGCCATGCCTCCCACTCTCACTCCACACACACTCACACACAGAAAGAATGAGCCAGTGAATTCATGAACTGTGACAATAGGTGACGTCATGGACACTACGTCCATGTTTTTTTACAGTCTATGATGTAAACACATCTGAATGTCTGAATGTCACTGAATTAGATTGAAAACCAACCCAAGTGGCATCTGCAAGCAAATTATGTTAGAATAATGCTTTTCAGAAATAACTTTTCTGAGACAAATTTCTCATTTCTCTTTTCACACCCAACTCGTCACATACTGACACTTGATCAGGACCCTTCAGTGTCACTTTTTAACACACAGGGTACCCCTTTAAGCATAATTTGTATCCTGCACGTTGAAAAATTATGCTAAAGGAGTACCCTGTGTGTTAAAAATTCACGCCGAGGGGTCCTGACCAAGTGTCAAGTGACAAGTTGGGAGTGAGAACGTGTTGCAATGACTTTTAACCAACTAATCTTAAGGTGATTTTAGTGCACGTCTAAAGTCAGATTCCCTCAATATCACACAGGTGTCTTAGCAAAGTAACGATAGGTTTAGTTCATCACATATATACACATATATTGTAATACAACGGAATTCATTAATTCATGCATGCACTTTTCTAACACCAGTGTTTGTTAGCTTGGTATAACTTTTTTAATTCTTTATCATTTCTGCTTCATGTTGGTTCTTTGCTTTCAAACATCACCAAATGTGTTTATTCAGTTGCATATGGAATTTAAAACTTGGCCATTATTAAATGTAATATTCTCAGTACGCATTACTAGTATTAATTTAAGAGTGCACACAAGTGAACTCAAGATTAAAGTTTTATGCATAAATCTCATTAAATGATGGGAAAACAGTTTAAATCAAGGATTTAATTCTAAGCAGAGGCAAAGTCATATTGATAAAATGTAAATGTTGAGTGGGCTTTAATATTGTAGTGCTTTTAATTCATATTTAAAAAAAAATATATGAATTTGTGCATAAAAAATTGTGATACACAAATCTGAACCTTCTACAATGACTATTATTCTCTTTGTAACTGTGTGATATTGTGCGAAAAAAACAAAAACAATTAGAGTCAGAACCCAAGTAATTACTAATAACTCAGTCTTACCAATAAAGAATAAATGTTTATTAGCTTTGTTTTGTTTGTTGCCTTGTATTATGAATATAAAGAATTTACAAGTGGAACATGAATAAGTGGAAGTGTAACATGAATAAAGCTGATGTTTGATGACTAGCTGTCCTTCAAAGACCACATTTCATAGACAGCTCAGTCATGCAGGTTTGCGCTGCACAATATCAGAAAGATCAGACCATTCCTAACAGAGCATGCAACACAGCTTCTCGTCCAGGCCCTGGTCATTTCTAGGCTTGACTACTGCAATGTGCTTCTGGCTGCACTTCCATCGTGTGCGATCATAACGCTTCAAATGATCCAGAACGCAGCGGCACGTCTTGCCTTCAATGAGCCCAAAAGGGCCCATGTCACAACTCTCTTCATCTCTCTGCACTGGCTACCACTCGCCGCCCGCATCAAGTTCAAGGCATTGACGCTTGCTTACAGATCCATCACAAACTCAGCACCTGTATACTTAGACTCGCTCCTACGAGTCTACACCCCCACCAGAAGCCTTCGCTCAGCTAAGGAGCGACGGCTCGTGGTACCACCACAGAGAGGCATGAAATCCTTTTCTAGAACATTTTCATTCACCGTTCTGGTGGAATGATCTTCCCACCTCCATCCAGAATGCTGAATCACTGAAAACATTCAAAAGACAGCTGAAAACTCATCTGTTCTGCGAGCACTTAACCTCATCAAAAAAATGTTCCTCCCTATTCTAGCTTGTGCTGCTCTGGGTAATGCCCGAAACTTAGTATTTCTTAGTATTGCCTCTTCATGACGGATTGCTTTCTGTATTCCTCAGTTGTAAGTCGCTTTGGATAAAAGTGTCTGCTAAATGAATAAATGTAAAAAATGTAAAAAAAAATCCCTATGCATAATGCAGTTTGTAAGCTGCATTTATAAAAATGCATTTAAAAAAACTTTAACCTGCTGGATTCTTTCCATTCAAGTGAGACTGATTAATAATCTACAATAACTATAAAGATGAGGAACATATACAGATGGAGGTGTGAAGACAAATGGTTCAATCTGATGAATGGTGACTTCATTTTCCTCTCTCATACTGACAGCCCAATACGCATAGAGCCCATATTTCTTATTAAAGACAGGTGAATCCCTAGGCTAAATGTAAGGCCGTGAAAATTCTCTAAAGTTCAGTTTCGTTAGACACAGCTATTAATTCAAACTAATAATTCACCTTACACAAATTAAGAATTTTAATCGTGAAGTCACGACTCGGGTCTTCTAAATATTTAATGAATGGAATAAACTCAAAACTTTAATAATGCAGGCTTAATATTTCATCTTATTCCCTGAGGAATTTAAAAGGCATAACCCAAGTGACACATCAAATGTCAAATAGCACTTAAGAATTGGCCTGCAATTAGCAAACACAACAGAGCCTTCCTCGAGTGAGGACAAATCATTTTCACTTTTTTATCATATGATGGAAAAGGGTATCAATTTCACAAAGGTTCTGTACTGAAGAACCACAAACGATGCCCTCATCTGCCATAATCCTCTGGTGGTGACTTTAATTAAAAGAGAATCTTTAATTAGTCGAGTCTGCAGCAACTGACATTTTGAATGCAGTTTGTCATTTGCGGTGAAATGGCACAGTCATGACACAAAGACCACAGGGCGAGCTTCACAGATCACTGCACTGTAAGGATTTTGGATCAATTACTGTAAACACCAGGGTGTGGAGAGGCTAATATTATATAATATTATCTTTTGATTGTGTGAATGACATGAAACCGTTCATTGAACCTTTTGGTGATTTTTTTTTTTTTTTTTTTTTTTTTTCGCCTGCATGAATAGATAGAGACTACAAAGAATCTACAAACATTTTCCTCATGTGTTAATTATTCTGTTTATATTAATAGCTGTGTGTGAAATTACATTATTTTTTATGGTCCTACATTTACAGGATTCACCAATCTATAATGAAATTTCTTGTCCATAAACCAAACATTGTATAAAGATAATTCTCAGCTATGTTATGAAAGATATCATGGAATGAACTGATATACCATTTTACCTTATGCAATATGTGGGTAAATGATCATAGATGGGTTTTCCCATTGAATACAATATATCTATACACTGTATCTAATTTGCATATCAATGTGTTCTTGGGGCAACAAGAAATTAAAAAAGTAGTGTAATAATGAGAGTAATAATTGGCAACATTTTCATAATAATATCTAATATTTCATTTGAATATTGATATATCATTTCTTGCCTTATTCACTTGCTGTGTCCCCCAAAAGTGTTTAGTAACGGAAAGTCATATTTTAATTAGAAACCCCATACCATTTTCCTGAGATGTTGATTTATGACAAACAATTTGAAAATTAGTCAGATTTAAATGATAATTACAAAATATTATCATATTTCCATAAGAGTGCTAAATTTAACCACTAAATCACTAAGGCCACGTTCACACAGCAGCAGAATACGGTTTGTCAGTCCTGTATTTGAGTTCTTAATACCGTTAAGTTCACACACAGTACGGTTATTTATGGGAGTGACAACCGCATTCTAGGCTAACTGAACTCACCCCGTAAATTTTCAGGACTCACAACCACGTTCTCGGAAAACCCACACTGTGTGAACGGAATCGCACTGGACAACTAGTTGTCACGTCATACAGTGTGAGAGAGTCGCTAAGGGGTTTCGTGTGTGGTTTCGGTCTCTGTAACTTACAGCGACGGAGAGCTGTCTCATCTGAAGTTTCTAGATCTAGTTACTGTTCTCCACCTCCCGTCAGTTTTGTGTTTTATGCGCGACTCAAATGCCTTGTTATGCACGAGAAGTTGCAAAGCACTCAACGTGAGTGCAGTGGTTAAAGGGTCCGGCTGGCGTGTTTTCATTGAAGCTTCTGTCAGTTATTGAAGATTTGACGGATAAACTTACGGCTCAATTGGACTCTTGTCGTGTCAAAAGTGATAAGACTTTTCAGTTTTATGGATGTCGCCATCTTTGATATTACTTTGGCCACTGTCGCTATGGTTACTGTTAACAGAATACTTTAGGCTTGACTCGCGTTGCATGTTCATACAGACAGTATTCCAGACACTACTGTAAGTTGATGTGTGAACGAGACATTTTGAGACTCACACCTGTAAGTAAATGCAGTTGTCAATCCCAAAAATTGACAGTGTGAACGTAGCCTAAATCACTTAATATCAGTCATTTTTAAAGACCAAGGTGTTGGTGGTGTTGTTGTCCTGGTGAAACCTCAAAACAAAACCTTTGGTATCTCTGAAAATCCTGAAATGTGTTCTTTACAGGTCACCCAGACTTAAAACTGTGACATGTACGCTGTCAAAGAAATTCATCAAAATATAATGTCCACTACACTGGATAAAAGTCTATTCCTGGGTCCCTGGAGGATATTATTCATTCAAAACTTTCAAGCTCTAAAAAAAATAGAAAGCAAGTCATATGATCCAACTGATATATTGTAAGTCTTCTGAAGCAACACAATACCTTTGCATGATGAACAGATTTAAATGTACATAAATTTACTCAAACTACGTCAAATATGGCAACACAGACATCAAACTAACGTCAAACCTCATTTGTTTTCTCACGTCACATGATCAAACGTAGTGAAATTTGAGGTTTATGTAGCTATATTTGACAGTCTATACATCCGTGCATTCATCAATTTTTATTTTTTTATTTTTTTAATTGAGAGTAAATAAAGGCTCACATTTTGATCTGTTCATATTTAAATTAATTGTGTTACTTTCAAAGATTTTAATATACCAGTCAAGCTGTAAGGCATTAAATTTAACTCCTTTTAGGAGGTGGAAAGTTTCAATTTCTAGTGACTTTCATCGTATGGAAAAAAACAGCTGAAACATTTATCATTATTTTTTGAGTTTCACATTCAACATTTCCAAGGCCATAAGGGTGAGTAAAAAAACACAGAATATTTTTTTTTAGGTGAACTATACCTTTAATAATATGTGATCTGTTCTCGTTGGAGAATAAGTACAAACTAACCATAAACATTTTTGGGAAAACTTCTACATTACAAATTAAAGCTGTTGTTCTTTTATGTGTATGTGTTGGAGAGAGATTGCTTCATTCCTGAAAGCTGTTAGGTGACAGGGACAGTGAGATTGGGGTCGGCCAATTCTGATTTCACCTTTAATGCTCCCTTTCTCACTCTCTCTCTCGCTTTCTCTACTTTCGCTGGCACTATTGTTAGACAGTGATGGTCAATGCCTCTTTGACCTTCAGTACTTGCCTACCTTAAATCTGTAGAAAAAAAAGCAAAATAACACCCAAGCATGATTGTATGTGTGTGTGGATGCATGTGTAATTTCAACCTTGACAGCAATGTCTGCCTGAGTTCAGTGCTGGCAGGGTTGATCTCCCAGGAGCCTCCAGGGCAGCTACAGGGCGGGAGTGATGTGGGAGAGAGCGAAACCTTTAAGATGACTGACAGCTGTCATCCTATACTGGATCAACCCTGTTCCCTCCCTGTCTCACTTCTTTTCCGAATTTAAAAAAAAAGTCCACCTGCTTACATATTCACCTGACCAGATGTTGTACTATGAATACAATGCGTCAGACGCAGTGTGTTTTGAAAACATGCTATTAACCTAGAGGGATTACAGATACTTAGATACTCAAACTTTTTGGCACTGTACAGTATGTGCTGTGGAAGTGTCTATATGCAAATGAATTACAAGCTCTTTAAGTCCTACTCTTTTGAGTCACTTTTGACTAGATCAAGATATCATACCTCATTAAATAATATTATCCTTAAGATCAAGTTTCTGATTTCTAAGTTCCATCATCATGTTTGTTCAGGTGGCATCAGTCTCTGCTGAGAGAGTTTGATTTAATCATCCTGAAATCATACTGTAGGTTTACTTAATTCAAAAACATTTCCTTTGTGTGAAGCCACATTAAGATCGCAATATCTACTATGCAACCCACTACAAAGGTTTTGACCACACATTTTCTATTTTAATTGCTTATGCATCATTCTGCTACTGCTTTGTGTGTGTGTCAGGTGATCCAGCGCAGGGAGGATGGGTCTGTGAACTTCTTCAGGGAGTGGGACTCCTACAGAGAAGGATTTGGCAAAATTACTGGAGAGTACTGGCTTGGTAAGTTATGTGTTTGTTTATGTGCTTGGGAGGAAACCTGTGAGCATAAACTGTGATTTTTAAAATAATTAGTGTAAAAAGCTGCCAACACCTGCACGCTCTGTCAACCACAAGAAACACAGACGATTACACCCTTAGGTGTTTTCACACCTCTGTATACACTGCTATGCTATCTATCTATCTATCTATCTATCTATCTATCTATCTATCTATCTATCTATCTCTCTCTCTGTCTAACCTAGAAACTGAAGCAATGAAATAGAGCGCTAAACAACTCTCCCCACATGATCACAGGATAAACAGCAGCAACTCTTTCCCTCTGCTTTTCTTCCACTCCATGTAGCAAGCGGGAATCAAATCAACAAGAAAGCCCAAATTGCCATGTTTACCATTTTTGCGAGCCAAAATGGCTTTTGACAGCCAAAATGCTATAATCAAGCTCTTAACCTGCAGAGAAGTTTAAACTAGAATCATTATTGTGTGTGTTGGTCTGCGTGAGTGTTTTTGTTTCTCTGTTCGCATAATGAGATGAGCTGTGGGGACTAGCTTGTGGTTCTCTGCTAAGAGAGAGAGGGGATGTACAGGGAATTTAAAGGACATGAAAGCACAAACACACACACATACTGTGTGAGGTCATAAATTGGTGCAACGGATGCAGGCTGACAAATAGATGTGGCATCAGTCAGGCCCATGGGAATGTAGATGAAGATACAGTTGTTTCTTTCTAATGTTGCCACCCCTCCACTACTGGTGTGGCCAAGTGAGACACTTGTGCTCCAGGGCATACTTATACATGGAAATAGATTCTCATTGTCTTTCCCCTGTTAAGCAGATTAACATCAAAGAGATGTACAGTTTGGTTTAGTCAAGTGTGAACTTACAGACTCTGGTTCTCTGCACACACTCTTTGTTTGCTGCGTTGCAGGATGGCAGTTGTTGCACTTTCTATAGTGTCCTGTTCTGCTTATTCCCCGCAGGCTGAGAGAGGGACACAAGTAGCAGGCCTTATTATAGTGTCTATAGTGGCTGTGTAAAGCTTCTCTGTCTGTTTCTCACACACATGGACATTGTTTACCCTTGAGATTTAGATAAAGCTTACATCATGTTCCTTTTAACCAGTCAAATTCCCTCAAGACTCAATTTTTTCTTCCTTACCCTTGACCCTCTGTGTCATCAAACACTTCCTCTGGAGGCTCATGGGAGTTATGGTGATGGCAGAGGATGCACTTTTTGGGTGAAACAGGGCTAGTTTTGTGATATATAATGGTTACATTTTGAAAAATACCAACCCGATCTCACGGCAATTTGTACGTATTTTACGAGGTGGCTAATTTGTACGAACTTGTACGACCTCACTCGTACGACCTCACTTATACGAATTTGTACGATTTTTGCTAAATCATACGTATTTGACGAGTTGGTCAATTCGTATAATTTCATAAGAATGACTTACCCCTGCCCCTAAAACCTACCCATCACTGCAGTATAGACAAATTGTACGAATTCAAACGAGTGAGGTCATACGAATTTGTACGAATTAGCCACCTCATACAAATACGTACAGATTAGTCGTGAGATAGCATTGAAAATACAGCTTCCCCTCCCATTTCAGTCTAGGGCTGCAATCTGTGCCAAAGAAAACTGCTTGTTTGCTCAACAGTACAGGTCTACCAATATTTTAGAAGCTGACTTCAATTTGTTTTTATTTATTTAAGTTTTAATTAATTTACTTTCAGCAGCATGCATTCTTTTAGGATTGGAGGTAAATGTGTATTGCTTGTTGCTTTGCAGTATCTCCATTGCACTGATTTTATGGAAAGGATCCAAGAATGGCTTGACAAGCACAGTTTTCTTTCCTATGTTGACTTTATTGTTCATTGACTACTATTAGTATTCCATTCATGTGTTTATCTCCCACATTGTGCCCCCGAGGCACCATCAAAACATAGAGAGTGGTCCGCTCGGATCTGTCAATCTCTTTTCAGCTCAACTAGTAGTGTGAGTTTGGGACATGTCTACTGTAGCAGGCTGAGCCAGAGGGTGTTTAGCCAGTGTGGGACCATGACGCGTTACATAGGAAAATACATACGTTTTTTGCGTGTACAGGAGTGCAAGCCAAATTTTGCTGCATTTAGAACTTCAAAGATTAAACATGTCATGAACATACCATACAGAAATGTAATTTATGTACAAATATGAAATATGGAATACATGCTCATTTAAAGCAAAATCATATGTGAAACCTATTAGAAATTAGAACGATTCCATATATTGACATATACATTTATCCCATATAAATATATATATATATATATATATATATATATATATATATATATATATATATATCTCATGAAATATCCATATATCAAATATATGCTCATATAGATTGAAAACATATATGTAAATATATGCACAGCCTGAAACCTATTAGAAGCCTATTAGGAACAATTCCATATTTTGGCATATACATTTATCTCATATAAATATATATGTTAATTTATGTATAATGCATATTTTGACATATATGTCTCATATATAATTATACATATATGTCTTTTTATATGTGTAATATGCAGATTACACATACTTGCATAGCATATTGTTTACATACATGTGACATATGTCACTGAGCATACAGTACCATATAAAAAGTCATCATATAAATCATTTTTATATATGTAATATAATAATTATACTATGGGAATTTCATACACGCTATAAACTTATATCTTCATATATCCTGAGGATGTATAAATGTGAGAATAATATATTGCCTTATAATATACATATATGACAACACTACTCAGATATAGAGACATATATGTACATATATTACATTTCCGTATGGGATGTCAAAGCGAATGGGGCATTTCGATGCAATGCACTACAATGAACGCTTCAATAAAAAAAATATAATACACCTGTTCAGAAAGACAAATGTTCCAGTTTATAATAAACAACTACTGTGTAAACAGCCTCAAAATATTTGTGTAAAAAAATGCGCCCAGTGCAGTGGAGTTTTTCTTTATTTTTATTTTTTATGGACAGAGACAGAGAGCATAAAAAAGAAGAAAGTGTGCATTAAGAGAAATTATTAACTGACACCATGCTGCAATGTACACATACATGGAGTTTCACACATACATTCAGTCTATGAATTGCAATTTGTATGTATATATGTATAATCAAGACATGTATGCATAATGGCCATTCACTGGGAATGTCATGTGTTGAAGAAATCCTTTGATGTGGGACATAAAGGAAAGATTCTATCCTACACTATAAAAAAATCCTGGGTTAAAAACAACTATTGCTGGATTATTTGGCAACCCAGTGCTTGGTAAACATTGGACTGAACACATGCTAGGATATTTTAAACCAACCTGGGTTGCTAGGTTGTTGTTGTTTTTTTGGACACAGTGTTGGGTCAATCAAGCTGATATTCAAGGTTTTTCATTTTAAATAAAAATGCACTCTAAAATCTCTTTAGAGTATATAAATATATGTATATATATACATAGTTCATATAAAATATTTTTTATTCAATGGCAAGTCAGTCTTTTACAATCATAAAATACTCAAAAACATTTAGCAAACATTTTAGTATGTGGCAGGAACAGCAAGAGCAGCCTCGTAACCTGTGGGCAGAAAATTGGTATCAGTATAAGCTGTTCCAGTTTATTAGGGTGTTTTCACACTTGGGTCCTCTTTAAAAGAACCGAACTCAGACTCTTTTAAGTGGACCAAGAGATGAACCAAGTGAAAAAGGACCCAGTTCTCTTCATGTTCACACTATCCCTGTACCTGAAAGAGGACTCAGATCCTTTTTTGGTCCACTTTAGTAGGAATGTGATCTCAGACCCCTTTGTGTTCATACTGTTGTTTTTTGGATCTAGTCCAGTTCAGTGTTTGATGGCTGACCCTATGGCCTTCAACATTTGATCCCATTCACTTACATTGTTTGTGCCTCAGTAACCAAGATATTTGTTTGTAAAGATTTTTTTTTTTTTAAATACATTGCTACAAATGCTGTTGAATTAAGTTGTTTATCTTTTTACACAAAAATATATATTTTTTGCAATACTACATATTCTTGCACTAGCTATATCACACATCCACCTTTGTAAATAACATTTATTTTGAATTATTTTCCTTGAATCATATTTATTTTATTGCAGAAGGCAGTGATAACATCAGCATACAAAAAATAAACAATACAATAAAATGATAAAAGAAAGATGCAAATTAAATAAACTGCTTTAAATTTTACAGGTAAAATATAGGTATGCCTAAAAGCAGCATTCAAGTAAGAAATGGAATAATCACATGAAAAAATAAAACTGCATATTCTTCACTGTATGACGTACTCCACAGATTCTTATATCAGGTTAGTAATGCAGATGTTTACATTCACTTACATTCACCAAGGCGCACAGCCGCGTCTTTCTTGCACAGTTCAGAAGCGGTTGAAATTGCAATAAGCAAGTGTAAATTGTGAACTAATAATTTGTAGAGATTTGCCAGAAGCAGCAGCCGATTTGTACGGAGGCATCTGATGACCAAACTACATTGGAATTTGCAAACAGAAAAAATCGAGTAAGCCCAGAGCGGTTTGTGTTCAGATTGTGTGTTTTTAGCGAACCGTACCATAAAATGAGATCGAACCGTACCCAGACCACCTTCCAAGATGGTCTCGGTTCAGTTTGCTTTAAAGGGGTCTGAGATCATTTGGAGTGTTCACATATGGGCCAAAAATCTTGCGAACCGTGCTCAGACCCCTGAAAAGGACCAAGTGTGAAAACACCCTTAAATGATAGTCTTATACTAATATTCATGTTCGCAAAGTTACATCAAAAACAGATTTACCTTTTGCCATCTTATCTGTCAGACATTTACAGTAAGTTTCAACCCATCAAATAAATAGTGCGACCACAGCAGCGACTTTAGCACATTAGATCAATAGCGCTTTGTATTGTAGTCACTGAAGTGTAACGGATGTAGGCCAATAAAAGCTGTGCTTGTAAACCTCACTCTCCTGGCCTCAATAGGCGCTAGCGATTTATGCAAAAGGCTGTGGTATTTAGCGTCCTTGCTAGCATGCCCACCTCCCATGCCAGCGACTCAATCCCAAATCCCGCTCTGAACGGGGCAATTAGGACCAGTTACATTTGGAGCCGTTAACCTGGATGGGAGTGAGGTTTAGAGGGGTAAGTATAACGGACGTAGGCCAGTAAGAGTTGTGCGTGTAAACCTCACTCCTCTGGCCTCAAAAGGCGTGCTAGCGACTGACGCTAGAGGCTGCAGTCTTTAATGTTCTTGTTAGCGTGCCTGCCTCCCACGCCGGAGACCCCGGTTCATATACCGCTCGGAGCGGGTCGAGTAGGACCGGGTACAGGAGCACACGGCAACTTTGTTACAAATGACAGCGATGTCATGTCATGCCTTGGCCCTGGTCACGCCATTCATTTGGTGGGAGGTGAAACTTGGTGGCTTTGAGTGTAAATCCGGCAGTTAGCGTTCAAAGCAGATGTTAGCTGCGACATACATGTAAACAAATAAAGGAAAAATGTGAAACTACATATATTTCCCCATTTTTTTACAATGATAATTTGATAGGTATACAATGTAATACAAACCTTATTTTAATTAAATACAGGAAGTTTCCCCCTCACAAACTCAAAATGACAAATTTATCCAGTTTTAACTGCTTTGGCACAGGCTACCCAACATTGTGTTAGATTGGCCCAGCACTGGGTAGGTATGTAAAGGTGTAATCATTTGTATTAACATTAAAAATGACCCAGCAGCTGAGTAACAGGGAACCTACCCAGCACCTACAAATATAAAAAATGACCCAACAGACTGAACCCAGCATTTGGGTTAAAAAATAACCCAGCTTTTTTGCAGTGTAGTTTAAGGTGTGCATTCCATAAATTGAGAAGGATTCTCCCCTCCACAGTTTCTCTCTAATTAATTATTACAGAAATGCAAGGCCGTGCACAGGGGGGTGGCCCGGTGGCTAGAGCCACTGCCCCTCTGCAATCAACGGCTGAGGTGCCCCTCTTGCTCTCCTTCCCTTCCTCACCCCCAGATTTCCATAAAAATTCAGCTAAAAATCCACTAATTCCGCTAATTCTGCTCCATGTTTTCCCACTCGCTCCACAGCATCGCTCAGTCTGTGGCAGTGCCCGCTCTCTCTGGAGACGACAGTTCCAGAATGTCGTCCCATTAACAGGTAGATTACAAACTACAATCCACATTACAGACAGTGGTTTATCCGCGGAATTAGTGATTTGGTAGTTTGTTTTTGTATTCCTGTCTGTAATGTTTTGCTCCTGGTCTTCTAATAGTGCTAACAACTTGTGCAAAATATCCACGCTCTTGGAACATAATTAATTGTCTAATCAAATTATTGTACCTGATCTGATCTAATATAAATAACACCAAATTGGCTGTTGTCGGCAAAAAAACAATGACTTCACAAAAAAGAATGAGAAGTGAGAGAGTAAAGGGAGGCTAAAGCCCGTTCAACATTGCAAATTTGATTGAAAGGATTGAAAGCTCCAGCAAGGCAGCGGGTGAATCGTCATATAGAATATTTAGCAGACACACTTTGTCACACTTTAACTCCTGTAAAGTATATTTCCCATTATAATCAATTAATACTAGTATATAGGCCTAACATACATCATATTTATGATATTTTATTAAGACCATATTAATAGTAGGCTAGTACACAATTAAAAAAGTAATATAGCCTATAATTCTAAATGAGTTGTATCATAGGGTAGCCTACACTAAGTTAATTACTAAGTTAATACTTGTTAAAAAAAAGTCTCTCTACCAAAGTTTGTACTATTTTCTGTTTATTTTGATAAATAAAATAATTCATTATTGTTCAATGAATATTAAAATATGTTAATATAAAAATATATTTTAAAAATACAGAAACAATTTTTTTAAAGTAAAGATTCTGAAAGCATTGAATGAGATTTACAATATATATATATATATATATATATATATATATATATATATATATAACAAATAAATATATTTTTATTATATAATATATGATTATTATCATTTTTTTTTATCTGATGGTTTCATTATAAACATGATTATATCTAAGGTAGATAACCAACTTAATATATGATATTTACCATCTGAATCTAAAAATGTCATGTCAACAAATGGAAAAGTCAACTGGCTATTTATTATTATGTTAATTATTGTGCCCTTTACCCTAAATAACATACTTTTACATATTCTTCCGTTATTGAAAAACTGTTACTTTATTTACTTTGAACAAAACTGAAAATCATTAAGAAGACCTTTGTCTCAAAATATATTCAATAATTTTAGCGATTCTCATTTGCTACATAAATCTACAACATTTTTAAAAAAACATTAAATATGAGATCAAATTAGCGCAGAATCAACTTTTTGGAAGCGTAATTACAACAACCTAAATTGAATGAATTAGCTCTAAAGCCTAACAATTGTATTTACAATATGATTGTACAAGGTTTGTTATTAAATAACAAACGATACTCGAAGACGATACTCAACCCCCTTATAGTGCCCCTTTTGTGTTTATTTATTTCTGGAGTGGCAAAATATAACATTCTTGCAACGTTTACCAAAAGCACTATCTAATATGCAAATTAGTCACGCAGGTGAGCTGATGCAATGTTGTTTCTATTCAAGTTTTTCCTACCTCAGTAAGCCAGGTGTGTATTTTTCAGTTATTTAATGCGTCAAAACACTATTTAAATTCAGACCGTCAGAGCTTTTGGACCAAAACAATTCAAGTGAAGATAGAGATTCTGCCTCTTTTGCTGTGATTGAAAACCAGGCTGAGCACTCCTGAAGCAGGGCAGGAGCCTGAATGTCAGATGGTTTATAAAAACTCTTTTGTGGTGTTTTTACTCTTTAACAACACACTTCATGTGGTGTACAACTAATGCTGCCTTCACGTGCTATTGAAATTATCGTAAATAATTGCGTTTGACACGAGTGGACTCGTCACGTTTGGTGGATCGGAGGAAGACCTCCATGATGACAGCTTGTCATTGGCGGCATCTGAAGGCGAGGATTGGTCGGGCTCCGTCGATTACTCCGCCCCCCCGCCTCAAACCGACAAAGCTGACACCAGGTTCTCGCCAGGGCTTTCGAAGAGCTCTGCCTCGACTGGTCTCCACCAGCAGAGTCCACCAGAAGCCGCCTTGATGAATGGTTCCTGCCGGGTCGCCAACAGGCCCCTCGTCAGCGATCAGCGCCGTTCTTCCCCGAAGTTCACGACGAACTTACAAAGTCCTGGTGCGCCCTTGGAGCGCTCTCGACACTGGACGGCGCGGAGGAAAAGGGCTATGAGAAACTTCCCCCTTACTGTGCGTTCACACCGCCGGCGGTGGGGAAACTTCGCCCAGGGGATTGGTTTTTATCAGTGGATCTGAGAGATGCATACTTTCACATCCAAATAGCCCCCATCACAGACCGTTCTTGAGATTTGCGTTCGAGGGGTTGGCTTATCAGTACACAGTCCTGCTATTCGGCCTGTCACTGGCACCTCATACATTTAAGGGAGCAGACATGCTGTCTCGAGACAACATACCCCCAGGGAATGGTCTCTCCTCCCTCAAACGATTCAGCTAATTTGGAGCATCTTCGGGAGGGCAAAGGTAGACCTCTTTACCTCAGAAGACAATGCTCACTGCCCAATATTCTTCTCAAAGAGCAGGGATGCGCTGGCCCACGAATGGCCAAGCCTCCCCCTTTACGCATTCCCTCCGGTCTCGATGCTTCCACAGGCCATCGAACGGATCAGGGAGAGCAAGTGTGCACTCTAAGAGCCCCTCTCTGGCGGACCCAGATATGGTTCCCGGAGTTGATGCAGCTGCTCGAAGCTGCTCCTTGGACAATACCCCTGAGGAAGGACCTCCTCACTCATGCGAACAGGACGATCTGGCACCCCCATCCCGACTTGTGGGCCCTTCATTTATGGCCCCTTAACGGGTACCACGTGACCTTCCAGAAAGAGTCCTAAACACTATCGGTGAGGCTAGAGCCCCGTCCACGAGACGCCTCTACACCCTTAAATGGTCAGTGTTCACCAGCTGGTGTTAAGCTTTGAGCCAAGACCCCTATTTATGCAAAGTACTTTCGTTTTTACAAAAGTAAAAGTAAAGTAAAAGTAGCTTTTTACAAAAGCTACTGGACACCGGTTGTTCCCCTCTCCACGCTCGTGGCAATCATAGCAGCTTTCCATGCTCCTGTGGCTGGCCAATTCCTAGGAAGAAACGACTTAGTCGTACGCTTCCTCAAGGGGGCTAGGAGGCTGAACACGCCGCGTCCCCCCTCTATACCCGCATGGGACCTATCCACGGTCCTCAGGGCCCTCAAGGGTCCTCCATTTGAACCGCTGCAGTCGGCTGAGTTAAAGCCACTTATGACCACACTCCTGCTAGCTCTAGCATTGGTCAATCGAGTAGGCGACTTACAAGCACTCTTCATGAATGCTTCCTGTCTCGAGTTTGGGCCTAACGACTCGAAGGTCGTCCTCAAGCGGAGACATAGCTATGTGCCTAAGGTGCTCTCAACACCATTCAGAGCCCAGGTCATTTCACTGTCTGCTCTTCACCCATCGGAAGGCCTCTAAGAGCCTAAAACACTAGGTACTCCTTCTGTGGGCCCTGACCCTTGTCCGGGCCCTATGGGATTCTGACCAAAGCGAGGTCATCTGCATAAATAGCACGGCGTGATTGGATTGTGTTGCCATAATGTCTTTAACACAAGACGCAATACGAGTTACCGTTTTCGAAAGAGAACGTACTCAGTTACTCACGTAATCTCGGTTCCCTGAGAATAACGGGAACGAGTATTGCGTAGACGGCCATGCTATTAAGCTTTACGTCCAGGTCTTGTCGCTTCAGTCGAATCAACCTGATTCCTATGGCGAAATCTATGGTGGAAACCGTGATATTATATTTATATAAATATAATATTGATATTGATATTTGATGACTTAAAAGTTTATTATAAATGTCTTTACTGTCACTTTTGTTCAATTTAATGTGTTCTTGCTGAATAAAATTATTCATTTCTTAAAAAAAAACAAAAAAAAACTCTGAAACCAAATTCTGACTTGCATCCCCGTGAGCACAATGGCTTTTATGTGTCTGGAGCAAGTGGTGCTGACAAATAGACTGTTTTTTACCTTCTTGATTAAGAGAATCAGTTTAAAGTTCTGCTTTGTGCACAATTAAGGTGCTCTGTCATTGATAACATTATCCAGGGACATTGTCTTATTCACTCCAAATCGGATTTAATCAGAAAGAAAAAAAAACTGAGTTAAACTAACTCTATCGTCACCGGGGAGCTTATTCACACTTCACAGAGAAGATATGACAGAGGAGATGAGAGATCATTATCATGTGCTATTTAGACACATTCACTTCCCTTTTTTCTATTTCACTCTGTGTTCTCTTTCTGTCTCTATCAGCACTCTCTCTTTTCTTTCTTTCTTTCTTTCTTTTTGGTTGTAAATCCTCACACTCCCTGATCAATTATAGCACTATGAATTATAGCTCCCTAACAAAGAGCATCCATTTTCTGTGTGAGTCATGAGTGCCCCTCCATAATTCTTTCTCACACAGACACACACAAACTCAAGCATGACAACTACAGTAGTGCGCTTCCCATAATGCACCAACTCATACTGACTGTGGGTGTCATTGGAGTTTAATATTGCTAAGAAATATGATACACATAAAAACTAAGTGGAGAACAAAGGGAAGAGAGGGAGGATGTTGAGATGAAATATGTCTTAAGTGAGTGAGTGCATTAATACCAGTCCAGTGTCATAGAGGTGAAAGTGAGCTCAAACATAGATGTGTTGTGTTAGTGTGTGTTTGTAAGTACCTTGTTTAGACCTCAGAATTATAAAAAAAAAGATTCTTCATAATCCCGTCGACCTAAACTCAATGAACAGATGACATGGCATTTGTATTTACTTTCATGTCATTTCTGTCAATTTGAAATGCTTTTTCCCCCACAAATCACCAAACCCTTCTCATCGTGCCACTTTCTCGCTCTCTCTCCTTAATAGCCTCCATCAGTGTACTAATCATCTCTGTTAATTATCTTGTTTTGTTCTTGGATCACTCTCTATGGAAATCTGCACATTTTTGTCATGTTTTCAGCCCTTTGTGGGAGAAAATCAGGACAATTCTGCAGAAGATATTTAAATATGTTAAAATATGTTAAGTGGAGCTTAAAGTACAGCAATCAATCGGTAGCTGAAAGCATTATTAAATTAGTCTGAAATTTTATTTAAACAACAGCAATGCTTTAAAAAAGCATCTGAAACCAGCCCAAGTCTTTTGGCTGGTTTTAGAGGTGTTTTGGGCACTTGTCAGACTAACTATAGACCAGCTTTACCACACAAGGAGATCATCTTAAAATCTTAAACCAGCTTAATTTACTCACCCTCAACCCATGTTGTTCCAAACCTGTAAGGCTTTTTGGTAACACTTTACAATAAGGTTCATTGGTTAACATTAATTAACTACATTAGTTAACATGAACTAATAATGAACTTCACTTATAAAGCATTTATTTATCTTTGTTAATGTTTATTTCAACATTTACTAATACATTATTAAAATCTTGTTAACATCAGTTAATGCACTGTGAACTAACATGAACAAACCATGAACAGCTGTATTTTATTAACTGACGTTAACAAAGATTAACAAATACCGTAACAAATGTACTGCTCATGGTTAGTTCATGTTAGTTAATACATTAACAAATGTTAACTAATGAAACCTTATTGTAAAGTGTTACCGGCTTTCTCTTGTCTGTGGAACACAAAAGAAGATATTTTGAGGAACGTCCACAGAGGAAAAAAAGTCAAACAGGTTTGGAATGACATAAGGGTGAGTAAATTCTGTCATCATTGTTATTTGGCGGTGAACTATCCCTTTAAGGCTGTGTATTTTTTTTCAGCAGGGATGTATTCAAAACTCTTTCAAAGTGCAGTTGTAAGGAAGAACATTGAATAAACCATTTACTTTTATGAATGACTCATTCATATCTGTGTAAATGTGCTGAGCTTTCATCATAATTACTGTTAAGCTACAGTTTCATAGCATTTGATTTAGCAAATATGACTCCTATCAGGTCTTGTCCACACTAATACGTTTCCGTTCGAAAACGCAACTTTTTCTCTCTGTTTTGGCCTTCTGTCCATACTGTTTTCGTGTGAAAGTGTGGACTGTGAAAACGAGCGTATTTGAAAACGATGATGCATGTTTAGTCATGTGATGCATATTGTACCGATAGATATTTATGTTTATAATGGTATTGTGCCTGGTATGTGCTATTCACTTTCACACTGTTGCTAAAATATGTTACTTTGCACACTCTTTATACAGTCCTGCAAAGATGACAGAAAATGTACTCACAATTGCTGTCCTGCGGCAAAACATGAGAGCAGTTGCGTTTAAGACCAAACATATAATGGTGATTGAGTGCAACCTGGAGGTGGAATGGTGAGATATTTTGCTAAATAAAATGATCCTGCCAGAAGAATTGCGTGAGAACTTTATTGTCTTGTTCCGTCTGTATCATCTCAGTGAGCTTTATGAGATTTTACGCATGCACAGTAAGGTGAATTTTGCTGAAGTTTTCTGAGGTTTCAGTGTGGATGAGAAACTTTTGGATAACGCTAGTGTGAATGGATAGTGTTTTGAAACAAAAACGCCATTTTCAAATGCATCCAAATTAATGTAGCATAGCCTCAGCATGACCTTTCATAGTTTTGTTTAGTCATCTGTTGATGTGGCCATGAGGGCTGGAGAGCATGTACTGGCAGTTTTTTGTTTGTTTGTTTTGTTTTTGGGTTTTTATTATCAGGAACTGATAAAACTGTAGGCTATAATATAATGTATTATGTTGTCTTTTTGACTTACTCTTCAGGTTTAAATCATGGCACCTCTTGAAACCATGTTTTCAAGAAAAAGAAACATGTCATCTAAGAGAACATCTTATTTAGTTCAGGGGATTTTCATTGCTAGTCATAAAAAATAATAATTCCCTCGGTTGTTTTGTATAATGTACATTGGGAATGTTAAGAAAGACAGATTATGTCTCAAACCAGACTAGCTGTCTCTGACTACCTAGATACACTTAGTTTTGTGTACAGCTCTGCTACTGTGTCGCTTCTCTTGCCCTGCTCACTGCTTTTGAACATCTACACACGTGTGACACGTACTATGTGTCAGGAAGTGAGTTAAAGACTATATAGCTGCTTTTCCCCCTCAGGTGTCACTTTCTCTGAGCTGCTCTTCAAACTTAGGTTTTCCTTCTGTAACTGGGTTCTAGAACACAGTGAAAATAGGTGATGAAAACTTATCCACACTGATCCAGAGCTCACTGGTGTACCTCAGGGCATCCATTTCAATGGCTTCATCTAATTTTGCTCTTAAAGATACAGTAAAAGCTTCACTATTGATTGAGGCCAACAACACCATAACTATATAACAGAAATAAATAAATAAAATAAAAATAACACAATGTTTAGGTTTCATTGTTAACAATACAAAATCATTAACTTTCAATGACCATTTTTACTCACACATCATTTTCCAATTAATTTTTCAATCCATATTCTAGTTACAGCTTTAATCTGAAAATGTTTACATGCTCCACAGCTATTGCAATGTTATTGTATAGTCAGTCATTCATTAATTTATTCATTAGGGCCCGAGCACCGATGGTGTGTGTCTATTCTTCTTCTTCTCCAAAATGAATCGCATTTTTGAGGTCCTAAACATGCTCGAAACCGCATAAAACTTTGCATATGCATCAGAAAGTTGATTTATTTCACTAATTCCATTCAAAAAGTGAAACTTGTATATTATATTTATTCATTACACACAGGCTGATATATTTTAAATGTTTATTTCTTTTAATTTTGATGATTATAACTGAAAACTAAGGAAAATCCTAAATTCAGTATCTCAGAAAATTAGAATATTGTGAAAAGGTTCAATATTGAATATTGTGGTGCCACACTCTAATCAGCTAATTAACTCAAAACACCTGCAAAGGCCTTTAAATGGTCTCTCAGTCTAGTTTTGTAGGCTACACAATCATGGGGAAGACTGCTGACTTGACAGTTGTCCAAAAGATGACCATTGACACCTTGCACAAGGAGGGCAAGACACAAAAGGTCATTGCAAAAGAGGCTGGCTGTTCACAGAGCTCTGTGTCCAAGCACATTAATAGAGAGGCAAAGGGAAGGAAAAGATATGGTAGAAAAAAGTGTACAAGCAATAGGGATAACCGCACCCTGGAGAGGATTGTGAAACAAAACCCATTCAAAAATGTAGGGGAGATTCACAAAGAGTGGACTGCAGCTGGAGTCAGTGCTTCAAGAACCACTACGCACAGACGTATGCAAGACATGGGTTTCAGCTGTCGCATTCCTTGTGTCAAGCCACTCTTGAACAACAGACAGCGTCAGAAGCGTCTCGCCTGGGCTAAAGACAAAAAGGACTGGACTGCTGTCCAAAGTTATGTTCTCTGATGAAAGTAAAGTTTGCATTTCCTTTGGAAATCAGGGTCCCAGAGACTGGAGGAAGAGAGGAGAGGCACACAATCCACATTGCTTAAGGTCCAGTGTAAAGTTTACACAGTCAGTGATGGTTTGGGGTGCCATGTCATCTGCTGGTGTTGGTCCACTGTGTTTTCTGAGGTCCAAGGTCAACGCAGCCGTATACCAGGAAGTTTTAGAGCACTTCATGCTTCCTGCTGCTGACCAACTTTATGGAGTTGCAGATTTCATTTTCCAACAGGACTTGGCACCTGCACACAGTGCCAAAGCAACCAGTACCTGGTTTGAGGACCATGGTATCCCTGTTCTTAATTGGCCAGCAAATTCGCCTGACCTTAACCCCATAGAAAATCTATGGGGTATTGTGAAGAGGAAGATGCGATATGCCAGACCCAACAATGCAGAAGAGCTGAAGGCCACTATCAGAGCAACCTGGGCTCTCATAACACCTGAGCAGTGCCACAGACTGATCGACTCCATGTCACGCCGCATTGTTGCAGTAATTCAGGCAAAAGGAGCCCCAACTAAGTATTTAGTGCTGTACATGCTCATACTTTTCATGTTCATACTTTTCAGTTGGCCAAGATTTCTAAAAATCCTTTCTTTGTATTGGTCTTAAGTAATATTCAAATTTTCTGAGATACTGAATTTGGGATTTTCCTTAGTTGTCAGTTATAATCATCAAAATTAAAAGAAATAAACATTTGAAATATATCACTCTGTGTGTAATGAATGAATATAATATATATAAGTTTCACTTTTTGAATGGAATTAGTGAAATAAATCAACTTTTTGATGATATTCTAATTATATGACCAGCACCTGTATGAAATTCGGTAGACACATGTAACAGCCCAATACCTACAAATGTCGCTGGGAGCAAAATCTGAAAACCTGAAAAAAACGGGATGTGAGATATTTTCAGTTTTCAGTTTTTGCCATTTCCAGACGTTGTACTTTAACAAACTCCTCCTAGAGATTTAATCAGATCAACATCATATTTGGTCAGTCTAATCGAAAGGCCTTTGTGACGTTAAATTGCGAAGATATTGAGTTTTTGCTGCAAGTCCGTGGCGTCCTGACAAAATTTGATGTTTCGCTGTGAAACAGGAAGTTGTTGTAACTCAAGCATACAATGTCCAATCTGCCTCAAACATCACATGTTTGATAATTGCCCTGGCCTGAACACATCTACACGCCAAAATTTAGTTATAGTCATAGCACCACCAGCTGGTAGCAGGAAGTGTGCCAAATACAAATGACTGACGTAGTCCTCCTATTTTTAAATGCATATTGCCCACCGTGCTCTGTTTTCCTAAAGCCACCGGGTGGTGGTGGCATGGGTGCGAGGGCCCTTTCAACGCTGCTTGCAGCTTTAATTGAGATAAAAAACAAGCATCAAAATCACTTATTGCAACGACAAAAATTAATTATTAACTGTCTTACATATTAAAACATCATATATCATGTGTAATATAATCAGCATGTTTTGAATAATCCAAAAACAGGCAGATTTTTATCCTGCTGTTCTCTTCTGGTAGTACTGGAGATGCTCTTGCATTTGTGAAGCTGAATTTGACAGTAATGTAATCAACTAATCAATTAATTCTCAGTCATGTTCATCACAATAACACACAATAGCATTATGAATTGCACAATGTAGGTCAAGAGACTCATTCAAACGGTTTTTGCTATGTTTATACGGTGTTAGTAAAAAATGTTGTCGTCTTGCACCAAATCAAATTATAGAAATTAATTCTGTTTTAAATTAATTGTCAGTGAATAGTGAATATTTTGAATAAGGTTTTTTACATTATCCATAATAAATACAGGCATTTGCACGCCGTTTTAGATATATTTTAGAACATTGCATTAATCTGGTTATGGAATTCAGGTTAAGAGCAGAAGAGTCCCAGAAAACATAGGTTAACATTTATCCTGCACTTTCAAAGTTCTTCACAGTGGCCAGAAAAGTGATTTTTCTTAATTATAGACCTTTGAATCTTGTAGCACATTTGTGTTTTCTTATGTGTGTGTATAGACAGTATGTGTGAGCTCATACAAACGCGTTTACCCCCCTGAGCATCTCCCTTTGAAGTCCACGGGAGATCCTTTCCGTTCTTCTCTCATCTTGATGGGAGAGAGAGAGAATGGACAGGTGTTTAAAGACACCCCTCCACTTTCTGCCCTCTCCGCTGCCCTCCATCTCTCCATTGGACTATTCATGTCTCCTGTTCATTCTTCTTCACCAAATACACATTTCACATTTCTTCCTGTGAGTTCTCTTTTCCCTTCCCCTCTTCTTTCTTTCACACAGAGAGAAAAAGCATTATGAATATTTTAAGTCAAAGAAATGTCACTGAAAGAGGACGGAAAGAGAAAAAGATAAAGTGTAATGATTCAAGTGCTGTTTCTGTTTCCTGGAGTAAAACCATGTGAATGTGGAAAAAATGGCTTGGGGGATATTTATAACTGCTCAAAACATTTCCCTCGCAACATTCTTTTCAAAACTAAGCAAATAAACCATTAATATTTGAACCATTTACCATGGCAAAAAGAGAAATATAGCTGTGCATTGTCTGTGTATGAATTGTTAATGAGCTAGACAATTTTATCACTCAAATTAGGTGCAAATTGAAGACATTAACACATTAATCAGAATGAAGATCATCTTTTGTCTGTTTAGCTGGCAGAAGATGGAATGTAGCACCATTATTTAGCATGTGTTTATTATGAACATCTAGAAGAGATGTTTGTATTTCTTGTTTTAGAATATTTTTATTTGTTGAGAGTGTGTTTGTGTGTATAGTAACCCAGAGGAGCTTTGAAATATTATGGATTGCTCTGACCCAATTTTTCCCTGCATAATTGCTGGAATATGTCACTTTTAGAGTGGTATTTATCACAGGTGTGCTGTGTGAGTGCCGCTGCCCGTAGGCTTTTCACTGTGCTGCTCTCTTTAATTTTTTGCTCAACATACAATTCTCTTTCTGCCTTAATATATCAGTGTCTATTTATGTTTACTGGCAAATAAGAAATGCCCAGGCTTCACGGGTGTTGACTGCCCATATCACAATAGCAGGGCATCTGGCAGAAGGCACAGGATGTGCGCTGTAGAACAGAGAGAGTGTTTAAGATCAATCATGCTTACTTTCTCTCTCTCTTTCTAATTGTGTGTGTGTGTGTGGGGGGGGGGGGTGCTTAGCTGTAGCTTGAGGACTAATGTGTCCCCAGAGGTCAGATAAATATGACAAAATCTCCTTTTAAGGAAATTTTTTAGCTTCTAAAAATGCATTATTGTATGGTTAGAGTTTTGTTAGGGTTAGTGTAATTTATTATGATATATTATATTATGATATATTATATTTCCAATTGCAATGTAAGTTGTGTAATCTTGTATAAAAGCTTATACTAAATGCATGTCACATTTTCTGTTTTGGCTTAGTTTTATGCCTCCAGTTCCTGTGTTCATTTCCTGTCTTCCTGAGTTGGCCTAGTTTCCTAGTGTGTGCCTGTTACCATAGTAACCTATTGTGTCCACCTGTCCATTGTTAACTTACTCATTTAGTCCTGTAGACGGTTTCAACGGCAACAACATAAACAAACGTTATTGCGCATGCACGCTTTTGTGGCCCAAACTTAACTTCCGGTAGACGTCCGTAAAGAATCAATAACAACAGAGGCTGCGTTATCTTTCTTATGCGTTATCATCTTTAATTTTAATTGTGCAACATTATCTTAATTTATATGTTTTTATTGTTTCAGCATGTTTATTATAAATAATCTCCCATTTCTGTCTGCAATATAGATTGGGGGAAAACGCCCCCCTTAAAGGGTTAGTTCGCCCAAAAATGAAAATTCTGTCATTAATTACTCACCCTCATGTCGATCCCAACCCGTAAGACCTTAGAGAAGAAGAAAAATATCTTAATTTGTGTTCCGAAGATGAATTGAATGATGAACGGGTTTGGAACGACATGAGGGTGAGTAATTAATGACAGAATTTTCATTTTTGGGTGAACTAACCCTTTAAGGACCATGTAAATGCCGTTTTCTGTACAGTAGCCTATATAAATGCTTGTGCACTCGCCTTTCAATCATGCAATGCATCGGAATAACATGTTTCTTTGTTTCATCATATAAGATTAATGTTGGGAAACTTAAACTTGTAGGTAAAGTACCCTATTTGAGATTGATTGTATATGAATACATCACAAAAATCCTGTGCTCTGTGCACTGCCATTGATAGAGGATAAAAGGAAAGTTGTTTTACACTCCGTAATAAAGGCATGTTACATACCTAATTTAAATATTTTGCGGGAAGCAGAAAACCGATCAGTTATCCAGATACAGCGACCACTTGATGTGAACAAATGTAAACGCGCCTGATTGACTGATGAGCCGATCTGCTTGATCGGATCACGGTGATCGCATGTTTATGTGAAGTGTAAACGTAGCCAGAATAAGTTACCTCTAGAGTAGATTATTTCTGATAACAAGCAAAATAAAAAACAAGTAAATTACATTCGACAGACAGTCTAAATTACATTAGACGCTGCTCTCGTATGCAGTCAGACTGATATTTATGGCAACGCGCGTGTGTCCGATGAAACCGTCTATATATATATATATATATATATATATATATCTCCTGTCGGTTCTTGTTGACACTATGTGTGGTTTTCAGTTCTTCTGCCTGTTTGTATGATCTCCTGAGTATTTTGGCTTATTATTAAAAGACTTATTCTTGGAATTCGTTTGATTTGAACCATGCCGTTGTGTTTCTGAAACATACATTGTATTTCTGAAAAATTGTGTTATCTAACACATTTTGTCTTTAGTCTGCTATTGTGAAATGTTCAGGGAGGAGACTATGCTTTCTTGGAGATTATAATTTACAGTAACAGCCAGACATAATTTTTACTATTATGTTTTTTTTGTATGGTAATGTTCATCATGCTTGAACTAATTTTTTCAACATATTAATCTATCGATAATTTTATCAATTAATCAAATAATCGAATGATTATCGTCATTTTGAGAGCACCATTTTATTTGGTCTCTTTTTAAAAAAAAATCCCACACTTTAGATCGGCCTCGATGTTTTTATAATAGCTGATTTTCAGCAAGCCGGCATAATTGGAGATGACCATAAACAGCGCAATGAATCGACGCATTCCACACAAATCGACTAATTTACTCAATTGGCATAATCGATTACGTCAACGCATCGTTCCAGCCCAACGCTATCTCATTAACAATTTGTACGTATTTGTACGAGGTGGCTAATTTGTACAAATTCATATGACCTCACTCGTATGAATTTGCATGATTTGTCTATACTGCAGTGACGGGTAGGTTTAGGGGTGGGGTTTGAGGTTAAGTCATTCTTACAAAATCATACGAATTGGGCAACTCATCAAATACGTACGATTTAGAAAAAATCTCGTACAAATTAGTCACCGTGTAAAATACGTAAAAATTGCAGTGAGATCGGGTTGTCCAGCCCTATTCAAAACATGAGCATCACATGAACTATGTAAAAAACAAGAATAATTCCCTGCTCTGGTGTGGGAAAAAAAGAAGAAAAAAACTTTTTCTGCTTTAGTTCGAAATAATCAAAAAAGGAAAATTTACCTGATAAAGCACACTCTGATTCACATTCACTCTTGCTAGTAAATTGAGCAATCAGTATGATAATTCAAGACAAAATGCAGCTTAGTTCTTTCGTTTGAAATGTCTTCAGAATAATGTTTAATTGAAAATTCAGGCACACCTGAGTTTTATGCTCGGTTTGGCCCCTTTTTTTGTAAGCAAGAAGGGCACAAAATACTCCCAATGTTTAATTATTCCAAATGAGCCTCGGGGAGAATCTCAAGGGTTTTAATTAAGCCTGAATTAAAGTTATGTAAATTACATGTGAAAGTAGCAGGTTTCTTTTTCTCTTTTCAAAAATAAATCATTTTATTTATTTATTTATTTATTTTTTGCATAAGGCAAAGAAAGGTTCAGTTTTTTTATGCATTCATAAAAGCCAGCCTCAAAGCTGCTGTTTCCCTCATTTTCCATTCATTCTGCTTTTCCTTATCAATGTTGTCCCTTTCCTTGTGTGTATACTCATACATGCCAAATGAATTTTAATAATTTAGCTTAACGTTTATATACAGTGCATCCGGAAAGTATTCACAGTGCTTCACTTTTTCTTAGCATTTTATGTTACGTTGTCTTTATTGGGTATTATTTGTAGAATTGAGGGAAAAAAATTATGAATTTATTCCATTTTGGAATAAGGCTGTAACATAACAAAATGTGGAAAAAGTAAAGCGCTGTGAATACTTTCCGGATGCACTGTATAAGGACGGTGCTGCAAGACTGTTCCTATCAGGTGCTTTTGAGTCTAGTGCTGAAAATGTGATGCAAAAACAACAAAATATAAAAAGAGCATATCTCCCCTAAGACCTGGTTGTTTTCCATGCAGCTTTAATGCATAGTAGTCGTGTATGAATTTTTAAAGTGTGCATTTGCTCTGCATAATAATAGATGTTTGAGCATTTCAGTGTTTTATTACATTGTTTTATATGCAAGTCACAGAGAGTGAAAACGGACTACACATTCATACTAGGGATGGGAAAAAAATTATGTGTTCATTCTTTGTGATTAATTTATATTGTGCTGTGTAATATACTAAAAATAATTAACATAACTTATAAATTTTTCCGCTGTCTGAGACTATGTTTTGGCAATGCTTTTGTATTCTCTAGCAAATGTTTTTCGTTCTACCGAGAAACTTTGCGTTTGCTCACAAAATGTTTGCATTCCCCCAAGAAACTTTGCTTTCACTCACAAAGAACACAAACGATTTGAGAGAGAACGCAAAAGTTTTTGCGAGGAAACGTAAAAGCATTGACATTATTTTCCCTCCCATTTTTCCACCACCATGTCCCATGCCTCAGGGCTCATAACAAATAAATAGCTATAAAAGATTTGAAGTGAAACAAAATGAACTGATATCTCATTAAAAAAGTAGAGCAAAAAGAGTAATGACAGACAGAAACATCATTGGGCGTTATCTCTCATGAATAAAGCTAAAATGATCCTTTTATTATAATGGGTTTATGCAATGATTCTTGTAAGTTTATTTAAAATATGAGATTGATTCTGTAGTTGTTGTAAAGGGTACAGTTTGCTACTAAGTGTTAAATGTATTAAAATACATAGTTGAATCGTTATTAGTCATTTTATCCTCAAAACCTGGAAAAAGATACATTTAAGAATGGTATTGGTGTTTGCCCTGTTAGTACTTGATAATAATGATACTTGACACAAAATATAAAATGTACTGTTATTACAATTATGTACTAAAATATACTACGTATTCTATATTAATTTCGGGGTTCAATGTGTATATTTTATACAATTACAGAAACCTGTGCAATTAATCCATATGCCCTAATTCATATGTTACCTTCATAATTCAAGGACACTCTCTATGAGTAAAAATATTCATAAAATGAATTGGTCTTTCTCTCTTTCTCTCATCAGGGTTGAAACAGATCCACGCTCTCTCTATCCAAGGAAACTACGAATTACGCATAGATCTTGAAGACTTTGAGAACAGCACAGCTTTTGCGCAGTACGGTGTTTTTGGAGTCGGGCTGTTTTCTGTTGATCCTGAGGATGATGGTTACCCCCTCACCATTGCTGATTACACCGGCACTGCAGGTACAGATACATATTTACATATTAAAAGCTACAGGCTGTGGGTCAATATCTTTAATGCTGTGCAATTAGAATGTCTTGTTTGAATCGCATGCTTAATATTCAACTTTGAAGGACCCAGTATGCAAATCAGTTAGCAAGATTCAATCTTGCTTATTCATTCAGATAATTTGATCCATTTCAGTGCTTGATGGCATAGACAGAATAATCATGGTACTTAATACACTCTTTAGTCACTTATCAGCTGCAAACAAACATATATCACGCTTCCCCTGCAAATCGCCACACACAAACAAGCACTAAGACGGGGTATCAATACTGATTTCTTAATACGATTTGATTCTGATTCACAAGCTCTTGATTTGATTCAGAATTGATTTAATTTGAAAAACTCATCTATTTGAACCAGCTCATTCAAGTAATTTCGTCATGAATCAGACTATACTTGTCACAATGTATCTTCATTGTATTTCACTAAAACGAACTGGCTCATAAGATTCATCTGTTCATGGTTCAGACTACTGGTCACACTGTATATTGTTTATTCACTGAAAAGAACCCACTCATAAGTGTCATTTGTTTGTGAATCGGACCACAATGGTCACATTGAATGTTGTTTTTGCATGCAGTCTGCAAGTACACTCAATAGAAAGATGTTTTTTGCTATTCTTTTGTGATACAGCCTTTTTATTCCATCACATTTTTATTCTAATGTCAAGAACATAGGCACAAACTGAATTGGAAAACTCCTCAGAGTCCGGTAAGAAACAAGTGAGCAGCAGGATAAACAGAAATAGAAAGAGCATTCTGAGTTTGAACTCAAGGGCAGGAGCTGAAGAAAATACACCAAGAAGAGTGCGTGAAAGAGAGAGGTGAGAGATCTCCTGTCTGGACAGCAGGTATATATCCGGGCTCGAATTGGATCGTGTCTGTAGTGCTAGTGTCAGGTGAGCAGGTGGTCTCTGCTTCATGCCCTTGAGCTGCTGGGTTTCCTGTTTGCTGCCTGACAGGTCTCCCTAATCACAGCGCTGAGAGTATTATTGTGATCATTTGCATTGAATTTTGACAGGCAGTTGTGCTCTGGACCGGCCTGGTGGGGCCTAATACGTCTCAAAAAACAGACAGTGTCAAGGTGACTCCTTATTCACGCTGGCATGTAAGAACAAAGTTTAGGTTTGCGCACCTACAGTATGTTTTATGCTGGTTGCACGTTTATACAGAGCTGTTTTAGAGAGTCTAGCATGGTATTACCACATCACCTAAAGGCTTTCTGAGATGATAATATCCCCTTGACAAATCAAAAGTGATTCCCAAGAGCATGTGACCGAATCGGACAGTTTGCAAGGACATGTCTGGGTATAACACTCTTAATGCAGAAATGTCATCGGCAGCAATACAAGTACTTTCTGTGGGCTTGTGCGGCCCTAGTGTGACTAATGGCTTATTCCCATCGCTGCAGACAAAATCTGTCAAGCTTGAATGACGCGTATTTCCAGGGGGAAATTGAGCCCCGGTCTGGGATCAGTTTCTCTGTGTATTGTCTTTGACGTTATTGAGTAAAACTGACTACGGAACAGAAGATTGAAGATCTTCAAGGTCATGGGCTTTTAGAGAAGAGGAATGAAGGTTTAGCGCTTTCATTCTGGAAGCATTATCCTCTTCTGTGGTTCGTCCACTGTATTTTAGGCTGGATGAAAGGTTAAACACAAACTGGTTCTGAACGAATCCCAGAGAGGTTTAGAAATACCACCTGACATTTACCTCTATTGTACTCATCCTGGTACACTTTCTTTTTCTTCCTGTCTCTCTCCATTTCCATGGAACACAGTGTTCCAGCTCTTGTTTGCAATGTATTCTCTGTTCGTGTTGAGCTGACAGAAACAGTTTAGAGGGCAACAGACACATCACCACCCTGCCCTTCTGCCAAAAAATCCAATGAAGTGGACAGCAGGCAGGATGGCTTTCCAAATTTCCTTTTCAGCCACGGAAATAGGGAAGGCTTGATTCTGTTGGCCAACAACACCAAATGCCTTTTGCCATCAGATAAGACTGGCACTACAAGACACTTCTTGAGGGAAGACAACATAGAAGACGACTTGTCATTGACCCACAAGTTGACCCTTTTAATGCTCTTGCCCCACTGACTCTCTGATTCTGTCTTTTACAGTTTTTCTCAATCGCTTTGGCTCAATTCTCGAATTAGACTTCTCAAAACAATTGATCTCTGAATAATTAGTTTCTTGTTCACATCAAATTAGAATTTCTTATTGATAATTGATCAAATTGCATTAGTTTTGGCACATGTGTGCAAAAGAGTTTGTACAATTGTCTACAATTTGCACAATGACTAAAAGCACATGGCTTGTTGATCAAAACTTTCAAACTCTTCACAACTTATAAACATTCCTTCATTGTGTGAGCCATCACATGCAAAATGATCCATTCAGTGATCAAAATCTGTCAAACGTTATATTCTATAGCTATTTATGACATGGAATGTTTGTTAAACACACACACACACACATACTGTGTATATATATATATATATATATATATATACACTCACCTAAAGGATTATTAGGAACACCTGTTCAATTTCTCATTAATGCAATTATCTAATCAACCAATCACATGGCAGTTGCTTCAATGCATTTAGGGGTGGGGTCCTGGTCAAGACAATCTCCTGAACTCCAAACTGAATGTCAGAATGGGAAAGAAAGGTGATTTAAGCAATTTTGAGCGTGGCATGGTTGTTGGTGCCAGACGGGCCGGTCTGAGTATTTCACAATCTGCTCAGTTACTGGGATATTCACGCACAACCATTTCTAGAGTTTACAAAGAATGGTGTGAAAAGGGAAAAACATCCAGTATGCGGCAGTCCTGTGGGCGAAAATGCCTTGTTGATGCTAGAGGTCAGAGGAGAATGGACCGACTGATTCAAGCTGATAGAAGAGCAACTTTGACTGAAATAACCACTCGTTACAACCGAGGTATGCAGCAAAGCATTTGTGAAGCCACAACACGCACAACCTTGAGGCGGATGGGCTACAACAGCAGAAGACCCCACCGGGTACCACTCATCTCCACTACAAATAGTAAAAAGAGGCTACAATTTGCACAAGCTCACCAAAATTGGACAGTTGAAGACTGGAAAAATGTTGCCTGGTCTGATGAGTCTCGATTTCTGTTGAGACATTCAGATGGCAGAGTCAGAATTTGGCGTAAACAGAATGAGAACATGGATCCATCATGCCTTGTTACCACTGTGCAGGCTGGTGGTGGTGGTGTAATGGTGTGGGGGATGTTTTCTTGGCACACTTTAGGCCCCTTAGTGCCAATTGGGCATTGTTTAAATGCCACGCCCTACCTGAGCCATCTGACCATGTCCATCCCTTTATGACCACCATGTACCCATCCTCTGATGGCTACTTCCAGCAGGATAATGCACCATGTCACAAAGCTCGAATCATTTCAAATTGGTTTCTTGAACATGACAATGAGTTCACTGTACTAAAATGGCCCCCACAGTCACCAGATCTCAACCCAATAGAGCATCTTTGGGATGTGGTGGAACGGGAACTTCGTGCCCTGGATGTGCATCCCACAAATCTCCATCAACTGCAAGATGCTATCCTATCAATATGGGCCAACATTTCTAAAGAATGCTTTCAGCACCTTGTTGAATCAATTCCACGTAGAATTAAGGCAGTTCTGAAGGCGAAAGGGGGTCAAACACAGTATTAGTATGGTGTTCCTAATAATCCTTTAGGTGAGTGTATACCGATCAGGCATAACATTATGACCGGTGAAGTGAATAACACTGATTATCTCTTCATCACAGCACCTGTTAGTGGGTGGGATATATTAGGCAGCAAGTGAACATTTTGTCCTCAAAGGTGATGTGTTAGAAGCAGGAAAAATGGGCAAGCGTAAGGCTTTGAGCGAGTTTGACGAGGGCCAAATTGTGATGGCTAGACGGCTGGGTCAGAGCATCTCCAAAACTGCAGCTCTTGTGGGGTGTTCCTGGTCTGCAGTGGTCAGTATCTATCAAAAGTGGTCCAAGGAAGGAATAGTGGTGAACGTTGACAGGATCATGAGCGGCCAAGGCTCACTGAAGGGGAGCAAAGGCTTGTGGTCTGATCAAACAGACGAGCTACTGTAGCTCATATTGCTCAAGAAGTTAATGCTGGCTCTGATAGAAAGGTGTCAGAATACACAATGCATTGTATGGGGCTGCATAGCCACAGACCAGTCAGGGTGCCCAGGCTGACCCCTGTCCACTGCCGAAAGCACTAACAGTGGGCACGTGAGCATCAGAACTGGACCACGGAGCAATGGAAGAATGTGGCCTGGTCTGATGAATCACATTTTCTTTTACATCACGTGGATGGCCGGGTGCGTGTGCATTGCTTTCCTGGGGAACACATGGCACCAGTATGCACTATGGGAAGAAGGCAAGCCGGCAGAGGCAGTGTGATGCTTTGAGCAATGTTCTGCTGAGAAATCTTGGGTCCTGCCATGTTACTTTGACATGTACCACCTAAGCATTGTTGCAGACCATGTACACCCTTTCATGGAAACGGTATTTCCTGGTGGCTGTGGCCTCGTTCAGCAGGATAATGCGACATGCCACAAAGCAAAAATAGTTCAGGAATGGTTTGAGGAGCACAACAACGAATTTGAGGTGTTGACTTGGTCTCCAAACTCCCCATATCTCAATACAATCGAGCATCTGTGTGATGTGCTGAACAAAAAAGTCAGATCCATGGAGGCCCCACCTAGCAACTTACAGGACTTAAAGGATCTGCTGCTAACATCTTGGTGCCAGATACCACAGCACACTTTCAGGAGTCTAGTGGAGTCCATGTCTCGACGGGTCAGGGCTGTTTTGGTAGCAAAAGGGGGACCAACACAATATTAGGAATATTAGGAATATTAGGTCATAATGTTATGTCTTGTTAAGTCTTTTGGATCTAGTGATACTTGCCTGACAGAGTGGAGGAAACAAAGAGAAGATACAAATATTATTTAATTCTTAAAATAACATAAATATGCAATAAATATTTTTCAGTGATATGTGCATGCTTAACTGCTCTATGTACTGTACAACTGTAGGTCAGTCAATCTCATTTACTAAAATAGAAATGATGGTTGAGAGTTCAACCATTTAATGGCATGTTTTCACTCTTGTGTACAGATTAGGCAGTGAATATAGGTGAAATATTTTGGAAATGGTTTGGAAAGAAAATAATACATAATGCCACAGTGTGCTTTATGCCAGTGTGTATTAGATCAAGGGTTTTGAAAAACTGGGGTGTGGGGACCCCCAGGTGACCACAATGAGTTGCAATGAGGTGGAAGTTTTCAGTGAAAATTGTATAAAAATGTAAAAAAGGTTTTTTTTAAGGTTTTTTTTTTTTCAGCAGGGATGCACTCAGTTGATCGAAAATGATAGTAAAGTCATTTATATTTATAATGTACTGACCTCTTTTGAATGGTAGTGTACATCTTAATTGTGCAGTGCTCTGAACTGTGGATATTATAGTACTGTTTGACTTTAGTACAATGACAAAATTTGCATTACATTTACATTTAATAATTTAGCAGATGCTTTTATCCAAAGCGACTTACAAATGAGGAGAGCAATAAAAGCAATCAAGCCAACAATAGGGCAACAATATGCAAGTGGTGTGACTAGTCCCAATTTCTAGCACAGTACACGTAGCGCAGTTTTATTATTTTAAAAATACATATATAGAATAGTAAGTGTTAGTATTAATGGGTCAAGTGTTGACGAAAATGATGCATCTTTAGAATGGCTAAAGACTCGGGTTGAGTTAGGCAGGTCATTACACCAGCTTGAAACAGTCAAGGTAAAGGTCCGTAAAAGTGGTTTTGTGCCTCTTTGGGATGGAACCACAAGGCACTGTTAATTTGAAGAACGCAAGCTTCTGGAGGGCACATAGTCAGAAGTAGTGAGTTTAGGTATAGGGATGCTAAGAGAGCATTACAATAGTCCAGTCTGGATAGAGCAAGAGTTTGGACAAAGGGTTGGACAAGGGGTTGTGTAACATGCTCGGATAGAAATATGGGCCAACATTTCTAAAGAATGCTTTCAGCACCTTGTTGAATCAATGCCACGTAGAATTAAGGCAGTTCTGAAGGCGAAAGGGGGTCAAACACAGTATTAGTATGGTGTTCCTAATAATCCTTTAGGTGAGTGTATATGCATAAATCACATCGAAATGAGATAAAATGCTGAAAATGCTTTCATCTGGGCCACAGAGATGAGGAGTTTGCTTTTGTATCCTAACTCGTCTCGTGTTCCTGGGTGTCTGGAGTCGTTTGTGTGAAATGCATTATTTCTAAAATAACACAAGTCAGCTCTGTTGCAACTTAAATATACAATATGTCTTAAATATTATCAATGTTGAAAACAGTTGTGCTGCTTAATATTTTTGTGGAAACCATGATAAAAAAAATTTCCAGGATTCCTTGATGAACAGAAAGTGCAAATGAACAACATTTATTTGAAATAGAAATCTTTTTTTTTTTTTTTTATAAATGTCTTTACTGTCACTTTTGATCAATTAAATGTGTCCTTGCTGATAAAAAATATATTTTTAAAAAATCTTACTGACCCCGAACTTTTGAACAAAAGTGTAATCGTCTTTCTCCTCTTTTCCCTTCTTTTTTACATGGGCCTATATAAAGGAGATTCGTTGCTAAAGCATAATGGAATGAAGTTCACAACGAAAGACAGAGACAACGATCATTCAGAGAACAACTGCGCTTCGTTCTACCACGGTGCCTGGTGGTACCGCAACTGCCACACCTCCAACCTGAATGGCCAATACCTGCGCGGACAGCACACCTCTTACGCCGACGGGATCGAGTGGTCGTCCTGGACCGGGTGGCAGTACTCGCTAAAATTCACAGAAATGAAGATTCGGCCAACACGTGAAGAGCGAGAGAGCAAGTAAACATGCAAAAAGTAATATTTAAATGTGAGGGAGTAAAAAAAAAAATATATATATATAAAAATGAATATTTAAAAGACTTAAAATGGGACGTACGATGTGGAAAACAACAAGGACAGTTGTTTTTGCTGATCTGAAAGAGAGCTTTCTGTTGTCCTGTTTATTAATTTGGCTAAAAAGTCACACATTGTGTGGCTGTGCTGTAAGTCCTGCCCTCCATGTGACAATTTCTTCATCATCAGGCCTTGAAGTTTCTTCACACCCCAGCTGTCAGATCTAAGCTCAACCCTGCAATGACTTAACTACTCTTCAGTGTCATACTTCGGTTCTGATAAAAATGACACTGAATCAAGTTGCCACTGGTTAGATAAATAATTAATAGAGGACTAAGTACAACAATGAAATGTTGGAATGGTTCCCGTTTCCATTCTCCCCTGTATTGTTTAAATGCACAAGTACGGCAAACACACACGCAAAGACCAAATCTAAGTTTTCATGCTTAAAGAAGGAGGTTAAAAGATGAAAGTGTGGAAGATGGGAAGGAAATGAGAGAGAGAGGTGGTCTGGGAGGAGAGGAGTGCAAAGATTTCTGTGGGAGTTTGTCTCGTCTGACAGGCCATTAGCGAGCATATTGGCCACTTTGTCTGATCGCCATTGCCAAGTGATCATCAGCAAGGCTCTTCATCTCGCTCATACGCAGATGGAGGCTGTTTATGTGTGTTTGAATGAGATAAAAAGGAAATGTGATATTGTCTCGTCTTCTTTTCGAGCGTGTTTCTGACTCAGCATTCTTGGGGAATCTCTTTATCAGCCCGACGGTTCTCGCTTGAGTGTGTTTACTTAGCACTCATACACACGTCATTTGTTCACGCATGCCTTCGGACCCGTGTCAAAATGCTAATTTAAACGAGCCACCCTGCCGTCTTTTATGTGTAAACGCTAACATGTATATCAGCACATTCACTGCCGTCTCTCTCTTCAACTCACTTTCCAAAGGTCAGACATCTTGAAAATTAATATTGTGCTCCTTTCCCCTCATGTACCTCAAGCACCTCCCTTCATCTCCCGCCCTTTCTTTTTCCCTCCCGGTCTTCTTCTCATTTGTTCTTTCTCTGCTCTTCCCTCACTCCTTTGGTTTGGTTTTCTTTGGTCCCCTGTGGAAGTGGAAAAGGTCAACATGTCATTTAGTACAATTACTCTGCTCATTGTTCTCTCTTCTTTGCTCTTTTCTGACTTTTTCCTTCTGTTCTTCACGCTTCTGTTTCGTAATTCATCCCTCTCTCAAACTTATGTTCTTTTTCTTAAAAAAAAAACTCCATTATCATGATGATGGCAATTTATTTGTACTTTGTTTAAATTGTGTAATTTTGAATTCAAAATAGAAAGATTTACATATTTATGATTAACATGATTAACGCACTAACAAAACTTTTGTTCCCTCCCCTGTTTGTTTGTTGTTGTTTTATGTATAAAGATAAAAGAAGTTTTCAGGCTGACTTGTCAATGAACTTGTGCAAGTATGAACACTGATTCATTCATCTTGAATTTTGTGATTTTAATTTCTACTTTATAAATGTACCAAGAGCTTTAAGATATGTGTAGATTTCATGTACGATGTGTATGTTTTAGAGACTTCTAGCGCATGTGAAATGTTTTCTTATGGGAAAAGCACACAAATGAAACAATGTCCGGTAGAAAAGATCCTCGAAGTGTACTGATAATGCCTGTAGTCATGTGACTGGGATTGAGTGACCTGTTATGTGGGACTGAAGTCTCTTGAATGGACTTTTGTTTTAAATTCTGGTCTGACAAAAGTGCGGTTAAAATTCATTAAATCTTTACCAACAAATAATGAGCACATTACTTAAGAAAATATGTGGGAAGATGACTGTAAAAACAACATTACAGGATGTTGTCAAGACTCTTAAATGGACATGAGTGAGTGCTCGTCCTTGTCTCTGGAGTCTCCTCTAAGTTTGCACCACTTGAACTACAAAGTTACCTCTGTCGGTTTGTGTCTCCGTTGTGTATTTTCTATTGTATGTTCTCTCAACTCTGATTTCCCTCCATCTCTCATTCGGTGGAATTACATTGCAATCAGCCCCTTTTCTCTGCCATCATTTGCTTCAAAGTTAACAATGCTGCCTGTTCAGCTGTCAATAACGTTTCTCCAGTGCGTTGCCATGGTCCCCTGAACAAAAGCTAACAGACTGAAGAAAGAATGAAAGAAATAGATGTTAAATGATGTAATAATGTCATGAAACTGAGTCAAGAAAGGACAAGAAGAGTGCACATTATAACTGGACAGATAAAAATTTGATAAATAATTTGTAAAATGAGATAAATCATTTGTAATTAAGGGTCTCTGTGAGAATGAGTGTGTGGAAATGTGTGTGTGTGACTGAATTGAACAGAAAAATTACTTATAAAGAAAAAAGTGAATTGTACTTCTATGTATGACATTGGCTCTTCATATTGTGTGCATATAAAAAAAATCAATAAATAACATTAAATAAATAAACTGATTTCTGCAATGGCACTGCATGGATTTTGAGATAGATCTCCTGTGTGTCTTTTCTGTGCATCCGTACATCTCACCATTTCCAGCAGAAAATCTTTCCATTGTCCTCTCCAGCTGTTTTTAATACTTCCAGGGCATTTGCTCTCGACACATTACACTTTTCACACAGACTCAGAGTTTGTGATTGCTCCCTATGGACACATTTCCTCAAACCTTTGCTGTATAAATAAGTCTAAAAAAAATTCTGGCTGAATCCTTATGTGTGGTTTAAAGCAATTGGAAACCACCAAAGAACATCCTGTTCCCATTTCCCAGTTTTAAAAGGATGTGTGTTTCTATGTGTGCGTTGCTGGGTCTGTGTGTGAGCTACAGTGAGAGACGGAGAAAGATGACTACATGGCATGTGCGAATGGGAATGATGGAGAGCAGAACATGGGATTGCGTTTGAGTTCACTGCTGAATGTGTTGGTCCCATTTCTGCCACAATAATGCCAACTCTCCTGGGAAGACACCAACACAAGAGATGAGCAATAAAACTGTAACCGCATAATGGCCCTCTTTCCTCAACAGCATAAAGGAGAAGGACATACACATTTGCAACATTGCTGTATTAGCGAATTGGTTGAAAACAAAATATATGGAAATACTGGTATTTTGCTTTTGTTTTCAGTCTATAATTTTTATTATTTTAGAATTGTGTTTTGAATATTTACAAAGACTTGAAATTGAGTCCCCAGCTTGTGTGTCAACACTGTTACCATAATTTGTTCCACTGAAATGAATAAACTATTAAATCAAATAAAATGTGACTGTCTTTTAAGAAGTTAACTCTTCAAGAACAAGTTAAAGTCTCCTTTTTATCACTTTTTCTTATATTTAAGTATAAAGGACTTAAAGGATTAAGTCAGCATGAATGATTTCTTTGCTATTGTGACATATATCTGAGTGATTTTGTCCATGGGGAATTGTTTGGATTATTGGATCATAGAGGTTTGCTATTGCTATGATCTGATGTGAGTTATTTTTATTCAAGATTGTGAGGGCACATTCATTAAAATATAAGAATAATAATAATAATGGTGTATGCAGATAAATCACTTATAATACATACTGCAATATTGCATTAAAAAAAAAGAATGGCCAACTTTGATTTGATGGTGAATTTAAATGTTACCATGTTTTTGTTGTTGTATTTACCAGTGAACAATTGATAATCGAAAATGGCATTTAACTCTCTTTCTAAGAAGCACCTTTGTGAACTAGAGCAAAAGTAATGAAATGTCAAATTGCTTATCATCATCAACCCTTTTTCTGGAAACATTATTGTATCCCAGCATATATACGTGTATATATGTGTGTGTGTGTGTGTGTGTGTGTGTGTGTCCTGGTCAGAGGCAGATGAAGGTGGTCAGGGGCCCCTAGGCTGCTCTTTCTGTAACCGAACGGTTCTTAGAATGGTATGGAATAGAACCAGCCTTAAAGAGCAGATTCTAGCTGGCAGCCCTGCTGCTGTGGATCTTGTCCTCGACTGGATGAAGATTCAGCAGCCTTGAAGTATCCAGTCAATTTAGGGATATTTTTTTCTGTATATCTTGGTTACGTTGTTTTTTTTTACCTTTGTATTTTCCGTTGTTGTGCTCCACTATGGTACTTTCTTTCGGATATTTAGCGTCTTGCCCATCTAGCAATAGCAGTGACGTAAATGAAAATGATTGACATGACCCAAGTCACATCTATCCAATCACCTGCCTTTTTTGTGTTTCTTATGGGCCAATGAAGATCTTTTTTTTGTTCGCGCAGAAGTACATAAAAAAATAAATAAAAAAGGTCTGGCCAATCCGGGGCCCTGCACACGTGTGGGATGACAGCGATTTAGATTAGATGGGGTGTGTTAACTATACGAGCCACACATCAAAAACACATGAAAAGACAACAGTGTTCTTTGTTCTTTCAAGATATGCCTGTTTTCTCCCTGACATACCACAGTGTTTGTTGTGATCCAGCATTCATAAAGGAACAGATGCATAATTCAAACATGAAAATACTTTCAATCTTGAACATATGCAACGACACTCGAGCACTTCTATTCCCATATAAATTAAAGATTTCAAATCAAAGCTACACTATATTGCCAAAAGTTTTGGGACACCCCTCCAAATCATTAAATTCAGGTGTTCCAATCACTTCCATGGCCACAGGTGTATAAAATCAAGCACCTAGGCATGCAGACTGCTTCTACAAACATTTGTGAAAAAATGGGTCGCTCTCAGGAGCTCAGTGAATTCAAGTGTGGTACCGTGAAAGGTTGCCACCTGTGCAATAAGTCCATTCATGAAATTTCCTCACTACTAAATATTCTACGGTCAACTGTTAGTGGTATTATAACAAAGTGGAAGCAATTGGGAACAACAGCAACTCAGCCACGTAAAATCACAGAGCAGGGTCAGCGCATGCTGAGGTGCACAGTGCGCAGAAGTCGCCAACTTAGCTACAGACCTATACATTTCTTGTGGCCTTCAGATTAGCTCAAGAACAGTGCGTAGACAGCTTCATGAAAATGGGTTTCCATGGCCGAGCAGCTGCACCAAGACATTTTGGACAATTTCATGCTTCCAACTTTGTGGGAACAGTTTGAGGATGGCACCTTCCTGTTCCAACATGACTGCGCACCAGTGCACAAAGCAAGGTTAATAAAGACATGGATGAGCGATATGGTGTGGCGGAACATGACTGGCCTGCTCAGAGTCCTGACCTCAACCCGATAGAACACCTTTGGGATGAATTGGAGCAGAGAATTCGAGCCAGTCCTTCTCGTCCAATATCAGTGCCTGACCTCACAAATGGTCAAAAATTCCCATAAACACACTCCTAAACCTTGTGAAAAGCCTTCCCAGAAGAGATGAAGCTGTTATAGCTGTAAAGGGTGGGCCAACTCCATATTAAACCCTACGGATTAAGAATGGGATGTCATTAAAGTTCAGGTGCATGTAAAGGCAGGTATCCCAAAACTTTTGGAAATATAGTGTATGTGATTTAGCTATATGTATAGTAGCAAAGACAACAAATCATTTTCCAGTGTCTCATCGTTTCACTATCATGACCTTTTCATGTTCACACTGAATCCAGTTTTACTGTATTTTGACTCCAGTTTAGTATTTTGCGGGTGTGAAGGTTCCCGTCTGGTTGCTGCCTCGGTCTGGCGCTTGAATCTGTGATTTTGCCGCTGGGATGATGAGAGGAAGGGAAATGTCAAAGGAAAATTAAAACGATTTTATTGCCATGGCAGATCCTTTTATGTCTTGCAGACATGTGCATAAGGGAACCTACATTAGCATAACAATCAATACCACCAAGAGGAAGCAAGGAAGAGACAGATTTATTATTATTATTATTTTAGATTGAGTGTCGGTTTCATCCGCTCCAAATTTACCTGCTGGCTGTCTCTGTGGTGGATGGTAAATGAAGTCAATCATGGGGAGCACATTGAAAAGGATTTGTGTTTGTGTACATTTTTGTATTAACCTCTCCCTCTACCTCTCATACTCACTTTCTCTCACTTTGACAGATTCTCATTTCCAGAGAAAAGAAAACTGAAAGATTAGTAATTAGGCACTGGTGAATTTAAAGATCTTTAAAACAGTCACATTTGCAAGTGTAAGACGCATTCGCCACATTCTTGAAAACCCTCAGAAGAAGCTCAGTATTTAATATTCAATATTCAATGTTTAATGTGTTTAGTTATATGGGAATTAGCATTATATAAATATATAGTTCCCTTTTGGGGAACTATGAAGTGTTCCCTGAACCCTGAACCCTGAAGTGATTGGGATCACTTCAGGGAGACCCTATCAGCTTCAAGATATAGAGAACCGGCCAATGACTATTGGCGTGCGAGATTTGCATCTCGCGCTCCGCCCCACAGCGCGGGTATAAAGCGGAAGCGAATGCAGCACACTGTTGTCATTCACTTCGGAGCCAAACGGCGTTGATGAAGCACAGACTGCTTGTATTCAGCAAGAGAGAGAGAGAGAGAACTGGCTGAGGATCGTTCTTGTGCTGGTCAGACGGCACAAAACAGCGCGACCGCAGGCTCACCGCTGCTAAAAGAAGAGACCAACTGCTGTTTTCACAGCAACAGTTAAATAAAAAAAAAAACAGTTGGTTCGTGAAACGTTTCACTTTGAGAGCAGATACAAGCTGCACTATCTCCTGTATTCTGCCGCGGTCTTCCCTGGGTGCTTCAGCACTTAAAGAGCGTTTCCTCACAAAAAGAGCAACACGGGTGTGACACTGCGTCTTTTTCAAGATGTCATTCCACCCGTGCGTTTCTGGATGCAGTCGTTCCCTGTCGACTGCTGACGGTCACAATCACTGTATCATGTGCCTGGGCATTCAGCACGCTGAGGCGGCTTTTGTGGATAGTTCATGTTCCCACTGCGGGGACATGACTATCGCGTAGGTCGAGTCGGACCCTGAGTTGACGGCTATGCTTTCCCGGGCCGCCGAAAAGGTTGGGCTTGAGTGGAACCCTCCACCACGTCCCGAACCTTCTAGGTTGGACAATTGGTTTCTCTCACTCAGACCCCACTTCGGGCCGCTCTCATTCCGTCCGAGTCGGGTCCCTGCATGCCGCCTCGCTGCCCCGCTGCGGGTACGTCTGTGGTGCCGATGGTCCCGCTTGTACGGTCGCTGGGAGACTGGCTAGCGCTCCCCAGCCCGTCTTGCTGGCTCATCCGTACCATCAGACTCGGCTATGCGATTCAGTTTGCCCGGCGTCCCCCCAAGTTCAGGGGCGTTCACTTCACCTCTGTGTCGAAGGAGAATGCCCCTGTGCTTCAGGCGGAGATCGCAGTCCTACTGGCAAAGGACGCGATAAAGCCGGTCCCTCCAGCCGATATGAAGACCGGCTTCTACAGCCCGTACTTCATTGTACCCAAGAAAGGCGGCGGGTTACGACCGATCTTGGATCTGCGATTCTTGAACCGGTCCCTTCACAGGCTACCGTTCAGAATGCTAACGCAGAAACGCATCTTCAGGTGCATCCGTCCCCAAGATTGGTTTGCAGCGATCGACCTGAAGGACGCGTACTTTCATGTCTCGATTCTCCCTCGACACAGACCGTTTCTACGCTTTGCGTTCGACGGACGAGCATATCAGTACAAAGTCCTACCCTTCGGGCTGGCCCTGTCGCCCCTGTCTCCCATGAGAGAGCGTGGAGTTCGCATCCTCAACTATCTCGACGACTGGCTGATCCTTGCCCAGTCGCGAGAGCAGTTGTGCGAACACAGGGACATGGTGCTCAGTCACCTCAGCCGGTTGGGTCTTCGGGTCAACTGGGAAAAGAGCAAACTCTGCCCTACGCAGATGATCTCTTTTCTCGGTATGGAGCTGGATTCGGTCGGCCTGACAGCGCGCCTCACCGAAGAGCGCATCCAGTCGGTGTTGAACTGCTTGAATTCGTTCAAATGCAGGACAGCGGTACCACTGAAACTTTTTCAGAGGCTCCTGGGGCATATGGCATCCGCAGCCGCAGTAACGCCGCTCGGGTTGCTTCATATGAGACTGCTTCAACGCTGGCTACATGACCGAGTCCCGAGATGGGCGTGGCACAGCGGAACCCTCCGTGTCCCTGTGACTCCGAGGTGCCGCCAAACCTTTAGCCCGTGGTCGGACCCTTCAAAGCTTCAGGACCTCAGAGCAGCTCTTCGTCTGTTATGGAGGCCAGCAGAAGGGAAAGGCTGTCTCCAAGCAGAGTGATAGTGGATAGTGGATGCCATCGTCTTGGCGTATCAAACCCAAGACGTGCCCTGCCCGCTCGGGTTAAGAGCCCACTCCACTAGGGGTGTAGCTTCTTCCTGGGCGTTGGCTCGTGGCGCCTCGCTGACAGATATTTGTAGAGCTGCGGGCTGGGCGACACCTAACAGGTTCGCTAGATTTTATAGCCTCCGTGTAGAGCCGGTATCTTCCTATGTGCTCGCTTCCCATAGTCAGTAACACCGAAGTGCCCGTTCTAAGTGTCGGCTTGATGCGCCACTCCCTTCCCTATGGAACGGATACGTGCGCTTATATGCTCCAGTCGAGTTCCCCAGAACGGCGAACCCTGTTGAGTCCTCCGCTACCCGCAGCAGTCGGATGTGGCGGAGCGTCCAACACCAGGTCTAACACTCGTATGCATTGGTGGAACTTGTGTTAGGCTGGGTTCCATATGTTGTGACCCCCACGGCGGTCCCATATGTGTATTCTTCCACGGTACGGCTACGGCGAACCTGTGTTTTCCCTCTGTAGAGCGCTCTGCCATCTCAGTTAGGTGTTGTTCCCCCGCCTGCTTGGCCGGGGCCACCCCTGGGACTTCCGTATGTTGCACTGCCCACGGTCAGTCCATACGTGTATTCTCCACATGGTAACTCCCTCCGGGCATGATGTGGCTTCCGCAGCGTCCCTCCGGGCATGCTTTCCCAGTGTTATCCAATTCTCTGCTGAGTGGGTCTTGCGGAATAGCAGCAGTGACTCCTTGCATGAGTTTCCCGCCCTGAACAGACGGGGTCTGAGGGGCTCCCGCTGGGCGCTGGAAGTGGTAGTAACTGTGGCGTTTTCCAAAGGGATCCCAATTCATCTGTGACGTCCGACGTACATCGAACGTGACCGACTGAAAGGTAACGTCTCGGTTACGTATGGTAACCCTTGTTCCCTGAAGGAGGGAACGGAGACGTACGTCCCGTCGTCACAGTTGCTGTACCATCACTGCATGGCCGAGTCACTAGTTCGGCTCCTCAGTGAAAAACAACAGTGCGCTGTATTCGCTTCCGCTTTATACACGCGTTGCGGGGCGGAGCGCGAGATGCAAATCTCGCACGCCAATAGTCATTGGCCGGTTCTCTATATCTCGAAGCTGATAGGGGCTCCCTGAAGTGAGCCCAATTCGTCGGTGACGTCCGACGTACGTCTCCGTTCCCTCCTTCAGGGAACGAGGGTTACCATACATAACCAAGACGTTGTTTCTAAGAACCCACTTCTGACACTTTTAACTGGTCTTTCTTTTTCTCCTCAGAACGTCCTATACACTTGTTTTTCCAGGTAAATTCATAATTATTAGTTTGATTAAGACCATTGTACAGCCAATAATAAATCCACTGCATGATTTGAGCCATTTCAAATATTTACAACAATTAAATTGAGTTATTAACAAACATTCATTCAGACATTCAAATGATCACAATCAGACTGAATAATCAAATAATACAGTGGTAACACATGTAAATATAATAAACATAAAAAAGTATTGTTTGGTCGGGTTTAAACAGCTTCCAGGATTAAGGATAAACATTATATATTTAATTTTTAAAATATATTCAAATAGAAACAGCTGTTTTAAATTGTAATAATATTTCACAATATTATTGCTTTACTGTATTTTTGATTAAATAAGTGCAGCCTGTGTTTCTTTCAAAAACATAAAAAAAATCTTACACCCCAATCATTTAAATGGTATACAGTATATTCAAAGCAAAAATTGTGTTCGGTAAGAGTGAGCTGAGTGGAATTGGTCAGACCTTTTGCTGTTGTCAAATGTGTGGCTATGCGAGACTGACATCTTAGTGCCGACTGTGTTGTAGCATTCCTGGAGGACTCTTAAGTGTTTGTTCAGTTTTTTGTCACTTCCTGAAGTATGATGTCATTAAGGACCACCAAAAAAAAAAAAAAAAAACGGTAACACTTTACAATAAGGTCTCATTTGTTAACAGTTAATGTATTAACTAACAATGCAATACATTTGTTACAGTATTCATTAATCTTCATTAAGGCGAGACACTACAGGTGAATAGGGATTTTTTTTTTTTTAAATGAGAAGATATCGCTGTGAAACTTCTCCAGTTTATTACTAGCATAAACATAAGAAAAAAGTTTTGTGTAAATTAATGTTTTAATATGCAATTGAGGTCGTATATACTTAAATATACGCTAATTTGCATGCATTTCCCAAAACAAAATCTGGAAATTGGAAAGGACCAGGTTTAAAATTCTTGGTTCTATTTGTTGATATTAGTTTAAAGGGCTTTTACAGAGGGGATTCTGGATATCTTATTTTGTGCTTTAGTAAATTAGAGAAAACTGACAATAGCCTTAAAAAATCAATTTCCGCCATGTTTTTTGGAGTAAAAGGACCTATAACTCAGGATAGGAATGATATATCAACAAATCCCTCTGTAAAAGCCTTCACAATATAGTTAAGTATAAGACTGGAAAAGATGGTGCTTGTAGGTGCTACTGAAGTGGATATATCTGACTCTGAGTGTGAGAAAAAAACTACCTTAAAAAACACATAACAACAGTCACAAAAACTGCAAACAAACTGTCCCTGTTTGTTGTGTGTCCATCTATAACGATTGAATCTAATTCGCTGATGGGGTTTCATCGTCTATAATCTGTTTACTTTTTACTAGCTCTTGCAAGTGACAGCTGTTGCTGACTTTTCTGTGAACATTTATGAGCTGATTTCGCCGTTGTCTGCATTTTTTTCAGGCGGAGAATAAACAAGGAAGCGGCAGCGCATATCATGTGGCGCGTGAAAACCAATCACGTAGTCGGAAATTCACATCGACCAATCATATGATTCCCCAGCAAACTTTTGCGGTTGGTTAGCTCTACAAAGAAAATGCCCATATTTGGATTATACAGCACTGTGTATGAGACGGAGAGCTTTACAATGATACCAGGCATGACATGTGTCTGTGAATGGAGACGGCACGGGAGATTGCATTAGAAACTTTTGGTGATTTCCAGCAGAAATCTAAAGGCGCAAGTTGGCAAAATATAATGAAATAACCACCTTAATGTGTAATGTTGACATTTTTATTTTGACATGAAAGCTTACATGTTAAGGAAGCAAACTGGCCCAAAATCTCAAAATTGACCACTGCATGAAAAAACTGTTTTCACCTGCCGTGTCTCGCCTTAATGTTAGTGTCTGTGATCTGTGAAGGATAGAACTTAAGCGCAGAATGAGTTTCACAAGTTTAATAACCAAACAGTTATTTAATGACAAATTCAAATCAGCCAGGAAGAGTAGATAGATCTGATGTTAAGCAGGAATCCAGCCTTGGTAACGAACAGACTGCAAAGGGCTGTATTTGCTGATTCGAGTGGTGCTGATCCTCAGTGAAACTAGACAGAGAAATCCAACTCGAACAGGAACACAGACGGGAGACTGGACATGAGAGAGATGACTGTGGCTGCCGATCCTCAGTATTACCAGAACAGAGAGTAATCCAACTCGAACAGGAACACAGACGGGAGACTGGAGATGAGAAAGATGACTGGTGGAAACAAACAAGAAGACATGAACACCAAACAGAAAAAATCCACTAAAGACTGTTCACAAAGTAATTGGACAGTTGAGCACAAATAACACAGTTGCACATCATGACACAAGCAACGATGCAGCAAAGACATGAAGGAAGAAAGCACAATATAAAGGGAGGAAAACACACGAGGACCAGGTGAGCACAATTAGTGAAACGAGGACTAGACAAGGACTAAACAAGGGGGCGTGGTAAGGGCAAACTAGGAGGCGGGACAAGAGGAACACATGGCAAACACAAACAAAGAGAGAGCCATGTGCTTAGACACACAAACATAGAAACATTAAACAAAGACAACACAGACATGGCTGCCAGGGCAGAACCCTGACAGTACCCTCCCCCTGACGGACACCTCCTGGCGTCCAAACTGTGCAAAGCAAATAGAGGTGGCAACCATTGGGGGGGTGGGAGGGTGTGCGGGGAACAAAACTGGAAGTTCCAGGGCAGCCAGAAAACACAGGGGATGGAATAGGGAGGGTGGGGATAGATCCAGAGGCATATCTCGGCATAGCAGAGACAAATGTAATTGGTGTAGTGGAAAAGCCATGAATGCCCAGTTGTGCTGAAGACGGGGCTACTGGTATCTGATTGGTGCGGTATCTACCAGTGCCAGACAGTGGGATAGATGAGGGACCACACTTGGGTGGTGGCAGGACACCACATCTGGCTTGAGAAACCGGAGCAATATGGGTAATTCTTAAGCTGGGAGCAAGCTCAGGGACTAACTCTTGACTGGAGAGGGACTTTGGAATAAATTCCAGAGCCATGACCGCACTGGCAGGAAAAGCTCTGGGACAGGAGACTAGTAGAAGAACTAGTTATTCAACCCTGAACCTCCATTGCAAGGACGATTTTAGCAGGACGTTTCTCAGTGATGCTACTCAGTTTGAGGTACATTGTGAGATGTTGCAGCTGTAATTTCTCACCATTAGCATTAACAAGTGTGCGTCCATCAACAAACCTGTGTGTGTGTTCTTGTGTGTTTCTAATTTATTGTGGTGCACATGCGGTAACTGTATCAATAACAAAGTAGTACGAATTACAGACAGTCTGCATTAATAGAATCAGTTTTAGGTAATACTGCAGCCCACAGTTGATTTACAGTAGTATTTCAGTAAGACAGTAATAACGTAAATTAGCTGGTTAGCCAGAAAGCCTACCTACACAATATGACAGCACAGCGTCTTCTCGACATGATGCTATCCAGTATCCGCTGCAGTGTTTGAGGTGGTTCAAGTTTCCCTGGTGTCTGTGCGCGCAATAACTGGATGGGCAATATGCTAATATTTTGTCTAGACGTCACTACAAAATGGCTTGAGATTCATTAAAAACATTATTAGTTTAATTGACTCAAGAGTCGACTCTTACTTTTGAGAGACAATAACTTTATATATGGTGCACTTTCAGATTCAAAACTTTGCAGGATATTTTCATTCACTTAGAACTATGTTACACACTACATGAAAGATAATTTAAAAAAAATCCATAATAGGGGCACTTTAACTAATGAAAACTAATGATACCAAAAAAACTAACTGGATTAAAAATTATTGAAGTGAGCTTGAGGGCAGGTTTTAGAAACTAAATGTCCTTAGTTCCTGTGTGTGTACGTGTGTGAGCATGTGCAGACAAGCACAGTAACTTTTTTGACTCTTAGATTTAATCATGCTCTCTGTAGTTGTGAGAATGTTTATTCTCAGCGTCAGCGATTGCATGTGTTTTATGCTATTTAGAGTGTTGCAACCCACTGGCAGCTCTGATGCTGGTGCAGAGAACCAAAGCTGTCATTACCACTCTAGTGAGCAGTCCATCTTTAACCCTTTTATGCCTCAGCGAACCAGAACCATTACAACAACAGCCCTGCAGGGAGAGAGTAATGTTTTTTTCTATGAATGACAAAACAGAATGCATGGTGTTGTGTAATGGTTAAAGGAATGGTAACAAGAAGGCTGCTGATTTGATCCACAGTGACTAGTCCATGAGCTATCACCATTGTGCCTTTGAGCAAAACGCTTAACCTCAGGTTGCTTCCAAGGGGACTGTCCCAGTAATAAGTCATTTTGGATAAAAGTGTCTGCTATTGCTAAATGACTCGCTTTATAATAACTGTGTGACTAAAACGCTGTTCAAAGGCAAAACAAATCACAATTACACAATTGCCCAAAATTTAACTTGTTACCAAAATCAAGTCTAATTTGTTCGGTGACAACTGAACAGTATTGGTTTCTATTGACTTCTATAGTTTTTTTGTCCATACAATGGACAAATTCAATGGCCACTGAAAGTGTTTGGTTACTGACATTCTTCAAAATATCTTCTTTCATGTTCTACAGAAGAAAGAAAGCCATAAATATTTGGAACCGCATGAGGGGGGAGTAAAATTGACAGAATGTACATTTTTGGGTGAATTATCCCTTTAAATATTCTCAGATTTAGACAGAAACATTGCAAATGTATTGTGTTTTACCATTGTAGGGCAGTAAAATTCATTGGTTTAATATTTGGTTTGATTTTGCACTTTGTTTTCAAAGCAGATGTCATTTTGAGGTAAAAATTTACCAAAAGTAATGATTAAAACATGACAAAATATTGACTAAATTTAAAGGATATTTTTATCACTTTAATATTTTTATCATTTTATGACTAAAACAAAAACAAAAAAAAGTGTAATAATAAATACTCTTCCACACAAATGAGTTACAGTAATTGAAATCAATACAAATTTATCTGCATGTGGCATCACATGTTGTCATGTGATCATCTGCTGCACCAGGTACAACTGTCTGAGAAAAACAGCACACATAAAGATGTCTGAAACTTCACCTTCCTTGCACTTTTTAGAGGAATAGAGAAGTGTATATACATTTGTGTGTGTGCGTGTGACACAACTGCTTTTTGAGCATCCGTCTCCAGCTGTCACGGCCGGGTTTGATGTTCCTGGGGTGACATCCCCCCTTCATCTCCCCTGTCACAATTCCATCTCTCTCTCTCTTGCTTGCACTTCGTTTTCCTTTAACGAGAGGAATGTGTCCATCACAACTTATTCCAATTCTCTCTCCTCCTTTCGTTTCATCACCCCACTGATGCGCTTTTCTTGTCATTAGCTGAACATTCACTGTGTGACTGTTGACTGGGAAAATATGCAGGCCTATTCATAAACAGATGTGTGACACACAGACCAAATGTAGGATTACATGCATTTAAACAGCATATTTTTGATAATAGCTCACACGATTAGTATTATTATTTGGCTGTATTGTAGCCTAGTGAACTGGGGTGGTAATTGAAAGTTGTAGGTTTAAAACCCATTAAGGGGTCATGAACAGGGTACTTAACCCAAAATTTATCAGAAAGACTGAACATGTAATAAGTAGTAGTGTCTACATTTGGGAAGATGGTGCAATGTTTAATGCATTGCATATGGTTATCAATTCATTTGATCATATTCCTAATATTGTGTTGGTCCCACTTTTGCTGCCAAAACAGCCCTGACCTGTCGAGGCATGGACTCCACTAGACCCCTGCAGGTGTGTTGTGGTATCTGACACCAAAATGTTAGCAGCAGATCCTTTAAGTCCTGTAAGTTGTGAGGTGGGCCCTCCATGGAACGGACTTGTTTGTCCAGCACATGCTCGACTGGATTGTGATCTGGGGAATCAAGTCAACACCTTAAATTCGTTGTGCTCCTCAAATCATTCCTGAACCATTTTTGCTTTGTGGCAGGGCGCATTATCATGCTGAAAGAGGCCACAGCCACCAGGGAATACCATTTCCATTAAAGGGTGTACAGGATCTGCAACAATGCTTTGGTAGGTGGTACGTGTCAAAGTAACATCCACATGGATGGCAGGACCCAAGGTTTCCCAGCAGAACATTGCCCAAAGCATCACACTGCCTCGCCGGCTTGCCTTCTTCCCATAGTGCATCCTGGTGCCATTTGTTCCCCAGGTAAGCAGCGCACACACATTGGGCCATCCACGTGATATAAAAGAAAACGTGATTCATCAGACCCCACCTTCTTCCATTGCTCCATGGTCCAGTTCTGATGCTCACGTGTCCACTGTTGTCGCTATCAGCGGTGGAGAGGGGTCATCATGGGCACCCTGACTGATCTGCGGCTATGCAGCTCCATACGCAACACACTGCGATGCGAGCAGGATTCATATGGAACACACTGGGGTATCCAGCCGAAGGGTGGAATGTTTCAACCCCAAGGGTGGCAAGGGGCTTGCCAAGGGAAAGACACATGCTCAGAGAGGCTTACAGTGGAATACACATGTGGGGGTTGCCCAGAGGGGACACATGGATGCACCTAGCCTAACACGAGGGCTGACTGAGCGGGCATGCACTCTGGTGTCAGCATCAACAGTGCTGGAGGAACTCAGGACTTCAGGGGAATCTCACCTGAGGAAATATCGCACGTATCCAGTCCATGGAGTGGAATGGCGAGCAAGCGATGACACCCAGCAGGTCCTAGTTACTGGCTTCTGGAAGCGAGTACATGGGAGGACACTGGCTCCACTCGGAGATTATAGAATCTCATTAATGTGTTGAGTGTCGCCCAGCCTGCAGTGCCAAGGCTGGGTCTGCCTTCTCCAAGGGCAGCGCTTGCAGGTTCACCACCTGATCTCTGAAAGGAGTGTTGGGAACCTTGGGCACATATCCAGGCCGGGGTCTCAGGATCATGTGAGAGTTAGCCGGCCTGAATTCCAGGCACGCTTAGTCAACCGAAAATGCCTGCAGGTCCCCTACCTTCTTGATAGAGGTCTTCATAGACAGGAACTTAAGCTCCACGGATCGCAAAGGCTCAAAGGGAGCTCTCTGCAGGGCAGAAGACCACTGCGAGGTCCCAAGAGGATATGAGAGGAGAGCGAGGAGGATTTAGTCTCCTAGCCCCCTGATGACCAGGTCGTGCTGACCCACATTTTCGAATCCACAAGGTCATGGTGCGCAGAGATAGCAGCCACGTAAACCTTCAGGGTGGAAGGACACAGCTTTCATTCCAACCCTTCTTGAAGGAAGGAGAGCATGGACCCGATCAGGCATTTTCTGGGGTCTTCTCGGCGAGAAGAACACCATGTAATGACACCATGTGTTCAACTTCAACGCATAGGCTTGTCTCGTGTACAAAGCCCTAGCGGAAGTGATGGTAGCCACCACCTGTTGTGGTAGGGTGCTCAAACCTGCCATGTCCCGTCCAGGACTCACACATGCAGGTTCCATAGATCAGGACGTGGGTGCCAGAAAGGAGGTCCTTCCTTAGCGGAATCGGCCAGGGAGGGGATGTTGCGATGAGCACCAGTTTGGGGAACCAAGTCCGGTTGGGCCAATGAGGTGCAACCAAAAGGACCTGCTCTTGTCCTCCCTGATCTTGCACAGGGTTTCACTGGGGGAAACGCATAATCGGAGGCCCCGCGGCCAGCTGTGCACTAGTGCATCCATGCCAAGGGTCCTCTCAGTCAGGGAGTAAAACAAGCGGCAATGAGAAGAGTCGTGGGAGGCAAACAGATTTACCTGTGCATCGCCGAACTGTTCCCAAATCAGCTGAACCGCCTGGGGATGGAGTCTCCATTCTCCAGGAAGTGGCAGAAACCGTGAGAGCTCTTCAGCTGCATGATTCAGGTCTCCTGGGATGTGAATGGCATGAAGCAACCTCAGATGCTTCTGACTCCATATGAGGAGATGGCGGGCGAGTTGCAACATATGACGGGAGCGTAAACCACCTTGTCAGTTGATGTACGCTACTGTGGCCGTGTTGTCTGACTGGACTAGTATGTGTTGGCCCTTGAGCAACACCTGGAAGCGGTGCAGAGAGAACCGTACTGCCAGCAACTTGAGGCAATTGACATGCAGGAGGCGCTGGGGTCCTGTCCAGGAGCCTGCGGCAGCATGCCCATTGCACATGGCACCCCAGCCCATGGCAGCGACATCTGTTGATACAGCAACATGCCTGGAAACTCGTTCTAAGGGCACTCCGGCCCATAGAAAGGAGAGGTTCGACCACAGGGTGAAGGTCTGACGAGTCACTGGTATCCGGAGCGTGCCTGGTTGCCATGCCTATCTTGGGTCTCGATCGCAAAGCCAGTGCTAAAGTGGTCTCATATGAAGCAGTCCGAGCTGCGTGACTGTGGCTGTGGCTGCGGATGCCATATGCCCCAGGAGCCTCTGAAATAGTTTCAGTGGAACTGCACTGTTGCCCTTGATTTGTCTGAGGCAAGTCAGCAGTGACTGCGCGCTTGCTCGTAAGCAACGCATACATGGCGACAGAGTCAATTTCCATACCAAGAAAAGGGATCCTCTGCACGGGGGAGAGTTTGCTCTTTTCCCTGTTGACTCAAAGGCCCAGACGGGTAAGGTGCTGGAGTACCAGGTCCCTGTGTTCGCAAATCTGGTCTCGAGAGTGACCTAGTATCAGCCATTCGTCAAGATAGTTCAGGATGCGAACCCCGTGTTGCCTGAGTGGCACAAGGGCTGCCTCAACAACTTTCGTGAAGACTCGAGGAGACAGGGATAACCCGAATGGGAGAACCGTGTACTGGTATTCCTGCCCCTTGAAGGCAAACCGTAGAAGCGGTCTGTGTCGAGGAAGAATGGAGAAATGGAAATACGTGTCCTTCAGGTCGATCACTGCAAACTAATCCAACGGACAAACTCATTCGTTTGACATGCTGCGGGGCTGGAGCGGACTGGGGCCTTCCTGCGACGACCTCTACAGGGCCGCCCGGGTGAAGGCTGCTGCTGGAGCCGGGCGGGCGGGGCGGGGCTGCAGGGGGGCGCCCTCGGCGGCGAGCAGGCTGAGACAACTGAGCCGGTGGCTTATCTGTTTAATGGCCTCAGTCTGCTTCTGGGCGGCCGAGAACTGTTGGCGAAGTCCTCGACTGCACCACCAAAGAGGCCAGCCTGGGATATGGGAGCATTGAGGAAACAAATTCGCTCAGCGTCTCACATATTGGCCAGGTTAAGCCACAGGTGTCTCTCCTGGACCACAGCTGTGGACATCACCTGACCCAGGGAGCGTGTGGTCACCTTCGTCACCCAGAGGGCGAGGTCGGTGGTGGCACGTAGCTCATCCATGAGCCCTGGGTCAGCTCTACCTGAGCATCCTGGCCTGGTAGACCTAAAGGAAGGCCATGGCATGCAATGAGGTGGTGGCCTGCCCCGCAGCTCTGTAGGAGCTCGCCACCAAGGTAGACAAGAACCTACAGGCCTTGGAGGGGTGCTTAGGGTCACCGTGCCACCGCGCCACATTGAGCGCTCTGTGGTCACAGTTGCATCGAAACAGAGCGTTCAACAGGGGGGACTCCAGTGTACCCTTTAGCCGCGGCCCGAGGGCAGAGAAGGCGGAGGAGGCCACTAAACGATCGCGGGAAGACAACGGAGACTTCCAGGACCATGTGACCTCCTCATGCACCTCAGGAAAAAAAGGTATTGGGGGGCAGGGCCTGGCGGCTGAAAAAAACAATCGTCCAGCCGCGAGCACTCGGGACAGGGCAGAGGGTTCCACTCCAGCCCGAGGCTCGCTGCTGCCCGAGATAACATGGCTGTCAGCTCCGGGTCGGACTCGGAACAGCCAAAGGCAGCAGCACAGCCGAATCTTCATCCCCAGAGGACTCTAGCCCACCTTCAGATGCGGCGATCGACATCTCATCGTCATCTGGAGTGCCGAACGAAACATGCGGGGCGTCCGCAGACGGTCCCGCTGCTTCAGTCCGAACACTCGCAGGTAGCGGTGTGCAAGAGGGAGGTGTGGCAAGATCGTCGGGGCTTTATTCCACACCGTAACCCTCAGGTCACCCTGGCCACCAGCCAAAGTATCACCTCTCGTGGAGGCGATAGATTGGGGTGTGGCAGAGGGGACTCTACAGGTCATTGAGTCTCGACCGCAACATCGCGATGGTCATGTTACCGCAGTGAGAATATGACTCATCCACAAACGCTGCTTGAGCGTGCTCAAACACGTCAAACAGTGATTGTGCTAATCAAACGGCGACAGAGATCGACCGCACCCAGAAGTGCACGGGCAAGACATCTTTAAAAAGACGTGCCGCTTTTGTAAGAGGAAAGCTCTGCAGAAGTGTTGAAGCGCCCAGGGAAACACACACACAGCTGTTGCAGATCACTGCACAGATCAGCAGGCAGGCAATGTGAGATCGCTGGAACGCGCCGTCACACCAACACACTGGAGAACTCAGAATTCAGGCTTGCAGGAGTGAAGAGATGCTCTTGGCTCCGAAACAGAAACATAATGCGAGATTGCCAGCGTCCTTCCTTATATACCCACAAGGTGGGGCAGAGCTACGCTATGCAAATTCCGCAGACCCATGGAAATTCCTTGCCATTGGCTCGTTTTGTAGAACTCGAAGGTGATCTTCACTGACGTAACTCGGAGTGACTGAACGAAAGGGAACTGAATTCTCAGCAGTCATTACTCCAGTCTTCAGTGTCACATGATCCTTCAGAAATCAAAATACAGTATGATGATTTTCATTTATTCATTTCAATAGTTTTATAATTCTCATTCTCATTCACGTCCTTAACAATAGCAGATAAGAATGAAGAATGAATTGGGAAATGAATTGGGCTAGTAAACTTTTTAAATATGAGACTGTTACTGTCTATTGATTTATTTAAATGTCTTTTTTAATTAAAGAGTCTTGTGCAGGTAAAGATGGTAACGTGATTCATATAAAAGAAAATGAATACCATTTTTAAATAAAAATATTATGCGCAGACTGAGGTTAAACTCACTCGCTATGATTTCAAATGAAAATGAATTCATGCATGAACTGTCAGATCTCAATAGGAAAATCATTGGCAAGTTTGCACAAATAAACAATCAAATGCAATTTCTATTCAAGTGAACTTCACTGGTGAGTCACTCTGACTTCCCTCAAATGCTTTTATGTTCAGTATATTTCCTTTGTGATTTTTGTTATACTTTTGTTTATGAGTTATGAGCTAAGATTAACCACTTTAGGCCAATGTGAATAATTTCAATGTTTATTCCAAATAAAAATGTTGCTTAATATAAATTAGCTAGTGTAGCTTTGTGCAGGCAATCATGATGAGGTAGTCAACTGACTGATTGTATCCTACTAAAAATAAAAAGCTGGAGATGCCACTGGTTTTAAGTGTTGCTTTGGTTGGCATCAGCTAAACGACTCAATAGTAGGCTAAATACTCATTCATTCTTTCTGCTCTGTTGTCTGTGCCTTCCTTCCCTCTGTATTACTCTCTTGAATGCTCTAAATTTCAGTTTGTGTGTGTATGTGTCAGTTTCTGAGGTCCTGAAGGACGTGAGCTAAAACACTGGAACACTGTAGGCTTTTCACAGCTGGTAGAGGAAGAACTGAAGAGTGAAGCGAGTCTGCCTTGTGAACAGCACAGCGACAGCAGCTACAAATGGAAAGTGAATGAAAACAAAGGGGAAAGGTTAGTGCGCCTGTTCATCCATCTCCATGAGCTTGTGATGTGTAATGCCGGCATGGGTGCTTGACTGCATGATTGATTGCTGTCAGGTTTGATTGTATCATTATGATACTCCCATTAAGTTATTTGTGTCTCCTTTCAGTAAATAAGCATCGCACTGGGGCAGGAAAATCGGCATTTGTGAGCACTTAAAATGTTCCCTGAAAAATCATGTTGTTACAAACCTGTACAACTTTGGGGTACAAAAGAAGATATTTTGAAAAATGTCCCAGTGTTTTTGTTCTTTTGGAACCCATTGACTTTCATTGTACAGACAAAAAGAGCTGAAACAAAATATCTGCTTTTTTGTTCCATCATCCTCCTTAACTGAAAGAAGAGGATTCACTTAAAATGGCCGGCCTTACATGCATAGTGGGCAGGGGAGAGGAGAGGGGGGTGGGGATGTAAGAGGATAGTTGGAAGCAGGAGACTGAAGAAGTGAGTTAATAAAGAAATTCAGCACCACAGGGACCAATGGTCTCCCATCAACACAGGTTAAACCAACAGCATCCGACGGCACAGGCTTCAGTTCCCATATCAACAAAGGTGCTTTTGTGCATCAGAAAGACCAAGAGAAAGAGTTCAGGTGTTTGAGATTATAGGTCTTCAAAAACAGTCTCAATATCAACAATCATTTCATTATTTATTAGGAAAATGATTATTGATGTAGACACCTGAGTCACTTTGAGGCAAAATGAGTTCCTGGTCTCTGTGGACCCAGAGCTATTGACTGAAGTGTGTTACAGAGGATGATATTTTTCTTATGGGTTTGCTTAGTGTTAATAGTGTTTGCAGAGCTTTAGGCCCTCAAAAACACATGGGATTTTGGTTTATTGAGGTGCTGTTAAATCAATACAGTTCCTTGAATAAAGACAACGAGTGGAGTTTTTGTGTTTGTAAATTGCAAGATGTTGACTTAGTAAAGCTGAAAAAAATGAATGCACTTTATAAAATCTACACAGGTTAGACAGGTTGCACAGGTTAGTTTTCACTTCAAGCAAAATAACTAAAAATATCAAATTATGTAAATATATAAATGTTTTTGAAGTCTCTTATGCTCCCCAAGACTGTTTATTTGATTAAAAATATAGTAAAATCAGTAATATTGCGAAATAATATTACAATTTAAAATAAATGAATTTAATGTAATATATTTCTGTGATGGCAAAGCTGAATTTTCAGCATCAATGTGCTAATTTGGTGCTCAAGAAACATTTCTTATTATCAATGTTGAAAACAGTTGTGCTGCTTAATATGTGGAACCATTTGGGATGAATGTTTACTAGTACTTATAAAGCTCATATTAATGCCTTATTCTGCATGACCTTATTCTAAAACCCTTAATCCTACCCAATACCTAAACTTAAACGCTACAAAAACTACCTTACTAACTTTTAATAAGCAGTAAATTAGGAGTTTATTGAGGCAAAAGTCAAAGTTAATAGTGAATATGTGTTCCCCAAACTAAAGTGTTACCATTTATATTAAAAAAAAATCTTATTGACCATTTATCAACTAAAATACATAGCTACAATAGGTACATTAAATTTTAAGATTGCAGATTTATTGCTGATTTGAAATATGTTATTGAAACAACCATATAGTTTTGGAGAATCATTCTTTCTCTGTTCAATTAGACAGCAACTTTATGGTATTAACAAGATGGCTGCAGAATGAACCGACGTGCTTTGAAGGGATTTTGCTGTTACTCACTCTTGGTCAGACTCTCAGCATATGCAATCAAACCTCTGCAGCTGATCCAGACACCAGCTAACTGGCAGATATTCAACCTTCCTAAATACAGGCAGCACCTGTGCTCCACTCTGGCTTCCATCCCTGCTCGGCTCAAGTTCAAAACCACTCAAGTTCAAAAGTCTTATTGGCATACAAGACATTTAACAGGCAATCACCACTTCACATACAGCTAATGATAAAATCATCCCCTTTGGCCAAATATGTTTATGCCATCCACTCTCCAATGTATGGCTATTACAAAAATATTACAAAATGCATGAATAATTTCGGGCTAATACTATAATGATGAATTAGCTATTAACCACTAGGTTTTTATAAAGTGCTACAGAAAAAAAACGTTTTTATATACATGCTCCCTTTAAACTTTTCATCCTAACACGCACACTTACAAACATCCCCCATGGAGAAACATACTCTCATTAACATCTACAAACACAAGATAAGTGTAGATACAATTTATGAGCTTTACACATATCCAAATTGTAGGTAATTCTAGAAATAATTGAAATTTTTTTAGATTCACAGTTCCAATCATCATACCATAAAGCATGAAAATCAGGTCACATTGTGCAGATGAATTGACTGAGTGACAGTTCACATGAATCACTATGGATGGAGATAACAGCATCTTCTCCATATGGATAAACCACCTAAAATGGCTGACTCAGATCAGAACTTCACAAGTTTAGCCCGCTCTTTCCCAACCTAGCAATTTGCAAACCATGCATAATTTATGTACATGTCCAAGGCTACTAGAAATGAAAGCAACAGTTTTTTTTTGTTGTATTTATAACCAGATGCATTCCGTGCTACAGTATTTCAACAGTTTTGTAGTAAAACCATTTAAACCAGACCAAAACAACAGCCAATTTCGAGAATGATGACAGTTTGGTGTTTTTATTTGCACTAACAACAATATCTGGATGATTTACACACATAAATACACTAAATGCAGTATCACACACGCAAGACGGCTGCTGTTGTTTTGAATATCTCAAGGCAATTTGGCAGTATAGTTACTATGCCATAGGCCAAGTGCCGCAAGTCATTTCATACACAGTTTAATAAACAAAAAATAATATTTATTCACTTACATTTTAGACACAGTGCCTCAGGTTATTCTGTCTATTTTTGCTCCGTCAATGAAATATAATCCAAACTAATTAAAAACATAATTAACTGCTGTGCATCTCAGAGGAACACACAGTAGCAGTGTTTCATTCCTGAATTAATCCGTTTTGTTTTAGTAAATGATTCAATGACTCACTTATAAAAACTCATTTGTTGTGTAAAACAAAACTCAACTGTGTAACCTGCAGAGATACAAACGGTAAAAAGTCCCGGTGCTGTTGCAATCCTCTTGGAACGCTGTTCAGCTAATCAAATTAGAAGACCAGAACTAACTGTTATATAGTAAAGGTCAGTCCTACACACGCATAGTGTGATGATAATGTCCTGCTATGTGACTCTAACTTTGTTTCAAAGGTTATTGGATGTCCATAACCTCATTGTGCCTCTGGTATACCAGAGGCAGCTATTTATTCTCTCCCTCCCTCCCTTCCTTTCTCTTATGATGTTTTGGCAGACAGCTTTCTTTCATATATTTAAATGAAAATTCACTTATTCCATGGCATTATGTATTTCTTCACAATTTATACTATGCCCATTTCCATATTTCTCACAATATTGTACGCTTGTCTTCACCAGAGCCTAAAAGAGACAAACAACCCAAATGTGATTGTACATGTTAGTGTCATTCAATGAAAACAGAACAGAGAACAAGTGACACCAAACCAAACTGTTAAGAGTGTCTCACACTGTCTTTGGCTCAAAAATTACACACTGGATCACCCTGGAATTCAAAATCTGAAATAAAAACAAATGTTCTCAAATTATGAGGGAGAACATGATGAAGTTCATGAAGCTTGTGTGCTGCTGTAATTAAATCTGAAGAACAACTAAATGCTAACACATTCTAGAACTCATGAAAAAATATATCTGCTTTTAATTAAATTGTTATGCTGATAATATTATTTGTAAGAGGAAAAAATGTATTACATTAGAAATATGCAAAACATTTGCATTAGTGGTCTCAAACTTTTGGACCCCACTGTATGTAGTGCTTTTACATTTACATGAAAATAAAGCCGTTTCTACACTACAGGAAGAATTAAAAATGAAAAACGCTCTGCAAATACTCACAACACAACCAAATACAGAAACACGCTGCAAATACTCACAACACAACCAAATACAGAAACACGCTGCAAACGTTCACAACACAACCAAATACAGAAACGCACTGCAAATACTCACAACACAACCAAATACAAAAACGAGCTGCAAACGTTCACAACACGACCAAATACAAAAACGCACTGCAAACGTTCATAACGCGACCACATACAAAAACGTGCTGCAAATACTCACAACACAACCAAATACAGAAACACACTGCAAATACTCACAACACAACCAAATACAGAAACACGCTGCAAATACGTTCACAACACAACCAAATACAGAAATACGCTGCAAATACGTTCACAACACAACCAAATACAGAAACACACTGCAAATACTCACAACACAACCAAATACAGAAATATGCTGCAAATACGTTCACGACACAACCAAATACAGAAATACACTGCAAATACGTTCACAACACAACCAAATACAGAAACACACTGCAAATACGTTCACGACACAACCAAATACAGAAACACACTGCAAATACTCACAACCAAATACAGAAACACGCTGCAAATACGTTCACAACACAACCAAATACTGAAACACACTGCAAATACTCACAAGACAACCAAATACAGAAACACGCTGCAAATACGTTCACAACACAACCAAATACAGAAATACGCTGCAAATACGTTCACAACACAACCAAATACAGAAACGCGCTGCAAACGTTCACAACACAACCAAATACAAAAACGAGCTGCAAATACTCACAACACAACCAAATACAGAAACGCGCTGCAAACGTTCACAACACAATCAAATACAAAAACATGCTGCAAATACTCACAACACAACCAAATACAGAAATATACGCTGCAAATACGTTCACAACACAACCAAATACAGAAACGCACTGCAAACGTTCACAACACAACCAAATACAAAAACGAGCTGCAAATACTCACAACACAACCAAATACAGAAACGCGCTGCAAACGTTCACAACACAACCAAATACAAAAACGTGCTGCAAATTCTCACAACACAACCAAATACAGAAATATGCTGCAAATACGTTCACGACACAACCAAATACAGAAATACACTGCAAATACGTTCACAACACAACCAAATACAGAAACACACTGCAAATACTCACAACCAAATACAGAAACACGCTGCAAATACGTTCACAACACAACCAAATACTGAAACACACTGCAAATACTCACAAGACAACCAAATACAGAAACACGCTGCAAATACGTTCACAACACAACCAAATACAGAAATACGCTGCAAATACGTTCACAACACAACCAAATACAGAAACGCGCTGCAAACGTTCACAACACAACCAAATACAAAAACGAGCTGCAAATACTCACAACACAACCAAATACAGAAACGCGCTGCAAACTTTCACAACACAACCAAATACAAAAACGTGCTGCAAATACTCACAACACAACCAAATACAGAAATACGCTGCAAATACGTTCACAACACAACCAAATACAGAAACACGCTGCAGATACTCACAACACAACCAAATACAGAAACACGCTGCAAATACATTCACAACACAACCAAATACAGAAACACGCTGCAAATACATTCACAACACAACCAAATACAGAAACACACTGCAAATACTCACAACACAACCAAATACAGAAACGCGCTGCATACGTTCACAACACAACCAAATACAAAAACGTGCTGCAAATACTCACAACACAACCAAATACAGAAATATGCTGCAAATACGTTCACGACACAACCAAATACAGAAATACGCTGCAAATACGTTCACAACACAACCAAATACAGAAACACACTGCAAATACTCACAACACAACCAAATACAGAAACACGCTGCAAATACGTTCACAACACAACCAAATACAGAAATACGCTGCAAATACGTTCACAACACAACCAAATACAGAAACGCGCTGCAAACGTTCACAACACAACCAAATACAAAAACGAGCTGCAAATACTCACAACACAACCAAATACAGAAACGCGCTGCAAACGTTCACAACACAACCAAATACAAAAACGTGCTGCGAATACTCACAACACAACCAAATACAAAAACGTGCTGCAAATACTCACAACACAACCAAATACAGAAATACGCTGCAAATACGTTCACAACACAACCAAATACAGAAATACGCTGCAAATACGTTCACAACACAACCAAATACAGAAACGCGCTGCAAACGTTCACAACACAACCAAATACAAAAACGAGCTGCAAATACTCACAACACAACCAAATACAGAAACGCGCTGCAAACGTTCACAACACAACCAAATACAAAAACGTGCTGCAAATACTCACAACACAACCAAATACAGAAATACGCTGCAAATACGTTCACAACACAACCAAATACAGAAATACGCTGCAAATACGTTCACAACACAACCAAATACAGAAACACGCTGCAAATACTCACAACACAACCAAATACAGAAATATGCTGCAAATACGTTCACGACACAACCAAATACAGAAATACGCTGCAAATACGTTCACAACACAACCAAATACAGAAACACACTGCAAATACTCACAACACAACCAAATACAGAAACACGCTGCAAATACGTTCACAACACAACCAAATACAGAAACACACTGCAAATACTCACAAGACAACCAAATACAGAAATACGCTGCAAATACGTTCACAACACAACCAAATACAGAAACGCGCTGCAAACGTTCACAACACAACCAAATACAAAAACGAGCTGCAAATACTCACAACACAACCAAATACAGAAACGCGCTGCAAACGTTCACAACACAACCAAATACAAAAACGTGCTGCAAATACTCACAACACAACCAAATACAAAAACGTGCTGCAAATACTCACAACACAACCAAATACAGAAATACGCTGCAAATACGTTCACAACACAACCAAATACAGAAATACGCTGCAAATACGTTCACAACACAACCAAATACAGAAACGCGCTGCAAACGTTCACAACACAACCAAATACAAAAACGAGCTGCAAATACTCACAACACAACCAAATACAGAAACGCGCTGCAAACGTTCACAACACAACCAAATACAAAAACGTGCTGCAAATACTCACAACACAACCAAATACAGAAATACGCTGCAAATACGTTCACAACACAACCAAATACAGAAATACGCTGCAAATACGTTCACAACACAACCAAATACAGAAACACACTGCAAATACTCACAACACAACCAAATACAGAAACACGCTGCAAATACGTTCACAACACAACCAAATACTGAAACACACTGCAAATACTCACAAGACAACCAAATACAGAAACACGCTGCAAATACGTTCACAACACAACCAAATACAGAAACACACTGCAAATACTCACAAGACAACCAAATACAGAAATACGCTGCAAATACGTTCACAACACAACCAAATACAGAAACGCGCTGCAAACGTTCACAACACAACCAAATACAAAAACGAGCTGCAAATACTCACAACACAACCAAATACAGAAACGCGCTGCAAACGTTCACAACACAACCAAATACAAAAACGTGCTGCAAATACTCACAACACAACCAAATACAGAAATACGCTGCAAATACGTTCACAACACAACCAAATACAGAAACGCACTGCAAACGTTCACAACACAACCAAATACAAAAACGAGCTGCAAATACTCACAACACAACCAAATACAGAAACGCGCTGCAAACGTTCACAACACAACCAAATACAAAAACGTGCTGCAAATACTCACAACACAACCAAATACAGAAATACGCTGCAAATACGTTCACAACACAACCAAATACAGAAACGCACTGCAAACGTTCACAACACAACCAAATACAAAAACGAGCTGCAAATACTCACAACACAACCAAATACAGAAACGCGCTGCAAACGTTCACAACACAACCAAATACAAAAACGTGCTGCAAATACTCACAACACAACCAAATACAGAAATACGCTGCAAATACGTTCACAACACAACCAAATACAGAAATACGCTGCAAATACGTTCACAACACAACCAAATACAGAAACACGCTGCAAATACTCACAACACAACCAAATACAGAAATATGCTGCAAATACGTTCACGACACAACCAAATACAGAAATACGCTGCAAATACGTTCACAACACAACCAAATACAGAAACACACTGCAAATACTCACAACACAACCAAATACAGAAACACGCTGCAAATACGTTCACAACACAACCAAATACTGAAACACACTGCAAATACTCACAAGACAACCAAATACAGAAACACGCTGCAAATACGTTCACAACACAACCAAATACAGAAATACGCTGCAAATACGTTCACAACACAACCAAATACAGAAACGCGCTGCAAACGTTCACAACACAACCAAATACAAAAACGAGCTGCAAATACTCACAACACAACCAAATACAGAAACGCGCTGCAAACGTTCACAACACAACCAAATACAAAATGACGCTGCAAATACGTTCACAACACAACCAAATACAGAAACACGCTGCAAATACGTTCACAACACAACCAAATACTGAAACACACTGCAAATACTCACAACACAACCAAATACAGAAACACGCTGCAAATACTCACAACACAACCAAATACAGAAACGCGCTGCAAACGTTCACAACGCGACCACATACAAAAACGTGCTGCAGATACTCACAACACAACCAAATGCAGAAACACGCTGCAAATACTCACAACACAACCAAATACAGAAACACGCTGCAAATACTCACAACACAACCAAATACAGAAACGCGCAGCAAACGTTCACAACACCAACCAAATACAAAAACGCGCTGCAAATACTCACAACACAACCAAATACAGAAACGCGCTGCAAATACTCACAACACAACCTATTACAGAAACACGCTGCAAATACTCACAACACAACCAAATACAGAAACGCGCTGCAAACGTTCACAACACAACCACATACAGAAATGTGCTGCATATACTCACAACACAACCAAATACAGAAACGCGCTGCAAACTTTCACAACGCAACCACATACAAAAACATGCTGCAAATACTCACAACACAACCAAATACAGAAACACGCTGCAAATACTCACAACACAACCAAATACAGAAACGCGCTGCAAACGTTCACAACACAACCAAATACAAAAATGCGCTGCAAATACTCACAACACAACCAAATACAGAAACACGCTGCATATACTCACAACACAACCAAATACAGAAACGCACTGCAAACGTTCACAACGCGACCACATACAAAAACGTGCTGCAAATATTCACAACACAACCAAATACAGAAACGCGCTGCAAATACTCACAACACAACCAAATACAGAAATGCGCTGCAAACGTTCACAACACAACCAAATACAAAAACGCGCTGCAAACACTCACAACACAACCAAATACAGAAACACGCTGCAAATACTCACAACTCAACCACATACAGAAATGCGCTGCATATACTCACAACACAACCAAATACAGAAACGCGCTGCAAACGTTCACAACACCAACCAAATACAAAAACGCGCTGCAAATACTCACAACACAACCAAATACAGAAACGCGCTGCAAATACTCACAACACAACCTAATACAGAAACACGCTGCAAATTCTCACAACACAACCAAATACAAAAACGTGCTGCAAAACTAGGCCCGGTGATCTCAAGCCCCCCTCTGCATGATCTGAATGATGATGAATTATTAGGCTACTTTTATAAATTAAATGAAATTTCATAGCGCATCACTTCATAACCGACGCAAGCTAACTTAATTTAAAAAAACAAGTTAACACGAAATAGTCTATATCTCTTCTATATTTATTTTTTTCTCACTTGGCTATATCAACAAGAGAAATATTAAGAAAATAAATTAAAGCTATAACCGTTATCAGAACATATTCAGCTCTCATCGCTCAGTTTTTAGTTTCACTTTCTGCAGTGAATAATTTACTGATTTCAGACTTCTTCACCAGTATAACTAGCGCAAAGCTTGCACATTGCTTGTGTGATGTCCATTGACTTGCCTTCATGGTTCAAAACGCAAACATTTCCAATATTGTGACGTGACATTTGTCTTCAACAAATTCACAGCGCACGTCACATCCCGTGATAATAAAGTCAAATAAATTATTAAATAAATTATTATTTATTAATAATAATGTATTAATATAATACATTTTAACGCAAGACACACCGGAGGTTAATAAAATGGCTGGGTCCGCTTATTGTTCAGTGTTTCTTCAGTGGTGTGGTCAATGACCTGAAAGGTGAGTTTTTTTGTTTATTTTAACATCCTGATCGTGTACTGTAAAGGTGGATTGCCTACAGTGGATCAGGCTGCAGAGTTGCCGAAAGACTAAAGAAACGTTATCAGCAAGATTGTAGAAAACTACATTTCTCGTCTATAACCACCCACTGCAACCAACAACAGAAATAAGCACAGTTACAATAGCAAAATATGTGGGAGAGTGTTGCTATAGTGTGACTATATTGTATTGCAATAGAGGTAGCAAGTTAAAGTTAATACCAAATCAAAACTAATTAGCACATAATTTGTAATAGAAAGAATTCAATGACAAAATCTGATTATGGTTACACTTAAAATAGTTACAAAATAGATGTATGAGATGATAAAAACTTATACCATTAATCGCACCCCGCATAAATAGAATGTTACCTGAGGGATAGAAAGAGAGAGAGAGGAAGTGTAGAGAGAAAGAGACCAAGAGAAGAAGAGAGCAAAGAAGAGAAGAGCCCAAGAGCAGGCTCTGAGAAGAGAGAGAGTGAGAGATAGCCAGAAAATCAAGAGACAGAGCAACTATTACAATCTTCTTTTATCCTTTTCTTGACCATGTGACTGAAACCCTAATGTGAGACATTCAAACTGACCAATCATATAATTACATATTCCCCCACTGTATTAAAGGTGTGACAAATTTTGGCCTACAGGCCTTCAGCATCTCTTTGTCTTTAGGAATTCCAAATGGCCCTTCTGGTAAGAAAGAGGGGGTTGAGTAAATTAGTAAAGCCAATGTCTTTGTTCAATTTCAAATATCAAATATCTTTGATAATATTGTGAAATATTGTTACAATAAAAAACTATTACTAATATTTGATTATGTTTTAAAATGTTTTAAATTATTTATTCCTGTGATGGAAAGCTGAATTTTCAGCATCATTACTCCAGTCTTCAGTGTCACATGATCCGTCAGAAATCATTCTAATCTAATATGATGATTTGCTGATCAAGAAACATTTCTTGTTATTATCAATGTTGAAAATAGTTGTGCTGCTTAATATTTTAGAGGTAAACATGATACATTTCTTCAGGATTCTTTGATAAATGTGAAGTTCAAAAGAACAGCATTTATTAGAAATAGAAATCTTTTGTAACATTATAAATATCATTACTATCACTAACGGTAAATTTAATGTATCCTGTGCAAATGTGGCGAATAAAAGAAAAGATTGGTGATTATAGTCGATATTCTTTTGAATCTGGGTATGGAGGAACCCTGGCAAAATATCCTGCAGTTGTAGTTTGTTTTGATATTTTAGGCAGTGAATTGAAAGTACACACTATTGGAAGGATTTGGCTATAACAGGGAAAGTGTTGCTGATTATTATTTTATTTTTACTTATTTATTTCTTTATTTCTCCTTTTATTTTTTGCAAATGTTTTTTTTTTTTTTTTTTTTTTTTTTTCAGAGTCGACAGAAAAAAATAGAAAGTTCTTCACCCACAAAAGCATCACAAAAGCATTTAATCAACACATGATTCTTCCTTCAAGAACCTAACCCTCACCCAATTCTCTCTTGTAGCAAATATGTGACAAAAATACAGAAGCAAGCACACCTTCCTGCCCGTCACTTTAATAAATGTGCCTTGTACACAGTATTTTGCTTTTCTTTCTGCATTACCCTTTTACTCAGTGTCACCTTTGCAGAAGGTTAAATAGCGTTACGGTTGACGTGTATACAAACTGATTGGGTTTGAAATAACCATGCACGACAAACAGGGTTAGAGAGAAAAATATTTTAAAAAGAGGGGGTTACAGGTGGGTTAATACACTGGAGCCGAGTATGAGTGAATATCAGCCAAAGCATTTCAGCTCAATTCAGAAACGCATAAGCTTTGACTCATTTTGTGCTACAATTTACAAAATGATTGATTGTTTTGGTTGTGTCTGTGTGTGATCATCTGCTGTATGCATGCTGTATTTCTACTAAGGTTTCTTTAATTGCATTCATTCAGTTCCATAATCATAGCCATTGAAAGCTGCATGAAGTCATGTGTTATTTTATTAGTAAGCCATTTGTCTTCATTAATCAAAGTAAATTCTTCTTTTTAATGTCAATCAATTCCTGTGTTACACTTCCACGGAGCTTATTCTTGTTCTTTGCTAATTACCTTTGTGTGTATATTATTTATTTACTAAATATGTATCCTTGAGAATAGCTGATGTTTATGAATCACATTAGGCTAGCATAAATGCTTTTACTAAAGTACAATCAGAAAATCCTTCTTCTTGATGTTTTAAATACCAAGATAATGTAATTTAGCGGCACCTTCAATAATGTTGTGACCGAATATGGACTATTATAATCAAATGGAAAGCTAGAGGACCACATCTGAGACTGGATTTAATGCTGTCACATACAGATTTTATGTAGCGCTGCTAATCATGTTTAACAACCAGCCAATCCTAACCAGAATCAGACCACATAAAAGTTTCAAAGAGGACATGTGATATAAAGGCTTTTAGATAGGGTTGATATTATACAAATACCCATTATTATGATATTAGAAGTAAGACCAAGTAAAGTGTGTGTCTGTGAGTGCTATCATTGAGTTGTTCATTGCTTTTTAGAGGGTGACTGGTTGTCTGTGACATTAGGCTATTTTCACAATTGATAGTCAAGTCACAGCACACACATTATATTCCCCAAATAGACTGTTCTGAATGTGACCGGATGGAAAAACATGACAAACATCATGGAACATTTTTGGTAGATTTGAACTATTTCTTCAACTTTATTCATTTTATGTCCCATGCGGGTTGATTTTAATAACAACATATTTCAACAGTTTTCTTTGTATCATTTTTTTTTTGTTGCTATTTTTCATGTCTTTTACATGTAGATTGTATTATTTTAGCCTTCTCACAGACCTATCTTTAACTATATGAAAATCTATTATAAAGATTTGCATTGTTGCCAGTTTAAAACCATCATTTTAGATACTGTGGAAATGACACTGGTGGTATTGACTTTCAGAAAATGTGTGTTTATCCATTGTTATTGTACAAGTTGAGTTCTGCTTTCCCAACTCACCAGTACATTTTAAGGTATATTTTGGGTTTTACACTTTTTGGCAGGATAGTATGATACATATAGGAAGCAGGGAACAGGATCATAAAAGGACCTCGAGCCAGGACTCAAACTCAAGTTGTCTGAGGCACACCATACTGTATGTCAGAGGACTGCTCACAAGGCTATGGCTCTGACGGTTTATTTTTAACAGGGAAACTTTGATAACAATGAAAATAATTTTCTAATATTAAATGTGTCAGAAATTAATCATCAATCTACTAACCATAAGAATAATGAAGGTGCAAAAAACAAATGCATATATGGCTCTATACTGGCAGCATTTCTCACAGCGAACTTCAATCTAACCCACTATAATTTTACAAATATTACTGGTATTGTGTCACGGAATGTAGTTTTATTAATTTCTTTAGGAAAGAAATGTAGTTGTTTAGACATGAACATGTTTACATATAAACATATAATAGTGCCTATTTAAAAAAAGTTGTTTAGACATTTTAAGTGATGTGAGCTCCAAGCCATCAGCATCCATTTAGTGCTCATGTACCCTCTGATAACAGCTTTATCTCGGCCAGTCCTTTGGAATTTGCCACTGGCTTTTATAGTAGTTAAACATGAGATAAAATTCATTTTGGGTGTATCAAATGGGCAATATTGATCCTAACAATCTATTAGCCTACTTCTAGGGCAAATGGATTTGGCTAAGGGCAAAGATAAGTTTCATAACTTTACATTTTTAGTTAACTTAAATCCTGTACTAATTAGAATGCTGCTGTTGTGCTTTTGACTGAATTGTTTGCTTGTGTTTATTTCCTATTGTACAAACTTGTTAAAGTTAATTTAAATATTATTGTATTTATTTTATTTTGTATTAATAATATGTCGCAGGGCTCAATGCTAAGGATTTTTTCTACTGGCCCAGTCGGCCAATGGTTCAAATTTTTACTTGCCCTGCCAAAATTTTCTCTGGCCCCACCACAAAAAAAATAAATAAAAAAATAAGCCTAGTTATTGTTTTAGTTGTTCCCTTTCAGTCGGTCACGTTCGACATACGTCGGAACTGACCGACGAATTGGGATCTGTTTTCAGAGACCAATCTACTTCGAGTGATTAAAAACGAGCCAATGGACATTGGCATGCGGTTCACGCATTCCACGCACCGCCCCGCAGCGCGGGTATAAATACGGAAGTGGAACACCGCATCATTGCTTTTAACTTCGGAGCCGAACGGTTTGCTGTATCAAGCTGTTTCTACGAAGAGTGTTTAGACGAGTCTCGAGGAGGATCGCTCTCTTACCTGGGTGCTGGTGTGATGGCGCGAGTCAGCGAGTGGCCGCTGCAACATACACTTGTTCCTGTGTTGGTTGGCTGGGCGTTACCGTTCTTTGAGTGCTCACACGCAGGCTTGCAATGGGATTGCTGTGAGCCGCGGCCATCTCCCTGAGTGCTTCAGCACTTCTAAAAGAGCATTTCCTTCTAAAAGAGCAACACGGTTTGACCCTGCGTCTTTTTCAAGATGTCATTCAAACCGTGTGTGTTTCTGGATGCGGTTGTTTCCTGTCCTCATTTGACGGCCACGATCTCTCTATAAACATGTGTGATTGTGTTCGTGGGTGATTCATGATCTCTCAGGAGAACGTGTTCACGTCGGCGCGTTGTTCGTCTCACCTTTCTCGTAATGGCTTGAACGTTCAGCACGCCGTGTGCTGTCGAGCGCCTGCTGACAGCGGGGGTTGTCACGGCAACCCAGCTCGTCACTCGGCGCTCTAGATGCACGGTCAAGACTATGAAACCTCAAACGGGGTTGAGTCCCTTCGCCTATTCCCCGATCTAGTTTATTTTCTGGTGCACCAGAAAAGGGCTACTTTGGCTAATAAGCCTTGGTGACCTGAGGATTACAGTGGGGCTTCCCCGCCGGGTACATCTCCTCGGGCCCCCACTCCTCTATTGCATCACGTGCGTGCTGAGACTTTGTTCGTGGGTGGTTCATGTTCTCTCATGAGAACATGGCCACGTCGGCGCGTTGTTCATCTTGCCTTTTTTCATAGGGGCTTGAGTGTTCAGCCACGCTCACTGTCTCACATGCCAGCTGGTAGCTTACAGATGGGATTGCTGGTCCTAAAAAAAAAAAAAAAAAAAAAAAGGGGGCCAGCGTTTCGTTTGGGGCTCTGGCAGAGGAGAGATGTCAATTGCTGCATCGGAGAGAGGGCTGTTATGCGCTGGAAATGGTAATGCTGAGTCTCACACTATAATAGTGTGTGCTCGTGCTGAATCAGATTCAGAGTTGACAGCCATGCTTTCCTGGGCGGCTGAGGCGTAGTGCAACGCGTAAATCGCCTTGCCTTCCCCTGTGCCTTTTTTTTCCCCGGAAAAGTTTAGCAGTGTGGAACTATTTGGTGGAACACCAAAAGGGCCATAAACTGTATACATTTTTTTCCTCTCTCACTACCCTCTGTCCTGCATGCACGAGGGTAGTCCCGGCCCAGGGGTTATGCAGGAACTGCGTGCGGTGATGGACCTCGCTCTCTGGGTGACGAAAGTCACTGCACGCTCCCTGGGTCAGGCGATGTCCACACTAGTGGTCCAGGAATGTCACCTGGGGCTAAACCTGGCACATATGCTAGAGCCCGACTAAGTGCGGTTCCTCAACGCCCCTGTCTGTCAGGCTGGCCTCTTCGGCGATGCCATCGAGAACTTCACCCAACACCTCGCGTCCCCCTGCGTCTGCCTCCGCCCCTGCTAAGCCAAGCAGCAGCCTCCACCTAGGCAGCAGGTGGCCGGGCGCAAGGGAGGCGCCCAACCCTGTTCAGGGTCCCGCGAAGTCCGCTGGCAAGCGGTACCCACATTCTCAGAGCAGTTTCTTCCCTTCCTGGGCCCCGAGAGGGCCAGGTTGGCAGTGTGCGACGCCCCCGGGCCTTCTTACCCACACTCTGCCCCATCCTGGAGTACTCAGGCAACACTCCGGGCCGCCTCCGGGCCTCGCTGCCCCACCCCGGGTACGTCTGTGGTGCCGTTGGTCCTGCTTGTTCGGTCTCTGGGGGCCTGGCTAGGTCCCCCAGACTGTCTCGCTGGCTCATCCGTACCATCAGACTCAGCTATGCGATTCAGTTCGCAGCGATGCCCATGTCTTGCGGTCAGAGATCGATGTCCTGCTGGCGAAGGACGCGATCGAGCCGGTTTCTCCAGCCGATATGAGGTCGGGGTTCTACAGCCCCTACTTCATTGTGCCCAAGAAAGGTAGTGGGTTAAGACCGATCTTGGACCTGCGTGTTCTGAATTGGGCCCTGCACAAGCTCCCATTCAGAATGCTAATGCAGAAACGCATTTTCGAATGCATCCATCCCCAGGATTGGTTCGCAGCGATCGACCTGAAGGACGCGTACTTTCATGTCTCCATTCTCCCTCGACACAGACCGTTCCTTCGCTTTGCGTTCAAGGGGAGGGCATTTCAGTACAAAGTCCTGCCCTTCGGGCTGTCCCTGTCGCCTCACGTCTTCAGGAAAGTCGCAGAGGCAGCCATTGTTCCGCTCAGAGAACACGGCGTTCGTATTCTCAACTATCTCGACGACTGGCTCATACTGGCCCAGCCCCGGGAGCAGTTGTGCGAACACAGGGACCTGGTGTTACGTCACCTCAGCCTGTTGGGCCTTCGGGTCAACCAAGAGAAGAGCAAACTCTGCAATTTTTTTTTCGACCCATTGCCAGTTGTATTACTCCCTGTCCGGGGGCACCCTCGGTACAAATGCACTGGCGCACAGCTGGCCCCGGGACCTACGCAAGTATGCGTTTCCCCCAGTGAGCCTTCTCGCACAGATTCTGTGCAAGGTCAGGGAGGACGAGGAGCAGGTCTTGCTAGTTGCGCCCTACTGGCCCAACCGGACCTGGTTCTCCGAACTCTCACTCCTCGCGACAGCGCCTCCCTGGCCGATCCCCCTGAGGAAGGACCTGCTTTCTCAGGGGCGGGGCACTCTATGGCACCAGCATCCAGACCTCTGGAGACTCCATGTCTGGTCCCTGGACGGGACGCGGAGGTTCTAGGTGGCCTGCCGCAGGCAGTGGCAGACACCATCGCTTCGGCTAGAGCCCCCTCTACTAGGCGCCTCTATGCTCTGAAGTGGAACCTGTTCGTTGAGTGGTGTTCTTTCCGCCGGGAAGACCCCCGAAGGTGTTCAATTAATGTCGTGCTTTCTTTTCTGCAAGATGGGTTGGAGAGAAGGCTGTCTCCCTCCACCCTCAAAGTGTACGTCACCGCAATAGCGGCGTATCACGATGTAGTTGAAGGTAAGTCCTTAGGTAAGCACGACTTAATCGCCAGGTTCCTCAGAGGTGCAAGGAGACTGAATCCTCCTCGTCCAACCTCGCTACCCTCTTGGGACTTAGCCCTGGTGCTTAGAGCACTCCAAAGCCATGCTTTCCTGGGCGGCTGAGGCGTAGTGCAACGCGTAAATCGCCTTGCCTTCCCCTGTGCCTTTTTTTTCCCCGGAAAAGTTTAGCAGTGTGGAACTATTTGGTGGAACACCAAAAGGGCCATAAACTGTATACATTTTTTTCCTCTCTCACTACCCTCTGTCCTGCATGCACGAGGGTAGTCCCGGCCCAGGGGTTATGCAGGAACTGCGTGCGGTGATGGACCTCGCTCTCTGGGTGACGAAAGTCACTGCACGCTCCCTGGGTCAGGCGATGTCCACACTAGTGGTCCAGGAATGTCACCTGGGGCTAAACCTGGCACATATGCTAGAGCCCGACTAAGTGCGGTTCCTCAACGCCCCTGTCTGTCAGGCTGGCCTCTTCGGCGATGCCATCGAGAACTTCACCCAACACCTCGCGTCCCCCTGCGTCTGCCTCCGCCCCTGCTAAGCCAAGCAGCAGCCTCCACCTAGGCAGCAGGTGGCCGGGCGCAAGGGAGGCGCCCAACCCTGTTCAGGGTCCCGCGAAGTCCGCTGGCAAGCGGTACCCACATTCTCAGAGCAGTTTCTTCCCTTCCTGGGCCCCGAGAGGGCCAGGTTGGCAGTGTGCGACGCCCCCGGGCCTTCTTACCCACACTCTGCCCCATCCTGGAGTACTCAGGCAACACTCCGGGCCGCCTCCGGGCCTCGCTGCCCCACCCCGGGTACGTCTGTGGTGCCGTTGGTCCTGCTTGTTCGGTCTCTGGGGGCCTGGCTAGGTCCCCCAGACTGTCTCGCTGGCTCATCCGTACCATCAGACTCAGCTATGCGATTCAGTTCGCAGCGATGCCCATGTCTTGCGGTCAGAGATCGATGTCCTGCTGGCGAAGGACGCGATCGAGCCGGTTTCTCCAGCCGATATGAGGTCGGGGTTCTACAGCCCCTACTTCATTGTGCCCAAGAAAGGTAGTGGGTTAAGACCGATCTTGGACCTGCGTGTTCTGAATTGGGCCCTGCACAAGCTCCCATTCAGAATGCTAATGCAGAAACGCATTTTCGAATGCATCCATCCCCAGGATTGGTTCGCAGCGATCGACCTGAAGGACGCGTACTTTCATGTCTCCATTCTCCCTCGACACAGACCGTTCCTTCGCTTTGCGTTCAAGGGGAGGGCATTTCAGTACAAAGTCCTGCCCTTCGGGCTGTCCCTGTCGCCTCACGTCTTCAGGAAAGTCGCAGAGGCAGCCATTGTTCCGCTCAGAGAACACGGCGTTCGTATTCTCAACTATCTCGACGACTGGCTCATACTGGCCCAGCCCCGGGAGCAGTTGTGCGAACACAGGGACCTGGTGTTACGTCACCTCAGCCTGTTGGGCCTTCGGGTCAACCAAGAGAAGAGCAAACTCTGTCCCACCCAGAGGATCTCTTATCTCGGTATGGAGCTGGACTCGGTCAACCGGACTGCGCACCTCACAGAGGAGCGAGTCCGGTCAGTGTTGAACTGCTTGAATACGTTCAAAGGCAGGACAGCGGTCCCACTGAAATTCTTTCAGAGGCTCCTGGGGCATATGGCATCTGCAGCCGCGGTAACGCAGCTCGGATTGCTTCATATGAGACCGCTTCAACGCTGGCTTCACGACCGGGTCCCGAGATGGGCGTGGCAGTTACTCCTTACTGTCGCCAAACCTTCAACACGTGGGCGGACCCTGCCTTTCTACGGGCCGGAGTGTCCCTAGAACAGGTGTCCAGGCATGCTGTGGTCTTCACGGATGCCTCTTCCACGGGTTGGGGGGCCACGTACAACGGGCACTCAGTTGCGGGTCTGTGGACGGGGCCCCAACTGCGTTGGCATATCAATTGCCTAGAGCTTCTGGCAGTACGTCTCGCCCTGGGCTGCTTCAAAAAGCCGCTACAGGGAAAACACGTACTGGTCCGTACGGACAGCACTGCGGCCGTTGCGTACATCAACCATCAGGGTGGTCTACACTCCCGTTGCATGCTCCGGCTCGCCCGCCATCTCCTCCTGTGCAGTCAGAAGCGTCTGAGGTCACTTCGGGCCATTCACATCCCAGGTGCGCTGAACCAGACAGCCGACACCTCCGGGAGAGTGGCAACTCCACCCCCGGAGCGTCCAGCCTCTTCGGAGCTGCGCAGGTACACCTGTTCGCCTCTCTGGACTCGACCCATTGCCAGTTGTATTACTCCCTGTCCGGGGGCACCCTCGGTACAAATGCACTGGCGCACAGCTGGCCCCGGGACCTACGCAAGTATGCGTTTCCCCCAGTGAGCCTTCTCGCACAGATTCTGTGCAAGGTCAGGGAGGACGAGGAGCAGGTCTTGCTAGTTGCGCCCTACTGGCCCAACCGGACCTGGTTCTCCGAACTCTCACTCCTCGCGACAGCGCCTCCCTGGCCGATCCCCCTGAGGAAGGACCTGCTTTCTCAGGGGCGGGGCACTCTATGGCACCAGCATCCAGACCTCTGGAGACTCCATGTCTGGTCCCTGGACGGGACGCGGAGGTTCTAGGTGGCCTGCCGCAGGCAGTGGCAGACACCATCGCTTCGGCTAGAGCCCCCTCTACTAGGCGCCTCTATGCTCTGAAGTGGAACCTGTTCGTTGAGTGGTGTTCTTTCCGCCGGGAAGACCCCCGAAGGTGTTCAATTAATGTCGTGCTTTCTTTTCTGCAAGATGGGTTGGAGAGAAGGCTGTCTCCCTCCACCCTCAAAGTGTACGTCACCGCAATAGCGGCGTATCACGATGTAGTTGAAGGTAAGTCCTTAGGTAAGCACGACTTAATCGCCAGGTTCCTCAGAGGTGCAAGGAGACTGAATCCTCCTCGTCCAACCTCGCTACCCTCTTGGGACTTAGCCCTGGTGCTTAGAGCACTCCAGGGCCCTCCCTTCGAGCCTTTGCAGTCAGCAGAGCTAAACATCCTGTCCATGAAGACAGTGCTCCTGACTGCATTGGCCTCAATCAAGAGGGTAGGGGACCTGCATGCACTTTCGGTCAACGAATCGTGCCTAGAGTTCGGGCCGGCCAACTCTCATGTTGTCCTGAGACCTCGGCCTGGATATGTGCCCAAGGTTCCCACCACTCCCTTCCGGGACCAGGTGGTGAACCTGCAAGCGCTGCCTTCGGAGGAGGCAGACCCAGCCCTGGCTTTGCTCTGTCCCGTCCGCGCTCTCCGCGCTTACATGGACTCAACTCAAAGCTTTAGAACCTCAGAGCAGCTCTTCGTCTGTTACGGAGGCCAGCAGAAGGGAAAGGCTGTCTCCAAGCAGAGGTTAGCCCACTGGATAGTGGATGCTATCGTCTTGGCTTACCAGTCCCAAGACGTGCCTTGCCCGTTCGGGGTGCGAGCTCACTCCACTAGGAGTGTAGCCTCCTCCTGGGCGTTGGCTCAAGGCGCCTCGCTGACAGATATATGTAGAGCTGCGGGCTGGGCGACACCTAACATGTTCGCTAGATTCTATAGCCTCCGTGTAGAGCCGGTATCTTCCCGCATCCTCGCCCCCAGTGGCCAGTAGCGCTAAGTACCCATTCTAGTGTCGGCTTGCATACGCCACTCCCACCTCCGGGCTGGATACGTGCGTCTATTGTCTCCAGTTGTGTTCCCCGGAAACGGCTAACCCTGTCGAGCTCCTCCGTCACCCCTTCGGTGTCAGACTTTGCGGCCGTTTGACACCAGGCCTGCACCCGTATGCTTGTGGAACGTGTGTGTAGGCTGGGTTCCATATGTAGCGGTTCTCTAACGGCAACCCCATATGTGTATTCTCCACGGTACCAGCTACCCTACCCTGTCTTTCCCTTGACAGAGCTCGCTCTGTCGTCTCTAGTGGTGTTCTTTCCCCCCTGGGACCAGGTTGGATCCACCCCAGAGACTGCCATAGGTAGCACTACCCTGCTAGGTTAGTCCTTATGAGTATTCCCACCTCTCCTTCCACTGAAGGACGTGGCTCCGCAGCGTACCATCTCCCCGAGACGGGCACGCTTTCCCAGCGTTATCCAATAGTCACGCTGAGTGGGTCTTGCAGGAACAGCTGTGACTGGCCTCCCTACCCGGAGCCCTGACTCCCACACCAACGTAGGTGTGGTCCAGCGATCTCGGGCAGGGCGCTGGAAGGGCCAGCATCTCTGGCATGTTAGTAGGGATCCCAATTTGTCGGTCAGTTCCGACGTACGTCGAACGTGACCGACTGAAAGGGAACGTCTCGGTTACATATGTAACCCTCGTTCCCTGAAGGAGGGAACGGAGACGTACGTCCCGTCACCAGGTGCTGTGCTTCAGCTGAAGGTCGAGTCACCTATCTCGGCTCCTCAGTTGAAAAGCAATGATGCGGTGTTCCACTTCCGTATTTATACCCGCGCTGCGGGGCGGTGCGTGGAATGCGTGAACCGCATGCCAATGTCCATTGGCTCGTTTTTAATCACACAAAGTAGATTGGTCTCTGAAAACAGATCCCAATTCGTCGGTCAGTTCCGACGTACGTCTCCGTTCCCTCCTTCAGGGAACGAGGGTTACATACGTAACCGAGACGTTTTTATCCGTGTAACCCTAAATAAGGTTATGACTCCAAAAACTACTGGCCTAACTCATATAAATTTTAAGTATTGTTGAAGACAGTCAGTAATAAGATAAGAACAAATTATCAAATGTCCATGAAGACAGTGCTCCTGACTGCATTGGCCTCAATCAAGAGGGTAGGGGACCTGCATGCACTTTCGGTCAACGAATCGTGCCTAGAGTTCGGGCCGGCCAACTCTCATGTTGTCCTGAGACCTCGGCCTGGATATGTGCCCAAGGTTCCCACCACTCCCTTCCGGGACCAGGTGGTGAACCTGCAAGCGCTGCCTTCGGAGGAGGCAGACCCAGCCCTGGCTTTGCTCTGTCCCGTCCACGCTCTCCGCGCTTACATGGACTCAACTCAAAGCTTTAGAACCTCAGAGCAGCTCTTCGTCTGTTACGGAGGCCAGCAGAAGGGAAAGGCTGTCTCCAAGCAGAGGTTAGCCCACTGGATAGTGGATGCTATCGTCTTGGCTTACCAGTCCCAAGACGTGCCTTGCCCGTTCGGGGTGCGAGCTCACTCCACTAGGAGTGTAGCCTCCTCCTGGGCGTTGGCTCAAGGCGCCTCGCTGACAGATATATGTAGAGCTGCGGGCTGGGCGACACCTAACATGTTCGCTAGATTCTATAGCCTCCGTGTAGAGCCGGTATCTTCCCGCATCCTCGCCCCCAGTGGCCAGTAGCGCTAAGTACCCATTCTAGTGTCGGCTTGCATACGCCACTCCCACCTCCGGGCTGGATACGTGCGTCTATTGTCTCCAGTTGTGTTCCCCGGAAACGGCTAACCCTGTCGAGCTCCTCCGTCACCCCTTCGGTGTCAGACTTTGCGGCCGTTTGACACCAGGCCTGCACCCGTATGCTTGTGGAACGTGTGTGTAGGCTGGGTTCCATATGTAGCGGTTCTCTAACGGCAACCCCATATGTGTATTCTCCACGGTACCAGCTACCCTACCCTGTCTTTCCCTTGACAGAGCTCGCTCTGTCGTCTCTAGTGGTGTTCTTTCCCCCCTGGGACCAGGTTGGATCCACCCCAGAGACTGCCATAGGTAGCACTACCCTGCTAGGTTAGTCCTTATGAGTATTCCCACCTCTCCTTCCACTGAAGGACGTGGCTCCGCAGCGTACCATCTCCCCGAGACGGGCACGCTTTCCCAGCGTTATCCAATAGTCACGCTGAGTGGGTCTTGCAGGAACAGCTGTGACTGGCCTCCCTACCCGGAGCCCTGACTCCCACACCAATGTAGGTGTGGTCCAGCGATCTCGGGCAGGGCGCTGGAAGGGCCAGCATCTCTGGCATGTTAGTAGGGATCCCAATTTGTCGGTCAGTTCCGACGTACGTCGAACGTGACCGACTGAAAGGGAACGTCTCGGTTACATATGTAACCCTCGTTCCCTGAAGGAGGGAACGGAGACGTACGTCCCGTCACCAGGTGCTGTGCTTCAGCTGAAGGCCGAGTCACCTATCTCGGCTCCTCAGTTGAAAAGCAATGATGCGGTGTTCCACTTCCGTATTTATACCCGCGCTGCGGGGCGGTGCGTGGAATGCGTGAACCGCATGCCAATGTCCATTGGCTCGTTTTTAATCACACAAAGTAGATTGGTCTCTGAAAACAGATCCCAATTCGTCGGTCAGTTCCGACGTACGTCTCCGTTCCCTCCTTCAGGGAACGAGGGTTACATACGTAACCGAGACGTTTTTATCCGTGTAACCCTAAATAAGGTTATGACTCCAAAAACTACTGGCCTAACTCATATAAATTTTAAGTATTGTTGAAGACAGTCAGTAATAAAATAAGAACAAATTATCAAATTACGAGCAACACACAAATAAATACAACAAAAATAATAAATGAAATAAACAGTTCTTTTCAGGTTTTTCATGTAGGTCTAAACAAGATTGTCACGTACAGAAATGTAAAATATCACTGCATAGTCTTCACTGTATAAATATAGAATAAATATTATTAAAGTTATTCAGTCAAGAGCAGTGAGCGATTTTTTCTGTCTTTTGTTATCCCGTCTTTTATGAGAAAGTGAAGTCCTGCATCTGTCTGGCCCGTGTAAGTGGAGATAAGAGGACACAACAGCCCTCACCTTTATTTCAATCTTGCACTGGTTGCTAATTGATTCTCCCTACAATGTGTTTGTGCTCTAGTTAAAGATGCTGCTCACGCACACACATTCACACACACGTACATGTTGTTTATCTTTATCATCATTTGCATCATCTACCTTTTTTCATTATTTGACCCCTGCAGTGACCAACAAGACAAAGCAAACACACCACATGCAGCTAAGAAATTAAAACACTACACCTTTTTCACATGCAAACACATGCACACAGTGTTCTTTTGTATAACAGAAGGTTCACTTTGGTTCGAGAGAAGAATGTGTGGCGATCGTGTGACTTAGCTGAGGGTTTTTAATAAAGCTTGTCAGCCCGCAATACGCCACTGGAATTAAGAAAATGGGATTTTGGATATTCGGCTGTCTGATGCACCCTTGCACACACACTTCTCTTCACTAAGAGTGGAAAGCATTTTCTGTTTCCGTTGTTTGTAGTCCCCAAGCAGCATTTTGGAGGATAAAACTAGCACCCAATGAGATTATGTAAACACAGATATACATGTTCTCATCTCTGTACAGAGAAAGAATAAAAACTGCTGTCAAAAGAGAGGAAAAATGAAATATTTAAAAATAAAAGGGGAGGGAGATGAGAGGACAAAAGTGTGTGTTTGGTGCGCCTGAACACTGTGCTTTAAACGTCTCTCACGTCTCTCAATGAATCCATCAGCAAAGTCATTAACAATCATTACCACAGTAATTAAATATACCAGTCGGAGATTTGATTGAGTCCCACATCTCATAATTACTTTTCAGCTTCAGTACTGTATTCGAGCAGGAGCAGCTGAGATGTATGGAGACACAGCTAATTGAACTAATTATGCAATTATGCAAGGAGACTGAACTTCCACTGGAACTGGACTGAAGTATTCAGAGGGAGAGGAGAAGAGAGGACACTGAGACAGTGGACAGAGATTGACATGAACAAGAGTGGGTGGAGCATGTGCACATGACGATGATCATGTAAGAGCTTTTGTTTAAGTCACCTTTACAAAAAGGTTTATTCAAGTGTGCTATTAGTATACTTATTTTAAACTAAATACTACATAAAATTACTCTTAAGTATGCTTGACATACTGACAGAAAAGTATATTTGACTTACCTGTACCCAATCTTTTGATCGAGATATAGGCCTACTTAAAAGTATAATTAAGTATTCTAAGTATACTTGGCTTGTAGTTGTGTTTAATCTTTTGATTGATTAGTTTATTAAATACTTTTTTTTTTTTTTCAAAGTTTTACATACTGTCTTATTAAAAAAACGTATGTTGTTTGAAAACATTGATTTATAAAGAAAATAGATGTGTTCCTAATTCTTAGTATCGGAATTTTTTGGCTTAGTCCACTGGTAGTGTACATGGGCATTTACTGTAAATCTACTTTCTCTCGTCATTGATGGAATGTTTCTGCCATTTGTGACAACGCTTCCCTGCTATTGATGGAATTTTCAGGTAATCCATGTTTTCACTGTTATAAGGTAAGGGGGCGCTATCATCTTCTAAAAGAGTACAGAATCTCTGGATCAAAACATAGGTGAAGAAACAGAAACAACTGATAGAAGGTTGTAAATGCAAATGTAAAATAATGCAATCATCAGACATTAAACAGCTATATTTCAAATATAAAAAAATAATACCTAAAAAGGAACATATAGTATACTTAAAGTGCAAAAATAATATATACTGTAAATAATAAACTAAGTATAATGTTATGTTCACTTAAAGAGAACTTACAAGTATAGGCTACTTGCATAGGCTTCTAAACTAGTAGTTTACTGAGAGTATACTTCAAAGTGTACTTTCATAAATTAAAAAATGTGCTTCAAGTATTTAACTAAATTAGTCCCAATTAGTACTGAAATACTACAATTACAAGTATACTACAAGTACATTGATATTAGTAGCCAATACTTACTATTTAAAGTATAATTAAAAATATACTTAAACTTTACTTAATTAAAGTTAATAAAATTAACTTGAATTCTACTTATTTTTGTAAGGACTGGTTTATGTCAAGTCCTGATCTTCCTCAAATTTCATGTTGCGATAAACTATTCTATAAACAAAAACACAAGCCTATTTAAAATGGACCTTCAGTTTGGGAAATGATTTAAATCTGACATTTCAGTTATTAAATTGGGATTCCGGAGTCAAGTCAAGTCAACTTTATTTATATAGCGCTTTTTACAATGCAGATTGTTTCAAAGCAGCTTCCGAATTTGATTCGGCTGTACAGCCGCTCTGGAGAAAACGGTGATAATATGGTCAATATGGTCAATATGGTCATGACTCTGTACAATATCTATAAAAAGGGAGTTCACAAGTCTGAGACCACACTGTTTTTTCTGTTTTTTTTTTAATTAAAAACAATTTTTTTATGTTTTAAGATTTCTAAAATTAAAAAGAATTAAAAAAAATGTAAACAGAAATATAAATAAATATAATTTAAAATAAAATAATCTATACTGTTTCTAGGCCACTATAATAATTAAAATTACATTAATGCATAATTATGCATTACTTTCCATAAATGTACCAATGCAACATAATTGGTTATTTGTATTGCTTTTAACACAACTATGTAGCATATTACATTTAAAAGAAACATTCCATGAAAATGCTGAATAAAGATTCAGGAATGCTAATAAAGAAATAAAATCTATGGCCAGCAGCTAAAAGAAAATTAATGTTGTGTAGAGACGGAAACAAAAGCACTAAAACAAATTAAACTAAAAATAAAGAAGCAGAAAATGGGGAAGAGAAAATCAATATGATCCTTCCTCACTAGAAACGGTTGTGGTCATGATCCAATTTGTCCAGCGCTGAGCTTTACCAGCTGATGTGTGTTTGCTTTTGACCCTTTTCACAAACAAACAGCTGTTTTTGCTCTGTGTCTATTGATCAGTTTGCTTTTAATGAACAGTCTTGGCGAAAGAAGCTCCTTGACTTACAGAGATTGTGGGCATGTGACCTCTCGCATGTTGACATGTGACCTCTTGTTTTGTTTTTTTTCTTGGCAAGCGAGTTGTGTTTGTACATGACAGCATATATAAGATAATTCTAATTAACATGTATTTGGATTAGAACTATTTTAAATCATTTAGATTTGTGAGTATGTTTAAATGCATGTATTTTATTGGTTCTCCATTCAGTTCAAGAATAAGATTATATTGTGACATTTTCACACTGACTCGATAACGATAGAGAATGTCACACCAGCTGAAATCTTGCCCTCCTCTGTCTGTGGGTCTGTCACACTCACAGATTAAGCATTGAGGAAGGCTGACAAATTAAACAACTGCCTCTGAAATTTCCCTGTCAAGCCTTGCACCACCCGACTTTGGCAGCAAATCAACTTGAAGCTCGCTGAAATAAGAGCAGGAGCACAGTATAAACAAAAACAGTTTTCATAGACTGAATTAGGACAGGTTGTGTAGTGCCTTTGCCCTGTGAATGTGTTTGATGTGTATTTGTCACTTCAGTGCTCGCCGTAGAAAGAACTGTGTATGTACTTGTCAGCTTCTGTGAGAAAGATGGTCTTTCAGTAAACACAGATTGTTAATTTCTTGTTTTATTAGTCATTAAGTTTAGGCAAACACTTGGTTTCATAATCACTATGCATCACAATCTGTGTCTTGCTGCTTTGTTTTCAGCCTTTGAGTTTGCAGAAGAAAAATGGCTTGTCAGTTCTTCAGCGTAAATCAGAGATAAGAAAGAGCTTACTGGTCACTGCTAAAAGGATGTGAGAGCACAGACCACCGACTGCCACTAATAAATTCCAGCCTGCTGGATGTTCTAAGAAGCAGTCAAGAGAGTCAGTAGGTGACCATTTACAGGTATTGAGTCGCTGCTATTAACATGTATTTATACAGTAAAAGATTTAGGTCTGAATTCAGTTAAATTGAGACACTTTTCGCAATTGAGATGACTGGGGAAACAATTTGCAATTATTCTGCATTAACCCTAACCTTAAAGGTGCAATATGTAAGATTTTTGCAGTAAAATATCCCAGGCCAGTGTTATATATTTTGTTCAGTTGAGTACTTACAATATCCCAAATGTTTCCAACTATTTGTTAATCGTGAGAAAATTGCGATTTTAACCAAGGAACCAGGACGTTTGAGGGAGTGGCCTGTCAATGCCGTCATATCCGCGTTACCCTCGGTTTCCACTTTTACTGCCGTAGAAACCATGGCAACAGACATGGACAACTGCATAAGGTCTAGCGGCACGCTGTTGTAGTGTCATTCAAACATTATGGACCATGGCAAGCAGACTTTGGAACAAAATGAGAAATCAAAAGAGGACCAGTATCAACATGGCATTTTCGAGATGGCGAGAGCTTTGCAACAAACTTCGACTTGACAGTGATGCCGTTCTTGCATGTGCTTTATTAGACAGGTGAGCAAATGTACATAAAACAAATAAATATTGTGTAGCTCAACACAATGAAATATTAGAATATCACCAGTATGATGTTCTATTGTTGATGTAGCTTACCAACAAACTAACACACAGAATAACATTATAATTTTCAACACACTTAAATGCAGTTTAGATAGTGTAGACCAAGTGAAACAGCATTGCGTTTCCTCACAATTTTAATTTGTCAAATAAACTGACCTGTATGAGTAGTAATTCAGTACTTGCAGGTAGTTCAGTAGAATTAAATTTCCTAATTTCTTTATATCCCCCGGGACTCGCATGTGGTGTTGATATCTGTCTCTTATTAGTAATCATGCCCTGCTTCAAACCAGTCATGTTAAAAAAATGAATGCATTCACTCTTCTCTAAACATTATTTCCCCCATAAACATTATTAGATCCATCGGTATGACAACAAGTTCCATGATTCCACGCTCATTCACTGCATCATCAATTTACTTTGTTATTGTTTTGAAGAGTTTAGCGACCCCTAGTGGCGAAAAAAATACATATTGTAGCTTTAAGAAAATAATATATCATTCCAATAGCATTTTACACTTCTCAGTGAATCTTTCTGCAAGATTACATAGTTAAGCCAGTAGGAGGCAGCCAGCAAATGCTTTGTTTCCATTAGTGATTCAGTGAGTCATTTAACCAACTGATTTTATTGGTGCTTCTCAATTCAATGGCTATGTCCTAGTAAGGCTGCATATAGGTTGCTACGACATCAAACTCTCAATTTGAAGGATACTTAAAAGTCAGCCTTTGTTTCATGTGTTTTCCTTTGTTTTCCTTTATTTCCTTTATTACCTTAAGAAAAAGAATTTTATTGAAGTGTGGTATTAGTATACTTCTTTTAAACGGTAACATTTTAGAATTCTGTTCTGTCATTAATGAATAACTACACAGGAACAAATGAGTAACGCACTATTAACACCATTTAATTTATAATTCATTCTGAAGTGAAGGTCATGGTAACCCACTAGTAACAACTCAAGTGTTACCAAGTCCTTCAGAAGGAATTACTAATTATTTGGATCAGTATTCTAAAGTGAAAAACATGATAATTCCCTAATATTGACTGAAGTCATTGTAAGCTTTTGAGGTTTTTGTAAGGTTTTGTATAGTATTGGCTTAAGTGTTACTACATCCTTCTAAATGAAATACTGGCCATTTGGAACAGTGTTCTAAAGTAAACATCACTGTAACACACTAGTAATGACTCAGGTGTTACTAAATCCATCAGAAGGAATCACTATCCAAAAACTTTCAAAAACCTCAAAAGCTTACAATGACTTTAGTCAATATTAGGGAATTATCATGTTTTTCACTTTAGAATACTGATCCAAATAATTAGTAATTCCATTAGAAGGATGTAGTAACACTTGAGTCATTACTATCCAACATTTACAAAAACCAACATTTTACAATAATTCCAGTCATTACTAGAGAGTAATTACACTGTTGATGTCGACACCAGAGTGCATGCCCGCTTGGTCAGCCCTCGTGTTCGGCTAAGTGCCTCCGTGTGCATGGTTCCCCCGTTGGGTAACCCTTACGTGTTTTTCCACGGTAAGTCTCTCCGAGCACGTGTCTTCCCTTGGCAAGAGACCTTGCCACACCTGGGGTTGAAATATTTCCACCTGCGGCTGGATACCCCATAGTATCCTCCATATGCGTCTTCATTCCCTTCCTTCAGGGAATGAGGGTTACAAACGTAACCGAGACAATCTGATTTTTAAATATACTTTATGTAGTAAGTATACTAATATCAATGTACTAGAAGTATACTTGTAAGTGTACTGTTTCAATATTATGTGGGACTAAATTGGCCCTTTTTAGTGTATAAAAGTATACTTTTAATTATGCTTTAAGTGTAATAGTAAACTTTGAGTACACAACTAGATTACAACTTGTGCGTTTGTGCTGCAAATATAGTACACGTGGACTCATAGGAACACTGATAGTTTACTAGTCAAATATTTGTAGTAATTCAGTTTATGAAAGTACACTTTGAAGTATACTCTCAGTAAACTACTAGTTTAGTAGTTTTATTCTGCAAGTATTTTCTTTAAGTGAACATATCATACTTATAGTTTACTATTTATATATTATTTTATACTTTAAGTATACTAGCTACTATGTTCCTTTTTAGGTATTTTTTTATTCATGAAATATACCTTTAACTGTATACTTTAACTTTCCATTTAAAAAATGTTTTTATCAACACTTGAATGTGGGTAAGTTTCATTAAAAAAATAAATAAAAAAAACATTTAAACAAAAATTAAGAAACGTCATATATCCGAATGGGATTCAGAACGATAATCAAAACTGATGGAGTAGATCGAGTCCATCAACAGCCCCCAAATGTTCACAATCGTTAACCCTTTCTGGGTCAACATTTCATTCTGTAACATTAGGCAGTTTTGATTTATATGCTGTCTGATGATTGCATTATTTTACATTTGCGGAAGCATATTCTATCACTTGTTTCAGTTTAAGTCAAGTATACTTAAGTGCAATTTTAAGTATATTTCTGAGAAGCACATTACATAAAAAGTAGTCTGAAAGTATACTTTCTCATTTTTAGTTTAGAAGAAGTAAGCTATAGCACACTTGAAAAAACTTCTTTATCGTAAGGGTATGCGACCAGTTTTACAGAATATGGAAGTTTGTTGCACATAACCTGCATTCATTTTAATTGTAGTTTCGTCCTGTGACTGCTAGGGCAGAAACATTTATGATTTCGCCATATGCACTTACTATCTCATTCTACCATTTAATGCTGAGGAGGATTTTAGTCTACAAGCCTCAGAAGGACATAAGAAAGTCCTACACAAACATATGAACTCTGAATTGTGTAGAGGCATTCAATTTATTCAAAGTCCATTTCTGTGCAATGATATAAGCTTAGTAAATGACTACATGGTTACAGTCCATCTACAGAGGTGAGCAGGTTGCAGTTGTTGTGTGTGAGTAAAATAATGATAGATTAATTACAACAGTTAATAGAGGCAGTAATTAAGGAAACAGCAGGATGTGGATGTGTGTGAGTTGATTTATGACCTGTGCCTGAGGGGTTGTTCTCCAGCGACAGCATGAGTGCATGCATGTGTGTGTGTGTGTGTGTGTGTGTGTGTGTTTCTGTGTCTTTGTGTGTCACTATATCAGGTTTATGACTCATACATCAGATCCTATCCTTCCCTTTGTTGGTGTCATAAAACAGCTTATATGGTCACAGTGAAGCTGATCCATAACTCACTGCTCCCCCTCTGTGGAGATCTGGGTCTAGAGAGACAAGTGTACACTGTTCCCATTTTTAGTTTGAGTGTGTGTGTGTGTGTGTTCAGAAGTGTGTGCATCTGAGAAGCAGAAATAAAGTTGTCTTGGAGAAATTTACATTTATCACTGCATGGTAAAAATGTTGCTTGCACTGCTTCCACTGAGGATGTGACCTGACAGGTGTGTTTTACTCCAGTTTACAGTAGTTCTAGTGTGGTTATATCCTGTGTGCCCACAAAAGAAGAAAATAATGGCTATAAAAAATCATCTGGTCTAATTAATGTGATGAATATTTTCAACTATAGGTTGATTTGCTTGTTTTTGTTCCTTCATAAGCGTCTCAGCGTTTATGTATCATGAATAATGTTTCACTCTTGCTTTCTCTCCCTCATTAGCTCAGCAACATCTGTGTGTTTTTAGAACACAGAGGATCTCTTGAGAAAAGCTCTGAGGAGGACACACCAGGCTAATCGGCTCACAGATGCCTTCTTATTTCTGTACATCACAAAGACCACAGCAGGGCTCCAGACAACCAAAATATGCAACATAAATATGTGACAAAAATAACAATGTGCACCAATATATTAAAAACAGAAGAGCTTTGAGTGCGACCGTATATGCAGTTTTTTCTGATATCTCATTATCTGGCAAACACCCACTAGAGTGGAACAAGAACTCAGGGAAAAAAAAAACTCTTAGTTTTATTTGTATCATTAGGTTTATGAGACTCACATGAGTCTACTGAGAGGTTGTTGGTTATTGTTTTATATTTGAGGACTGTAAGGGACTCTTTAGCGAGTGATTCTGTAAATTGTTAAAAGGGACATATATGCCCCTTTTTACAAGATGTAAAAATACTCTACAGATCATGTTTCATATCCTGTTAAAATTGGCACTTTTTTGGCAAAAACACAACGTTTTTGTGTATGTCCCTTTAAATGCAAATGAGCTGCTGCTCACTGCCCGTTCTTTCGAGAAGAGGGCGGAGCTTCAATAGCTCGGGCAAAAACAACAACAGAACTGGGGTGCTTCTCAATATCCCTCCTGGTTTCCTCGCTCCTCTGTCCTCCATCTTATGACCCGGAAACCGATGGAGCTCAGCCATCTTGTAGGATCTCAACTCTCTAATTGCACCACGAGGAGGCGAGGATCGAGGAGGCTTCCTGAGGAATCATAAGCGAGGATATACAGGTGTATCCTTTGCGGAAGTGTTTTATCGACTAAACGTGATGCACGTATTAATTCTCCTCCCCCTTCACATCTTGCCAGTTTATTAATTATTATTATTATTATTATTATGTTTACATGTACAAGACACAAATGTATGTCAAAAAACAACAACTGTAGGACAGTTGCAGAATTATATCAAAGCAAATTAAACAAAATTAAACAAACTCTAATAGCCTACTAGCCTATAAAATGTATTGTTAATAATAACTGGTAATATTAAATAAAATATGGACAAATGTGGTATTTTGTGGATGTTGAAACTATTACGATATAAATGATTATCTGTAATGTTCAAGAATCCCAACGTGCAAGCTAAATCCAGCGGTGTGGAGTCATCATCAATTGAGGACGCTTTGAAGTGACGCTAAAGGGAGCGAGGATATATCATTTCACTTGATTCAATTCCTCCGTCCTCACGTCTTTTCCTTGCGTTCTTCCTTCGCATCCTTAAGGGGTGGAGATAAGACGCGAGGAAAGGAAGCTAGGAAAGGAAACGAGGATGCACAAATAAGAATTGAGAAGCACCCCAGGTATAGTTTAATTTAGGGATGGGTAAATGAAGCCTCATGAAGCACTGAGGCTTTCCCCTGACTGTTTCAAGAAAAGATTCGAAGCATCAGGAGTGTCGAAAACAGTGTCATCTTGTGGCAGGTCATATTTATAGCAGCCATAAACCTGAGCGCGCAGGTTGTTTTATCTATAAAGCACAAATAAAAGCCTGACAATGCTAACTGTTCAGTTTTCTGATAATATAATTCACAAAATAAAGTCTGGCAATAAATGAAATGTAACAGTTATAATTATAATAATACCAACAGAGTTGTTTGATGCCAGTAAATGGTGCTCATAGAGTAGCGGTCTGGGATCAAACATTCCGACACGCCAAGTGAAGCATTCACGTGACTGGAAAGAAAGTGAGGCTTTGTTTTTCCTCTGAAAACAAAACGCGCTCCGACACGGAGCTTCGTGAGAAATTACGCTGCGTACTCGATACGCGCTTTGAAGCTTTTATGACGTTTTTTTTTTACGTTTTTTATGCAGTTTATTGTTCTTGAATCATCACACAAAAGATGAAGCGTGTGTTTTCACTCCAGAAAATCACTGTAAGAGCTGAATAAAACAGTGCAAAAAGTGCACATTAAAGTCTTATCCATAACACTCTCTCTCTCCCCCTTGCATTATCATTAGCATACACAGCGAATTAACAAAACACTCCTTACAACTAACACTAAACAAATATATACATACCTTATGCCTTTTCAGGGGGTGCTTAATAAAGTGGTAAACTTTATATCTGTAAAACAACTCAGATAAACTATTATAAAGTGTGCGCTCTTCCTTTCATTACTGCTGTGACCAGTATCGCTCTCCGGACTGTAAGCTGAATCACGAATAGTTGGTATTGATCCATCCTTGAGCTTTAACTGTTTAGCAAAACCTGCCTTGAATTGTCCCTCGTTCAGGCAATGCACCTGCATAGCTTACAAGACATTGTTGTCACTACAGATGCCCGAGCACAGAGAAAATGGCAGACAGTGTACAACTGGCTGAGGCGGAAACTATGCTGAACAGTCTGTCAGCGCCGTGGGTGGAAACGTGCAGATTGGGGTTGCACCTTTTTCATGTTGGTAGATGCACTGGGAAACCGATTATAGCACTTAAACATGGAAAAAAGTCAGATTTTTATGATATGTCCCCTTTAACTAAAAAGTCACATCAGCAAAAAGGATATTAGCAAACCATTCTTAGAACATATTGTAACGACTGGACTGATCAAACACACAATCTTCACCACCACTCACCCAGGCAGACTCTGTGATGTCTGGGTGCCCCACTGTGAATTAATCACCCTTTTGCCCACTCATACACTTCAAAGACACTTGGGCTGATTGTTCTCAAATGAGAGAACAGTACAACCAACAGACATGTAATCCCCTATAGAAATGGAATTCTATCCACTAAATCATTGACAATCTGTTTATGAATGAACATGCATTTCCCCAGTACATTTTGTGTATCATTACTGTTTGTATATTGTCTTTTTATACTGTATAGTGTTATGATGATAGAATTACTAGTTAATGTTAGCCCATCTAGCTGGTGTCTCCTATCAAAATATTCCTCATTTCATGACTCAAATGGGCATCACTTTCTCATAGGATGCAGTGTGTGTTTGTTATATTTATCAGAATATAAATTGACAAAATTTTCAACTCACTCCAATCATACAAATGAGTCAGCCTTTCAAACAAAATAACTCTCCCATCTGAAAATTGCATGTTTCTCATTGGTCAAGCCAAAACTCAAAGGTGTGACCTCTGTGGAACTTAATAGTCAACAAGTTGTCGTTAGTGCTGCCTGGCATTCCATTCCCGGACACTGTTCACATGAGACCTCATCCAGCGTTGCCGGCCAGCCCCACACACGTCAAGCCATTTGGGCTTTCTTCGACCACAACAGAGTCTCTGCAAGTTCACCGTCGCTTCTTCTCTCAACACGGAAGGAATTGATTGCAACTGCAACACCATCGGACCAAACTATCAAGATTTTCTCCTGTGACTGTATATCCGGACGCTCTTCAACAGCTCAGGCAAATGCAAGTAACATACAGTATACAAAATCGCTGTTTAGTTAGTTAAACCTGTGAACCCCTTTGTTCATTAGAGAGAGAGATATTTTGTGGTCACAGGAAATATCTTCTCTGAAGAGTTGATAGACAATCACTACTGAGTGTTTACTGGATGAACTGATTATTTGATTGTAATATTAATTCAGTAACATTAAGTTAATTTGGTTAACTGATCCAAATATAATTATGAGTTATAATTATTAATACTTCTCCTTTGAGCTACTTCGTTACAATATCTTTTAGCTAGGTTTGCATGCTCTACAACAATGTCTTTTTTGCAAACATAAAACAAGTTGTGTTTAGTGTTAATGTATAGCATGAATGTTTGTGTGCAGAACTTGCCTCTCAAGTGTGACTCAAGTGTATCCTTTGCATCCTCCAATCACTCACAATCCTTTGCACATTTCAAATTCACAAAGTCAGCACTGTCACAACAGTTTATTGAAACAGCACAGAGCAATAAGCAGTTCAACAGGTGAGTAGACACTCAATGGAGACTTTTAATCCAGCAGATATGAGTGTAATGGAAAGTCTTTGTCTTACAGGTGCAGGGACTCGTGAGATTCAGAGAAGAGGAACCAGGTTGGATGCACATGCCTCATCTTCAGACAGAAGATCATGGAGAATGAAGGTAACTCTTGGACATAAACAAAGACAACTAGGTCTCAGGAAAACTCACTGGCGATACAGGTAAGTAGTCTATGTAGCATAAACAAGAACAGACAATAGACTGAGGTGAGGTGTGTGCTTATAAAGCCAGTTGATGAGGGTGCAGATGAGGTGCAGGTGTGCGTGATTAATACTCAGGCGACTGGGTGAGTTGTGGTTGACTGGTGAGAGGGCCTGCAGATCTGTCACACATGCATGATTGTGTTTGTTTTGTTGTAAATTCATTGCATAACGTTAAAAAGCCACTGTACTGCTGCCACAGTAAACCACTGTAAGATGGTTGTCATACAATTCTCATTCACTGTATTACATCACTAGAAAGTCAGTAAATACAAAGAGTTTTGTATTTACTGACTTTCTAGTGATGCAATATAGTGAATAGTATCACTGTAATAGTAGTGCCAAAATATTAAGGCATTACTATTGTGGCACTGGTAATAATTTTTTTTTTTTTTGACATAACACCTTAGCCATGCAGACTTACTTCCATTTGAAAAGCACCCATACTGTTTCACTATTTGTATTATGCTTGTCTGTGTTTGTTTCACACAGACTGTGTGTATCTGTGCAGACTGTCTTCATGAGCAAGTCATCATTCACTCAAAACATTGATTCATTCAGGAAAGAAACAAGACGAGTGAGTCATTGAATCAATGAATGACAATTTTAAAAGCTGTCACCATCACATTTTCCTTTTTTTTTAAATCAGCATTAGTTTTTCTGTGATGTTGTGTGTTCTGTATTTTCTGTCAACTGTTTAGAATCAACTAGCAATGCTTAATTGGTGAATGATTTACTGAAGTCTGTTCTGTTCAAAGAATCAGGGTGCTTCTCAATTCAAAGGCTATGTCTTAGTAAGATATATATATATATATATATATATTTATACACTCACCTAAAGGATTATTAGGAACACCATACTAATACTGTGTTTGACCCCCTTTTGCCTTCAGAACTGCCTTAATTCTATGTGGCATTGATTCAACAAGGTGCTGAAAGCATTCTTTAGAAATGTTGGCCCATATTGATAGGATAGCATCTTGCAGTTGATAGAGAGATTTGTGGGATGCACATCCAGGGCACGAAGCTCCCGTTCCACCACATCCCAAAGATGCTTTATTGGGTTGAGATCTGGTGACTGTGGGGGCCATTTTAGTACAGTGAACTCATTGTCATGTTCAAGAAACCAATTTGAAATGATTCGAGCTTTGTGACATGGTGCATTATCCTGCTGGAAGTAGCCATCAGAGGATGGGTACGTGGTGGTCATAAAGGGAGGGACATGGTCAGAAACAATGCTCAGGTAGGCCGTGGCATTTAAACGATGCCCAATTGGCACTAAGGGGCCTAAAGTGTGCCAAGAAAACATCCCCCACACCATTACACCACCACCAGCCTGCACAGTGGTAACAAGGCATGATGGATCCATGTTCTCATTCTGTTTACGCCAAATTCTGACTCTACCATCTGAATTTCTCAACAGAAATCGAGACTCATCAGACCAGGCAACATTTTTCCAGTCTTCAACTGTCCAATTTTGGTGAGCTCGTGCAAATTGTAGCCTCTTTTTTAGATTAGATTAGATTCAACTTTATTGTCATTACACAAGTACAGGTACAAGGCAACGAAATGCAGTTTAGGTCTAACCAGAAGTGCAATAGCAGCAAGTGCAGGATATACAGTGGTTTCATAAGTGCAGGACATGAATATGTACTGAATATATATAAAGATGGCTATTACTATAAATAGAATTTTACAGGTTAATATGTACTATGAATATAATATACAGATGGCTATTACTATAAACAGAATTTACAGATAGATATGTACTGAATATAATATACAGATGGCTATTACTATAAACAGAATTTACTGATAGATATGTACTGAATATAATATACAGATGGATATTACTATAAACAGAATTTACAGATAGATATGTACTGAATATAATATACAGATGGCTATTACTATAAACAGAATTTACAGATAGATGTATATAATGATATGTTGGGCAGTATAGCAATGGACGATATAGTGCAAATGAGCATATTCCAGTTAGGTATAGTAGTGCAAGATGCATATATGAACAGGTGTTACTGTAATAAACAGTCGATAGTGCAAATGAACATCCAGTAGTGCAAATAACAAAGTGAAGGCAGATGTGAGGGGGGAGAGGAAGGTTAGCAGTATATAAGGGGAGTGGGATCAACGAGGGTTAGAGTTCAATAAGGAGACAGCTCTGGGAAAAAAACTGTTCTTTAGTCTGCTGGTCCTGGTCCGGAGGCACCTGAAACGCCTACCGGAGGGCAGGAGAGAAAACAGTTTGTGGGCTGGGTGAGAGGAGTCCTTAAGGATGCTGCGAGCTCGATGCAGACAGCGTTTTCTCTGGATGTGGTCGATGGCAGGTAGTGGAGTCCCTGTGATGCGCTGGGCGGTTTTCACCACCCCCTGCAGTGCCTTGCGCTCTGCAACAGAGCAGCTCCCATACCATACTGTAACACAGTTGGTCAGGATGCTTTCTATTGCGCAGCGATAGAAGTTCACCAGTATAGCCGAGGATAGCTGATTCTTCCTCAGTGTCCTCAGGAAGAAAAGACGCTGGTGAGCCTTCTTGACCAGGCTGGAGGTGTTGGTTGTCCAGGACATGTCCGCCGAGATGTGGATCCCCAGGAACTTGAAACTGGAGACACGCTCAACAGCCATTCCATTGATGTGGATGGTGTTGTGTGTGCCTCTTGATTCTTTCCTGAAGTCCACGATGAGTTCCTTCGTTTTGGTGGTGTTGAGGAGCAGATTGTTTTCAGTGCACCATGTGGCCAGGTGCTGGATCTCCTCCCTATAGGCAGTCTCATCGTTGTTGCTGATGAGTCCAATCACCGTAGTGTCGTCCGCAAACTTGACGATGGAGTTAGATCCATACACAGGCTTGCAATCGGAGGTGAAGAGGGAGTAGAGAAATGGGCTTAGCACACAGCCCTGTGGTACACCAGTATTAAGTGTGATGGAGGTGGAGCCTGATCGAACATTCTGGGGTCTGTTGGTCAGGAAGTCCAATATCCAGTTGCATATTGAGGTGTTGATGCCCAGGTCTCCAAGTTTGGCTATTAACTTGGTTGGGATAACAGTGTTGAATGCTGAGCTGAAGTCAACAAACAGCATACGTGCATATGTGTTCTTATTGTCCAGATGTGTGAGCACAGAGTGCAGTGCCAAGGAAACTGCATCCTCTGTGCTCCTATTGCTACGGTAGGCAAACTGGTGTGAGTCCAATGTGGATGGTAGAGAGTCTTTTAGATGTGCCAAGACCAGCCGCTCAAAGCACTTCATAACGATGGGTGTGAGTGCTACAGGGCGGTAGTCGTTAAGGCACATCGGGCTAGAGTGTTTTGGCACTGGCACAATGGAAGTGCATTTAAAGCATGTTGGTACAGTTGCTTGGGCAAGAGACAAGTTGAAAATGTCTGTAAAAACCCCAGCGAGCTGCTCTGCACATGCCCTGAGTACGTGTCCAGGGATGTTGTCTGGTCCAGCAGCCTTGTGCGGGCTGATTTGGCACAGTGCATTGCAGACATCTGTGGAGGAGAGTGTGATTGGCGAGTGGTCAGCTGAGGGTTTGGCCTTGGTGGCAGTTTCTCTGTTGTCCCTTTCAAAGCGAGCATAAAAGTAATTTAGCTCGTTCAGGAAGTTGATATCAGTGGCTGCGGTGGTGGAGTGGGTGGGTTTGTAGTCACTGATGGCCTGAATGCCCTGCCACATGCGTCGAGGGTCAAAGTTGGAAAAGTGTCCCTCTAGCTTTAGCTTGTAGCAGTGCTTGGCCTCTTTGATGCCCCTCTTCAGGTTTGCTCTGGATGTGCTGTAGGCTTGTGCATCTCCTGATCTGAAGGCAGAATTGCGTGTCTTTAACAGGAGTCGCACTTCCCTGTTCATCCATGGCTTCTGATTAGAGTATGTGGTGATCTGCTTCTGGGTTGTAACACTGTCAGTGGTGGTATTGATATAATCCAGTACAGAGGAGGTATAGCAGTCAATGTCTGTGTGAGAGCCACTGGTGGCTTGGGAAGCAAACATACTCCAGTCTGTGTGTAGAAACCTTTCCTGGAGTATGCAATCTGCCCCCTCAGGCCACACCTTGATTGTCTTCACTGATGGCTTCACACGGTTGATGAGGGGTGCATATTTGGGGGTGAGGAACAAAGAAAGGTGATCTGACTGTCCCAGGTGGGGGAGGGGTGTCGCAACGTAAGCTCCAGCCATGTTTGTGTAAACATGGTCTAAAGTTTTGTTTCCTCTGGTGTGACAGGAAACATGCTGGTGAAATTTCGGTAGCACTGACTTTAAGTTCGAATGATTAAAATCACCAGCAACAATAAACGCAGCTTCCGGGTGAGCAGTCTGTTGTTTACTGATGGCTGCGTGAAGTTCTTTCATAGCAAGCTTAGCATCAGCATCCGGGGGAATATAGGCTGCAGTTATAATGGTGGAAGTGAACTCCCGCGGTAGATAAAACGGTCTACATTTAACCATGAGAAACTCAAGGTTAGCTGAACAATGTCTCCCAACAATAGCAGAGTTTGTGCACCAAGCTTTGTTAATGTAAATACACAATCCACCACCTCTGGTCTTACTGGAGCCATCTAATGTTCTATCCGCTCGGAGTGTGTGGCGTCCCGCTAGCTCAATAGCGTTGTCCGGTATTCCACTGTTTAACCATGTTTCCGTGAATATTAAAACGTTACAGTTCAAAAATCTCTTGCTGTGTGTGATACTGAGTCGAATCTCCTCCATTTTGTTCACCAGCGACCGTACATTGGCAAGGAAAATGCTGGGTAAAGAGAGCCGGTGTGGTGTTAGCTTTAGCTTAGCTTTTAGTCCTCCGCGCTTCCCCCGCCTTTGTTTACGATCTCGACGCCACCTGCGAGCACTTCCGCCTGGACGGGTAGAGTGCATAGCATCGGGTGTTCTGGTGATCTCATACCACAACATTGCAGAATCTGGAGAGACCCCGAGCCTCGCGATGTACTCGCGCCGCTATCATTTTTTCTATTTGTAGTGGAGATGAGTGGTACCCGGTGGGGTCTTCTGCTGTTGTAGCCCATCCGCCTCAAGGTTGTGTGTGTTGTGGCTTCACAAATGCTTTGCTGCATACCTCGGTTGTAACGAGTGGTTATTTCAGTCAGAGTTGCTCTTCTATCAGCTTGAATCAGTCGGCCCATTCTCCTCTGACCTCTAGCATCAACAAGGCATTTTCGCCCACAGGACTGCCGCATACTGGATGTTTTTCCCTTTTCACACCATTCTTTGTAAACTCTAGAAATGGTTGTGCGTGAAAATCCCAGTAACTGAGCAGATTGTGAAATACTCAGACCGGCCCGTCTGGCACCAACAACCATGCCACGCTCAAAATTGCTTAAATCACCTTTCTTTCCCATTCTGACATTCAGTTTGGAGTTCAGGAGATTGTCTTGACCAGGACCACACCCCTAAATGCATTGAAGCAACTGCCATGTGATTGGTTGATTAGATAATTGCATTAATGAGAAATTGAACAGGTGTTCCTAATAATCCTTTAGATGAGTGTATATATATATATATATATATATATATATATATATATATATATATAGCCTTGTAAGGCAGCCTTCATTTTGTATTCTTCATTCAGCTAAGTTTGAAGCATGCATCAATTGTATCCTTTGTGTCCTCTAGTCACCCACAACTAACTATTTGCACTTATTCAAATTCAAAGAAAACACTTAGCAGAAAATTATTAATCACTGAGATCGTTCAGTTTCATTATATAATAAACGTTTTTTTTTTTAAATCAGAGATGAAGGCATGTTTTCTTTGTTGTTGTTGTTGTAAATTAAATCACTTAATGCCAAACTGTCCATAATGTAATGACCACGGATGGTTGTCATTCACTGTATTGTATTAATCTGTTAATATAAACATTAAAATTAGTATTTCCCAATAATTAGTATTTTTGTGCAGTGACCGGATGGACAGAAACATTTATGACGTAGCCATGCATGCGCACATACTGTGTCATTCTAGCGTTTAATGCTGAAGAGGACTCTAGTCTACAAGACAGAAGGACTAGACTAGGATGGACACACCCTCACTAGGATGCAGAAGCACCCTTCATCAAACCAGTTAGTAAAAGGGTCTAAATAGGTTCTGAATTTTTAGTTTAGACTTTTTATGCACGCATGGAATCTTTAGGTGTGGTAAAACTATAATGCGATACAAACACAAAATTTAAATTAATAAAGTCAATATTCTGAATAAAGCCAATATTTACCTCCAGTCTGTTGTAATCTAGCTTGAAATCTATCCTTTCATTTGCCAGCAATGAAAATCGTACTTATTAAGATCAACACTACATGTAGCTACAGCTTGTGAACGACTCACATTTTCTAAACAAAATAATCAAAACTATGCAAAACAGCACTATAGTAACAAAAGTGACAGTATAGCAAAAAACATTAAATGACTTGTCAGGCCAGAGTTGCATCTCTTGCTTTTCGCACAAGATAAGCAATATATATAGAAATGCAAATGACGATAGATGCTATTTACACTAATTGAAAATAGCTTATTTTCTTAGCAATAGATGCTATTTACACTGTGAAAATAGCAGCATTTTCTTAGCGATATTCTATTCACACTATGAAAAAATAGCAGTACTTTCTTTGCAATAAGTAGTTAGATGCTATTTATACTTATAAAAAGTGGCAGATACTATTTGCACCTCAGTGTTGATGTACATTAAACAGTATGCGATAATAAGACCTACACCTAACCGATAAACACTTTATTATTAAACACACATTAGACACTTTATTTCTACTTTTCAAATATTTTCTTCATTTTTATAGAAAATAAATGCCTTTCCAATCTGATATGTGATTGGAAAAGGCAATGCAGCGAGTTTGACAAAAGGCGAATTTGAACCCCTACACTATTACTACTGTTGACAATTCAGTGTCTTCTGTAATTTTGTCTGGCCCAACCAGACGTCAGTGGGCGGAGTTAGTGTAAATAGCCTCTGCCAACAAGGCATGCTATTTGCACTTAGTGTAAATAGACACTCCGTTAAAGAAATAACCATTTACATGCTTAGGACAGCTGTGTTGTAAGAATGTACAGGGAAACTTTAGATATAAAATCCTGATATTAATGTTTATTCATTGAAATGAATATCCAATGAATCCATTGTTACATCCATTGGATTTTAAGCGGTATCAGTCTAATAAATATTAGAATCTCAGTAGATCTTTCAGTAGATCGCCAGATCAGTGTGCTGTTGGTCATTAGTAGGCGTTCGTGTTGCCAGATGAAGTCATGGGTACTGTAGACTGCAGAACTTGCCATAGCTTTAGAAAATCTGACCACAAATGAGATGTACTGCCTAAGTGTATAAATACTGTATAAGACATTGTTCCCTTTCAGTCAGTACACTACGAGTTACGTCAGTTAATGACGAAATGGGGGTTTCGCTTAGAAGCCAATCGCCTTTGAGATCTACAAAACAGGCCAATGGCATGAAAATGCCATGGGTCAGCGGAATTTGCATAACGCATAAGTGGCAATCTCGCATTATGTTTCTGCTTCAGAGCCGAGTGTTACTTGCCTGAGCTTTCTCTCTTCAAGACGAGCGTCTCTCCAGAGTGTTGGAGTTCCGCATTCCTGTCTGATCTGTGCAGTGATCCAGCACAGCGTGCGCGTTCTCCCTGGGTGCTTCGGCATTTTGCAGAGCAAAACTCCTCTCTAAAAGAGCTGTACGCGGCACGTCTTTTTCTAGACGTTTCACCCGTGCATTGTTTCTGGGTGCGGTCGGCTGATTAGTCCGTCTCACGGGCATGAGCGTGGTTTGGTGTGCTTGGGCCACTGCGGGAACATGGCCATCGCGGTGTTGCGATCAAGACTCTATGATCTCTGTTTAAAAATAAAAATTATAAAAAAATAGGAGAGAGAGTCCCCTCTATCACACCCCAATCTACTTCCTCCACGAGAGGCAGTACTTTGGCTGGTGGTCAGGTTGATCTGGGGGCGTTGGTGTAGGCCAATCCGATGAATGAGTGGAGCTGCGTGCGACTGCCGACCTCGTCCTACGGGCGACGAAGGTTACTGCACGCTCTCTCGGTCAGGTTATGAACGCTATTTATGGCTTAGTCTGGCAGATGGGCAGGAGTCTGAGCGAACACGTTTCCTCAACTCCCCTATCTCCCAGGCTGGGCTATTTGGCGGGGCAGTCGGGAGCTTTGCCCAACAGTTCTCAATTGCACAAAAGCAGACTGGGGCAACTGAACATATTCTGCCCCAGCGGCCTGCTGCTGCCTCCATCCAGCCGCCGGCACAGACGCCACAGCCTGCTCCCCGCCAGGGCTGCCCTCCTGCGGCTCCCGCCCTCTCGCCCTGCCCCAGCAGCAGCCTACACCTGGGCTGGGCCGTCGAGGAGGTCGCAGGACAGCAGGTTAAGCGGAGGTCTCGCCCCCCCGCCCTGCTAACAGCAGGTTAAGCGGCACTGACATTCACCTCTGAGCTCCCAGAGGGCTCTGTCACCAGCCCCTGTCAGACGAGACCCCCGTGGAACGCTAGTCCTTCCCTGGCCTCCTCTGTCAGGGCGCGGAATTCGACCCCACCCACACTTTGGGACACTCCCACACCTCCCTATGTCTGGGCCAGTCATTCCGCTCGCTGCCCCATTGTGGGTGCGTCTGTGGCTCGCACGACCGTGCACGAGCGTGCCTGTAAATTTGGGCCGCCCAATTCTCACGTGATCCTGAGACCCCGTCCTGGATATGTGCCCTAGGTTCCCACCACTCCTTTCTGGGACCAGGTGGTGAACCTGCAAGCGCTGCCTTGGAGGAGGCAGACCCAGCCTTGGCACTGCCCTGGTCAGTACGTGGCCTTCGCACTTACGGAGACCAGACGCAGCGTTCAGTACCTCAGACCGGTTCTTGTCTGTTACAGAGAGCAGCAGAAGGGAAGGCTCTCTCCAAGCAGAGGTTGTCTCACTGAACAGTGGACGCCATTGTCCTGACATATCAGGTTCAGGGCATGCCATGCCCCCAACTGGAGTGTGGCCCCCTTTGGGCTTAGGCTTGGCGCCTCGCTAACAGACTTAGGGCTGTAGGCTGACACCCTACACATTCGTTAGATTCTGAGTAATCTCAGAGTGGAGCCAGTATCCTCCGTATACACTGGACAGGCTCAGGTGTCTTCGCTTGCTGCGCCATTCCACTCCACGGACTGAATGCATGCGCATTTCTCTCAGGTGAGCTTCCAGTAAGCCCTGAGCTCCTCTAGTACTGTTGATGTCCACACCAGAGTGCATGCCCGGTTGGTCAGCCCTCATGTTCGGCTAGGAGCCTCCATGTGCATGGTTCCCCCGTTGGGCAACCCCCACATGTGTATTCCACGGTAAGTCTCTCTGAGCACGTGTCTTCCCTTGGCAAGACACCTTGCCACTCCTGGGGTTGAAAAATTTCCACCTGCGGCTGGATACCCCAGAGTTCTCCATATGCACTCCCTACGGGGGTCATATGTGTATTCTTAAGTCCTCCCTTCGGGCAGGCATTGTGTTGCATTTCTCCACGTGGGATATGCTTCCCAGTGTATCTTGGTATTGGCGTTGAGCCTAGCCCCTCGTTCGTGCTAAGTCTCACGGCAGGGAGCCCTGGTCAGCGCAGGACGCTGGAAGACAGGCTTCGTGGCGAGATTAAATTGGGACCCCCATTTCGTCAGTAACTGACCTTACTCGTAGTGTACTGACTGAAAGGGAACGTCTTGGATACGTATGTAACCCTCGTTCCCTGAAGGAAGGGAACGGAGACGTTACGTCCCCCTGCCACTTCCGCTGTACCGCTGGAGCGGCCAGGCGCTCATGCCTCGGCTCTTCAGCAGGTAACATAATGCGAGATTGCCACGCAACACCCTTTATACCCACGCGGTGGGGCGGGGTTGCGTTATGCAAATTCCGCAGACCCATGGCATTTTCATGTCATTGGCTCGTTTTGTAGATCTCAAAGGCGATTGGCTTGTAAGCGAAACCCCCATTTAGTCAGCAACTGACATAACGTCTCTGTTCCCTTCCTTCAGGGAACGAGGGTTACATACGTAACCAAGACGTTCTGTTTTGAAAATGTATCATTTTTCTTGCTACTAAAAACTAACATTCTGCAGGGGAAAGCAGTTGTATATGTTGCAGTAGTGCATAAAACATATCACAAACAACATTAGCTATTACAAATGCATGAATCAAACCCACTCAGGATAGTCAATTTCTGACACATTTCCTCATGCATAATATTTTAAAAGCGCTGTATGTAGGCAGAGGCACATCATAGAGATCAGTGAAATCACTCATAGTAACATTACCTTCTCTTCCATCTTGCCCACACTTTAATGTGTGTAGGCTCCTTTATGCAGCACAAAGAGTCGATGAAAAGACAGGCATCTGCAGCGTTCTTTAACAAATTTGATATTACAATGAGACACTACAAACAGACAATTGACTCTGCAGCCCACCTTTACAGCTATTGCAGTTTCCTTTATCAAATGTTGAATATGAGCAGCATTTGTTCTTATCAGCATATCAGTATTTGTACAGACATATTGCATTATTAAGTATAGTGAACAACAATGTTAAATTTTGAGCTACAATCCAGTTCTTCATTTCTGAAATAATATTTCAGTCTTATAAGTAAAAAAAAAATGTTTCAGCTACAATTCAGAAGATTTCTTTAATAATGTGTGGACTAAACAAAAACAAGACCATTTGACAAGAAATGGTCAGGCAAAGCATGTGAGTATGTGAAAAACCTATTCAACCTCATATTTACTATTCTACATATTTTACATATTTTTTTTAACTATCTTTTATGGCATTAAGGATACTTGTGTGTATTAAGTATTGAGAACACTGAAGTTATCCATTCTCACAGGTACTAGTTTCAAGTTTTAATCCCCTATAGTTAAAACAACCTCATTGAAAGGACAATTAAAGCCATCTGACTGAACACTGCCAACTTTGATTAGAGCTAGCTATTAACCTTTTTTGCTAATGATTAAGGACATGGAAAAGAAAGCTTTATGACTGACTAATTGGCAATACAAGACTTCTGAGGTCAAGATTTGGATGCCCGACGTTTTTATGTACCAATACGAAAGGTTTCTAGTATCCATCTCCAGTGTCTAATGAATGCAGAGCTGAAATAAAAAAGACTTGCACATATATAAACGAAAGTCACATTTATTTAATCTGAAACGTTGATTAAACTTGGCTTTTCACATAGAAAATCCTAGAAAAAGCCCACTAGATGGCAAACATGGGCATATTTAGGTCACCAATTAATCCAAGAGAGGATTTTGTCAGATTTCACAGCTAATCCAGTTGCAATGAAAGGTGCACCTTTATCAGGCTTTTGTAGGCAACAATGAATGACATGAATTATATATAACCTTTGGCGTGAAATTATATCCTGGGGCTCTTAATATACCCTGAAAAGCAGCTAAATTTGCCATTTTCAATTTCCACTTGATCACTAATTCTGATAGCATTCTTTTATCTCACATAGGAATTTAATTAGGGCCTATTTGAATTAAGCTTTGACTATATTGCAGAACAACATGGAGACAATTGTGTCCCATTTAAGGGCAGATTCTCCAGTCACGCAATTATATCACAAGTACAGGCCCTTTTACAGATGCTCCATCTTTAATGACACACAAAATCAGGCAGTAATAGTCAAACTCACACTTGAATGTGTAAATTACTTTCAAATGTGTTTCTTTTATTTTCAGAGATGTCAACAGATTTTCTTTTATATGAATATTATATGTGAGATGCTTTGGCTAATGACCAGGATGATGCATTTTTCATCAATGTGATGAAATAAAACATTTTCAGACAAAAAAGTCATTACTCTACAGTCAGAAATAATCTGTAGCCTATTCTTGCATCATATTGCACTCAATTACGTTAACTTCTTTGTTACATTTTCAATCTGTACAGAAGATAAACCCACGCAAGTTATTTCTTCCTTTTTCAGTCACTAAGTTGTGAATGGTACAAAACACTCTCCAAATTGTATTTGTGGTCCAGATTTCTTGGTCTGTGGTCAGAAAGGGTTTGTTTACTGTCTGACTATTATTTGTAAAATGTGCTATAGAAATACAGCCTAATCATTTTAGTGAAACAGCATTTTTAGAGATCTTGTAAATATGTGTGAGCATATGTGCAGAAATGTGTTCAGAACAATTTGACAGATGTGTGAAGTCAAGCAATTGCTCACCGCAAATGTAGAGACCTTTAAAAAAATTGCATAATAAAGCACTTTGCACACATACACACACTCACATTCAGAGAATATTGGGTGACATACAGTTTTTTATGAAAAAAAAAAATAATACAAGGTCTCCAGAGGCTAATTGTGAATCCACCTCACTTTCTCTCACCTTCTTGTAAGCTAAAAGCGGAGACTTATGTGTTTGAGGGAGAGAGAAAGGAGAGGAAAAAGAGTGTTTGATTGCATGAAAGCAGTGCTACAGATGGAGACTAAATAAAGCCCTTTTAGTCTAAATTAGTCCATCACACATCGGCACTCCAGGGAGGCTTATTTTTTTTTAAATTGCTGGGCTCCTCTTAGTGTCTAGCTGATCTTGACAGTACATTTATTAGATGATAACCTTTATCTAACCAGGAGGTATGTTAGCCTAAGTTGAAAACCACATTTTAAAAGATGGCTGGATATGACAGATGGATCAAATGACTGATCGAATTTTACACTGCTATCATTGAGACCATTCTCACCTAATCAATCACTGTCTGGTTTGGGGCCACGTCTGCCCACACCAAGGACAAGCCACGGCACATTATTAAATCTGTAGAGCGCATTATGAGTTTCACCTGCCTTCTCTCAACAACCTCAGGGCAAGGAAGTGTGTAAGGAGGTCCAAAGCCCACCTGTCCTCCCCCACACCAAACATCTCTTTTTTTCAAGCTCTTCCCTCAGGTCAGTCAGAAAAAAAGACTAGCTTTCACACCAACAAACAAACAGTGACTCATAGATATTCTCCTTTAATGTTGACATTACCTACAATGCCCTTGCATATGTGAGGCTAATATGTGAAAATAAATATTCTGCATACTGATTAGCTCTTTTTATCATGGCCATTGTGTGGTTGTTTCACCACCATCACAACTAATTCCTGCATGTAAACATGGCTGATATTAAGATTACTGTGAGGTGGAATGATGGATGGACACAGGTCAGAGAGTCCTCCAATCAGTCAGACATCTGAGATGATCAAAGAGATGAAAAAGTCCAAAGGGTTTATAGGACATTACAGCACAGGGAAGGTGCATTACTTTTACCAGGGCTGCAGCAGTACAGCTGCTTCAGCTTTTATGTGGCCGTTGTAGTACTTCGATCGTATTAAGTGTGTTATTTATTTCTCTACTTACCTGTTTTCCAGCTCTATCTAGTGGTGGCCTCCATTCATTCGTATTAAGGAGATCTATGATATCTGAAAGCAGCTATCCTTTAGCCGTTAGCTGTAAATGCGACGTCATCACAACACTGATTGGCTGACGGGTGCAGAGTCCCAAACCCTTCACTAGCGACTATCCTGAGTTTGAGTGATGACAACAGACAAGACAGAGTAGGTTACTTTTGGTTTGAAACAAAGTCTCAGTTTTGTGGCTCTTTAATATGTCATGACAGATCGCTGTAGCGTTTCAGTTCAAGCGGCATGTGAACCAATCATTTCTTCCTACTAGCTATAGCACAAAATAAACATGAATGAACGTCAGAAGGTATGTTGTTTCAACAGCAGAAGGACATCAATACACACCATTTTTCAAAGTCCACTGACGTTAATCTACTAACTCTCCTGTCTGGTTTGTTTATCAGAATTATGATTGGTCAGATCGCCTGTCAATCAAACTCCAGACGAAAGGGCGCAAATTTGTCACATATATAAAAGTAAAAAAAATCTCAGTGTCGATAAGCCGTGATAGGATGTGAAGAGAGTGCTCACATGCGTATCCTGTTTTCAGAAAAAGCTCCTCATTACCTGGCTGTAGTGCAATCTAATATTCATGGAAATTAGATCACATAGGAAATCTTATACAGGATACAATGTAACTTGAGAGAGAAGAGTGTGTTTGTGTTTGTGTTTGTGTATGTTTGCTTTCTGTTCTACAAACTAGAATACTGAAATATGAATAAATAATAAGTGTTTGTGTTTAGGTTGAGTAGCGCATTTAATGCCTTTTTGCATTATAGGGAAAATAGCAATGATGAAAACTATGTTTTCAAGTGAAATTCTTGAATTAAATGTATAAAAACCTACTTGCTACTTTGGTTATGAATATTTTCTATGGCTTTTTAAAGTCAGACTAAGGTACTTGGATAATTTAGATCAGACGTGATACTTTTTTTCTGAGAATTTGTAAAACCGCTGTGCTAAACATGCATATACAACTATATACATACAATACAACTATAATAAGACAACATAAAATAATTTAATGCAAGTTGTGTCAGGCTGTGGCATATTATATGACTATAATATATGGGCAAATAGTCTCCAGTCCATTCAGTTTCCTTTATTCTACTTATGTAAAAAAAAACAATGTTTAAATCACTGAGGCTAGAAATCTCCACGTAAGAGGACATTGGTGAAACAGAGTGGACTTCATTCTAAACCAGAACCAGAGTATATATTTTTACTTAGCATATATGACAATATTTGCTCATTTTACAAAGCTCAATTTACAGCAGAGTTGCACAGTTAACTGTACAATAACAGTAACTGCTTTAGTGTTAATTTGTTGTACTGTGTTTGTTGTCCTTTTAGAGTATCACTGTCATAAGTATTTGCGTGTTGGATAAAAAAGGCTTCGCAAAGATACTGTTAGTATATAGTAACAAATGATATATAGTAACAAATAGCATAAGTACTAAGTAGTGCAAATATGGATAGTTGCTTGCTATTCACACAAAGTGTGTATTTGTACTAAAGGTAGATATGGGCAACAGTGGGTGGAGTAAATGAAAATAGCCTTTGCAACGAGCTTTGATATTTGCACAGTGTAAATAGACACTGCCATTTTTATTGGTAGGGTCTATATTTATAATGATTCATTTTTACAAGACTGCATATATGTCATATGTAGGTATACTGACACCTGAAATATTTTAACACTAAGGTTCTACTTGATTTAATCAGTGAGGGTTCAAGAAAGACTGTAAAACTGTAAAATGCCTTTGTTCAGCTTCTTTGGTCTTGCGTCTGCTGGTTGGTAGGTCTAAATGAAAGTGAACCGAGAGGACATGCTCAATCAGTGGCCACATAAATCACACTTAACCTACATGTGCTGTGTTCACATACCAGCCTTCTTCAATTCTTCATTAAGACTCAGTTACACAACCCATCTGATTTGCCATTACTGTAATTTCTACTTTAACTTGTGCAAAAAAGATAAAAGAAGATGGCAACAGATCCATCATTATAATATAATGCATACTGTCTAATGTCTATCATTACATTTATATATATATTTTTTTACTTTTATAGATAACAGGAGAAACAAACATTAATGGCACTTACAGTAACGTAAATACAATGTTCTTTCAATGTTATCTGGCCTGATCAACATTTAGAAAAATGTCAAATGAAACATTTTATGTAAATATAGTGAAGGAAATTATTGTAAATGCCCCAAAACTGTTCTTCTCTCTCTTTTCTCACATCAGAGGTCGTGTTAACCAAAAATGTATTTAGCAGTGACAGATTACACTGGGTGATCTATTGTATTTTTTGTAACTGTAATTTTATGCTGTAACTTGTAAAGCAGAAGAGATGATCAGTTCACACGTGCCGCCACTTTGCTTGATCTGAGACGGCAAGAGCACCTAAATGGTATATTGTTTGAATTTCGTAATAAAATTGACAGAATTTCTAAAGTAACAAATCTTATTGTGATTTAATGGGTGGGAGACGTACTATGTTACATTTCATTAATTATAAACTGCATAGACCAAAAGGTCGATTCAATATCGGTTCATATCGGTTCAAAAAACGAGAATCAAGAAATCAATATATTTTCCCTGTCCTATTATTGTTCATATTTGCCTGTTCAGGCACAAATGTCAGGTTTTTATGGAAGCTAGTTTCCGCCACAGAATAAAAAATAAAAAGGTAATTGTGACTTTTTATCTCACAAATCTGACTTATGAGTTTACACTACACTACTGACTTTATTACTACTTTTTGAACAACAATTTGCATGTCAATTCACTTACAGGTGGATTTAATAACTAAACTTGACTCATCTTTTTGTTCTTAGAAATGTATTCATGCTCTACACAGTAAATAACAAGCAAGCTGGGGAGGTGGTTAGTGTCAAACAGCCGGATGATGAGACTATAAGCATAAGCGCCCTCTCCTGCTGTGTTTCCAGTGCATTCTGGGTAACTCCCACAATGCATCTATGAGAGGGCAGCTGCTTCTAGTTGCTTGGAGCAAGCAGATGGTTGCGGTTGTCTCTGTCAGTTATGCTCGGGTGGAAAAGGTAAAGCAGGCTCTTATCGAGCGAACAGCGATCATGTGCTGAACTTTTGTTGGAATACACACTGTACGCCTATATTTACTCCCTACGGTTCACTTGACTCACGCAGAGGCTTATCTATGTACAGCAAACATTTAAAACAAAAACTTCCCTCTTCTCTGTAGTTGATCACATCACAAGGACCTGATGATGCTACACATGCTGTTACATTACCATATTTGCAGTCTACAACATTCTTCATTGTGCTAATGGAGTTTGAATGTGATACACATAATGCATAAGGTCTAGACTCACATCAAAGGAATTACTGTAGGTTTATTCTCATTTATTCAAGTTGCATTTTTTTCTGGTTTTATACAACAGTTATTTCTGGTTCTTGAATTTGGGTGGTATTCCAAGAATGCTGGTATGCATTGCATCACATTTATATGATTAAAATATGTACTTGGAACCCGAATATAATCCATTTTCACACATGAAAGCTGTTAAATTATATCAAAATGGTCATGTTACCTTTCCCAGTAAATTATATAAAGTGATAGTGTGTATATCTGCTGTTCACACATGAAACTGCCTCTCCTCTCTCTCTCATACAGAGAAGCTCTTCTCATGTCTGTCCAATTTGAAAACGTTTCTTTCCACAATACCAAAAATCATGATTTTCAACTCCCGCGCCACAGGCTTACAACTAAATGGCATGGAGTAATTGCCGCAGCTCTTCAGAACTTGATTGAGTCAATCTCTTTGACAGTAGACCTCTTATGTCAAAGCATCCCAAACTTGTACATGCTCAAACTATAAATCTTTGAGCATACATACAGCAACAATACAGAACAATACAATAAATGTTAATTTACTTAAACTATTGGAGCTGACACAACATGAGTCCTGACCTCTAAACTGCTTTAAAATGCTGGTAAATTTAAAGCAATAGTTTGTCAAAAATGTTTTATTAACAAAGTTTGAGAGGAGCATGTTCAAATGATCTACCCAATCAGCATGAGAGGATGCCTATATATATATATATATATACACACTCACCTAAAGGATTATTAGGAACACCTGTTCAATTTCTCATTAATGCAATTATCTAATCAACCAATCACATGGCAGTTGCTTCAATGCATTTAGGGGTGTGGTCCTGGTCAAGACAATCTCCTGAACTCCAAACTGAATGTCAGAATGGGAAAGAAAGGTGATTTAAGCAATTTTGAGCGTGGCATGGTTGTTGGTGCCAGACGGGCCGGTCTGAGTATTTCACAATCTGCTCAGTTACTGGGATTTTCACGCACAACCATTTCTAGAGTTTACAAAGAATGGTGTGAAAAGGGAAAAACATCCAGTATGCGGCAGTCCTGTGGGCGAAAATGCCTTGTTGATGCTAGAGGTCAGAGGAGAATGGGCCGACTGATTCAAGCTGATAGAAGAGCAACTTTGACTGAAATAACCACTCGTTACAACCGAGGTATGCAGCAAAGCATTTGTGAAGCCACAACACGCACAACCTTGAGGTGGATGGGCTACAACAGCAGAAGACCCCACCGGGTACCACTCATCTCCACTACAAATAGGAAAAAGAGGCTACAATTTGCACGAGCTCACTAAAATTGGACAGTTGAAGACTGGAAAAATGTTGCCTGGTCTGATGAGTCTCGATTTCTGTTGAGACATTCAGATGGTAGAGTCAGAATTTGGCGTAAACAGAATGAGAACATGGATCCATCATGCCTTGTTACCACTGTGCAGGCTGGTAGTGGTGGTGTAATGGTGTGGGGGATGTTTTCTTGGCACACTTTAGGCCCCTTAGTGCCAATTGGGCATCGTTTAAATGCCACGGCCTACCTGAGCATTGTTTCTGACCATGTCCATCCCTTTATGACCACCATGTACCCATCCTCTGATGGCTACTTCCAGCAGGATAATGCACCATGTCACAAAGCTCCAATCATTTTAAATTGGTTTCTTGAACATGACAATGAGTTCACTGTACTAAAATGGCCCCCACAGTCACCAGATCTCAAACCAATAGAGCATCTTTGGGATGTGGTGGAACGGGAGCTTCGTGCCCTGGATGTGCATCCCACAAATCTCCATCAACTGCAAGATGCTATCCTATCAATATGGGCCAACATTTCTAAAGAATGCTTTCAGCACCTTGTTGAATCAATGCCACGTAGAATTAAGGCAGTTCTGAAGGCGAAAAGGGGGTCAAACACAGTATTAGTATGGTGTTCCTAATAATCCTTTAGGTGAGTGTATATATATACAGTATATATACACTCACCTAAAGGATTATTAGGAACACCTGTTCAATTTCTCATTAATGCAATTATCTAATCAACCAATCACATGGCAGTTGCTTCAATGCATTTAGGGGTGTGGTCCTGGTCAAGACAATCTCCTGAACTCCAAACTGAATGTCAGAATGGGAAAGAAAGGTGATTTAAGCAATTTTGAGCGTGGCATGGTTGTTGGTGCCAGACGGGCCGGTCTGAGTATTTCACAATCTGCTCAGTTACTGGGACAACGCACAACCATTTCTAGAGTTTACAAAGAATGGTGTGAAAAGGGAAAAACATCCAGTATGCGGCAGTCCTGTAGGCGAAAATGCCTTGTTGATGCTAGAGGTCAGAGGAGAATGGGCCGACTGATTCAAGCTGATAGAAGAGCAACTTTGACTGAAATAACCACTCGTTACAACCGAGGTATGCAGCAAAGCATTTGTGAAGCCACAACACGCACAACCTTGAGGCGGATGGGCTACAACAGCAGAAGACCCCACCGGGTACCACTCATCTCCACTACAAATAGGAAAAAGAGGCTACAATTTGCACGAGCTCACCAAAATTGGACAGTTGAAGACTGGAAAAATGTTGCCTGGTCTGATGAGTCTCGATTTCTGTTGAGACATTCAGATGGTAGAGTCAGAATTTGGTGTAAACAAAATGAGAACATGGATCCATCATGCCTTGTTACCACTGTGCAGGCTGGTGGTGGTGTAATGGTGTGGGGGATGTTTTCTTGGCACACTTTAGGCCCCTTAGTGCCAATTGGGCATCGTTTAAATGCCACGGCCTACCTGAGCATTGTTTCTGACCATGTTCATCCCTTTATGACCACCATGTACCCATCCTCTGATGGCTACTTCCAGCAGGATAATGCACCATGTCACAAAGCTCGAATCATTTCAAATTGGTTTCTTGAACATGACAATGAGTTCACTGTACTAAAATGGCCCCCACAGTCACCAGATCTCAACCCAATAGAGCATCTTTGGGATGTGGTGGAACGTGAGCTTCGTGCCCTGGATGTGCATCCCACAAATCTCCATCAACTGCAAGATGCTATCCTATCAATATGGGCCAACATTTCTAAAGAATGCTTTCAGCACCTTGTTGAATCAATGCCACGTAGAATTAAGGCAGTTCTGAAGGCGAAAGGGGGTCAAACACAGTATTAGTATGGTGTTCCTAATAATCCTTTAGGTGAGTGTATATGAAGAGTTCAGATGTAAAAGCCTCTAAAAGCCACTTCGGTCAAAAATGAGATAACGATACTGAGTGAATGCTCTCCACATATAGTATAAGTTCATAAAATACTTTCACTTCAAACCCACTAAATCCCAGCCTCAGCCCATTCAGAAGTACCGGTACTTAGGTAGAAACCTATACATAGGAGCCTGACAAAAATGCTTATTTTAAAGAAAAACATCAGACGGACTTAGAGGCTTTTGCATCTGAAGTCTTCATACATATATATATATATATATATATATATATATATATATCAAGGCAGACGTTAGCCTCTGGGCTCTAAATAAAAAGGCAAAAACAACAAAATTATCCCCCAAAAAAGAAAAAAGTAATAGATTTCCTTTGAGATTCCCATGTCCTAACAAATTACAAACAGCTATAACAGGTAGCACCTGAGGTGAGTTTGAGTAACAGGTAGCACTATCTGATTATTTGTAAATGTGAACTCATAAAATGATAATTCTGACATCATTTATTTACCCTCAATGTTGATCCAAAACTGTACGACTTACTTCCTCCTGAGGAGCACCAATAGAGTGTCCATACAAAAAAAACACTTTTTTACTTTTTTTTTCACTTTTCACTTTTTTTGTGGTAATGACTGCATTGTGACTGCGAAATTTTTGGGGACAAAACAATCCCGCACCCTGTTAAGGGCTCTGTTATAAAGCACATGCAAACAGTATTAATGTTACTTTAATTTAACATGAATAGTTTTGTTACTACCTTGAAAGCAATAACGATGTTTCTTTTGATATTTGCCGATAATGGCGCTCTGTTCTTGGTCACGTTCTTCATGAAGTAGCGGCTCGTGCGCGACCAAGTAGAGTCAGCGTATATTTTTGAACTGTGTTACACAGAAGAAAGAAAGTCATACAGGTTTTTACAGTCAGACATGAAGATGAGTAAATGATGATTCAATTGATTCATTTTTGAGTGAACTATCCCTTAAGGAAAAGGTGTGAAAAAGCATATTGTTTGTCAAGGTTTAAGATCTACCAACTCCAAAACTTACCTCAGGTGCTACCTGTTATAGCTGTTTGTAATTTGTTAGGACATGGTAATCTCAAAGGAAATCTATTACTTTTTTCTTTTTTGGGGGATAATTTTGTTGTTTTTGCCTTTCATTTAGAGCCCAGAGGCTAACGTCTGCCTTGATGTAATGGAATCTGTCCCTGAGGCGTTTTAACCCCACAAAAAGATTATTCTGGAAGTCCATCAGGGGAGAAAAACACACCAGAGACACACAGCTCAATTGCCCCCATTTTGCCCATCAGCAAAGCAAAGACCCCCTCCTGAGAGAAAATGTGGGAAATGAAGGCTTTGATGTAGGTGTATTTGTGTCTGAGAGAGTGTGTGAGATTGTTTTAATAGAGAACTAAAAAGATGAGTGTACATATGTGATGCCATTTAGGAAATAATATGCACACATTATGTGAACATGTCCTGGTCTGCTGGTAAACTAAATGGTTTATGGCGGATACTCTGGTGTGCAACCATATACATTCAAAATTACATATATTTTGATATAAATTGAATGGTAACACTTTAGAATAATGGTCTGTCATTAATAAGTAACTATGCAGGAAGTAATGCAGGACTAATGAGTAGAACTACATTAACACTTCAGCTACTACTATTAACTAATATAGAAACAAGCTTAACTAATTAGTAAGTAATAGCAAATTTAAGACTAAAATAGTTCCTTAGTAGGTAATCAATAATTACTGAATGGGAATGGCATCATTAAGAATTAATAGGTAACTATGACAAAAGAATTAATAGGTAACTATGACAAAAAACTCAAGTGTTATCTAGTCACTCTGTAGGAACTACTAGTGATCTGGACCATTATTTTAAAGTGAAAAACATGTTTTTCACTTTAAAATAATGGTCCAGATCACTAGCAGTTCCTACAGAGTGACTAGGTAACACTTGTGTTTTAAAACATGCAAAACATGCACACTTTAATATAAAACATGCATATTTCACACATGTATTGACCATAAGAATATAAAAATCACACCCTTACCTTAGAAGTCATAAAACTACACTTTATCCTAATGCACTCACATTTGTCCAAAAAACAAATGGCAAACTACACTCCCTTCCGATATATATCTGAACTCATCACCTCTCCCTGGATGATTGTGTGTGTGTGATTGTGTGTGAGTGTGAGTGTTGGAGATTTTAGTACTGGATAAATATTTAACATGTTGGGGAAAGAAGGTAAAGCAAGTAAGAATGTGTAAGAGAGACTGAGCGCAATGAAATCGGAGGACAGAGGGGTGTTGGGCTGCAAAGTCTCCGAAGGGAAAAGAAACCTGTGATACAGCAGCAGTGAACACACTTGTTTGATCTGCTCCTCTCCTTTTATTTCCCTGTCTTCTCTTTGTTTCATTCTGTTTGTCTTTTTTTTTCAGAAGTGAGAGAGAACTCAAAGTAAGACTTAAGGAAACGAGCGAGGCAATGTTCACAATATAAGATGGGTAGATGGAACTGCACACAAACATTAGCATGAGCAAACAGGCAATCCTAGACATGCTTTGAGACCAGGCACCAGACGTGGAGTACTAACAGTGCCTAAACAGACATTCTATCAGTCAATAAAACACTTAATAATACCATGTGTTTTTTTTTTCAATGTTAAACTACATTTTCTCAATTTATTTGAAGAAACAACTTTAAAGGAATGCTCAATGATTTCTGATTTCTGATATGACTTCTGTCATATAAATTATTGGCTTCTAAAACCTGCTTTACTTTCATTAATTTGAATTAATTAATTAAACATGACTGACTGCAAATAGCACATTTCTACAATAGCATTTGATGAGTAAAATTTGCTGTCATGTGATGCTGCCACTAGATGTCAGTATAAGTCTTCTATTTATATTTAAACTAATAGGGCCCTATTTTACCGATCTGAGCACATGCCACAGGTGCACTTAGGGCGTGTCCAAATCCACTTTTGCTAGTTTAACGATGGAAAAAATGGTCTGCGGTCCAAAAGGGTTGTACATAGTCTCTTAATGAGTGGGTGTGTTTTGGGTGTGACGTGCAATAAACCAGTCTCATCTCCCATTCCCTTTAAAAGCCAGTTGTGCTTGCACGATGACGGATTCGCTATTTACATGGCGGAATATGCGAGCGGAAAGACTGAGCGCTTCTCCAGAGAGTAATCTCCTTTTATTTTTAATATTTAAAAGTGTCTGTATGCTGCTGCACGTCCCTGTGTATAATAAGCAGAGTGTATGCACGCTGTGCACCTGTCTATAAGCACATATTACTAACACGGCCTTTAAATTACACAAAACATACTACGATATTGACTTTAGACCAGGTTTTTGTTGGTCAATGGCGCAGTCGTTTTCAGTTGCCTCAAGTGACTGAATGCTGGCCCAGATAGTCATGCAGTGTGAAAAGAGCAGTGATCCGACGAGTTTGAAAACCATGCAGTCTGAACTCTGCATTAAGTGAAGGGAATGGTGACAGATAAAGAGTAAGTTGATGAGGGTGAAAAGGTCCAGGGATTTAGGACTCTGGTGATGATCTGCAACAGGTGTGTTGATCTGCAACAGGTGTGGTGCCTCCTGTTTGTTCTGGTGTGCTCGTGTGTGCTCTGCTCGCTTTTGAATCTTTATTTGATATCATTCCCTGTTGTTTAAACTGCTAAATATAACTTACCCATCACCATATATTGACTAATGTTGCCTATCATATTAAATCTGACATCGCTAGCTTTTAATCTAAATCACTATCACGCGTTAGCATTTCGCTAGCCTGTTAGCTTGCCATCTCTGCACCCGGGTCTCCTGTTTTCTGAGTTCATCAAACAACTGTGGTGAGTTGGATTAGTAAATAGAGTCCATCAAACAACAGTGGTGAGTTGGATTAATCAACAAACACGGTTAGCCATGTCATCTTCTCCTGTCATTGTCACTTGCAATACCTGTTACATGCTTAGTATATCTTTCTCTGTTGGCGAACAGGGCTTCACATGTAATAAATGTAAGGAGATAGCCAGGCAGACAGAGAAGATTTCAGAATTAGAGACACGCATCCAGACTTTATTTGAGAATAGTGAGAATGTAACAGCTTTAGACACTGCTTTGGATGCGACTAGCTTAGTGAACTCTGTACATTGTTCGGTTCCGGCTGTAGAGCCCGTGCAGCAGGGCAACTGGGTGACTTTGAGACGGCATAGTCGCGGATCAAAAAACCACTCTTCCGTTCCGATTAGAACATCAAACAGGTTGCACCCACTGAGAATCCTGTTGAAATTGCCCTAGTTATTGGTGATTCTATTACACGGAACGTGAAAATAGAGACACCAGCCACCATAGTCACATGTTTACCGGGAGCCAGAGCGCCTGACATCAAAGCAAATTTAAAAGTGCTGGCTAATGCTAATCGTAAATTCTCTAAGATTATTATTCAAGTCGGCACTAATAATGTTCGACTTCGCCAGTCGGAGATCACCAAAATGAACATTAAAGAGGTGTGTGAACTCGCAAGTACGATGGCTGATAGCTTTTTTTGCTCTGGTCCCCTCCCCGTTGAAAGGAGTGATGAGATACTTAGCAGACTATCATCACTCAATGGCTGGTTGTCTAAGTGGTGTCCGCAAAATAACATAGGGTTCATAGACAATTGGAAAAGCTTTTGGGGCAGACCTGACCTGTTGAAAAGAGATGGTATCCATCCCTCCTGGGGTGGTGCCGCTCTTCTCTCTAGTAATTTGGCACATAGTCTTAAAGCTAAACCTTGACTAACTAGGGCCCAGGTCAGGAAGCAGACGGACTGGCTTACCCGACCGTCTGCTAGCTGTCTCGCGTCACAGAAGTCAGATAAATCCCAGCACATAGAGACTCTTTCACCTAGATATTATCACATAGAGACTGTGTCTGTTCCACGAATTAGTAAATACAAAAAAACACCAAAACTATTCAACGGTAAAAATTTAATTGATGTCCAACAAATAAACAACAGATATAATACAGATGAACAAATGATAAAGCTCGGGCTGCTGAATATTCGATCCCTTTCCTCAGAAACGCTTATTGTTAATGATATGATTACAGATAATAATCTAGTTGTGCTGTGTTTGACAGAAACCTGGCTAAAACCTGTTGATTACATTACTTTAAATGAGTCCACCCATCAAGATTATTGTTATAAGCACGAGCTGCGTCTGAAAGGTAAAGGGGGAGGTGTTGCTGTAATTTATAATAATATCTTTAGTATTACTCAGAAGTCTAGTTTCAAATATAATTCCTTTGAAGTTTTGGGGCTTTATGTAACGTTAACGTTATGTACTGAAACTGATAAATCCCGTTTGACATTTACGTTGGCTACTGTATACAGGCCACCAGGGCACAATACAGACTTTACCAAAGAATTTGCTGATTTTCTATCAGAGTTAGTACTGGCTGCAGATAAAGTCCTAATTGTTGGTGATTTTAATATCCATGTAGATAATGAAAAAGACGCATTGGGATTGGCATTTAGAGACATTCTAAACTCTATTGGAGTAAGGCAACACGTGTCAGGACCCACTCATTGCCGTAATCATACTTTAGACCTAATATTGTCACATGGAATAAATGTTGATACTGTTGAAATTCTGCAGCAGAGCGATGACATTTCAGATCATTACCTAGTATCATGTATACTTAATTTAGTTAAGGCTGCAAAGCCATCCCCTCGCTTCAAATATGGCAGGACTATCACTGCTGCAACTAAAGATTGCTTTGTAAATAAACTTCCTCATCAGTTCCATCTCCTCAGCATCCCAGATAGCCTAGAGGAACTCGATATTGCAACAGAAACTATTGACTCTCTCTTTTCCAGCACTTTAGACAAAGTTGCTCCCCTGCGCTTAAAGAAGATTAAAGAAAAGCACACTCAGGCCCTTAAAACAGCAGCCAGAAAAATAAAGTGCAGCTGGAAGAAAACAAAACTGGAGGTTTTTCGCATTTCATGGAAAGAGAGCATGATTGCTTACAGAAAGGCCGTAAAAACTGCTAGATCTGCTTATTTCTCGACTCTCTTAGAAGAAAACAAACACAACCCTAGGTATTTATTTGATACAGTGGCCAAATTAACCAAAAATAAAGCTTCAACTTTTGATGAACAGCACAGCAGTAATGACTTTATGAACTGCTTTACGTTGAAGATTGATAATATTAGGAAAAATTACACTCATTCACTGCTATAGGAGAAGAAGAATTGGCTAAACTCGAAAATGATGTTGGCATTAGTGGAATTGCATTGGCATGGTTTAAATCATACTTATCTGACCATTATCAGTTTGTAGCAGTAAATGAAGAGATGTCACACGGATCACAAGTTCAGTATGGAGTACCGCAAGGCTCAGTGCTAGGACTGTTGCTTTTCACCCTGTACATGCTACCACTGGGAGATATCATTAGGAAGCATGGCGTTAGTTTTCATTGTTATGCTGACGATACTCAGCTCTATATTTCTTCACGCCCTGACAAAATTGACCAATTCACAAGATTAACGGAATGCATAGCTGATATAAAAAATTGGATGACTAGTAATTTTCTGCAACTTAATTCAGAAAAAAATGAATTTTTAATTATTGGACAAAAAAATTCACCTAGAATACTGTCTAACACTTGATGGCTGCTCTGTCAAGTCCTCGTCGTCAGTTAGAAACCTGGGTGTGCTCTTTGATACCAATCTTTCATTTGAAAGCCACGTTTCTAGCATCTGTAAAACTGCATTCTACCATCTTAAAAATATATCTAAATTACGGCATATGCTTTCAATGCAAAATGCTGAACAGTTAGTTCATGCGTTCATGACCTCAAGGCTAGATTATTGTAATGCTCTACTGGGTGGTTGCCCTGCTCGCTTAATAAATAAACTGCAGCTGGTCCAAAACGCAGCAGCTCGAGTTCTTACTAGAACCAGGAAGTATGACCATATTAGCCCATATTAGATTAATGTATTGCAGTCACGCATCAAAAAATAAAAAACGTGAATCAAAATTTTAAAAACACGTGAAAATATAACGCACAAAACTGAAAAATCTATGCCAAGTTAACCAGAATCACAAACAATGCGGTCACGGAAATAAAAATAATAAGCGTGAATCAAAGATTAAAACAAGTTTAAAATTATATTGCTCAAAACTGAATCATGAATTCAAAATTATCTGAATCGCACACAAAATCATGTTTTCTGCTCTCATGTATGTCTGTGCTCTTTTCTCCTTTGCTCTTGTTTCCACATTCTGCGCTTGCATTTCCAAAAGTTGCTGTTAGAGTTTCATGTAAATCAAGGGCGGGTATTAGCATCACCATTGGTCCACTAGTTCTAGATTGACAGCTCATCCTCAGCCAATCAATCGAAGAGGGAAGTTGACGTCACTCCAATGCGACTCGTGCCACTCAGTTCAGCCAGGCCTGTTGAGCTACGAGTATAACGCGTATATCACAGATATATCACTGTATCTGCAAGGAAATACATTATTTTATTATTATGAATATAATATTAGGGATCTATTCTTTTGTATGATAAACGTTTTAGGGCGGTTTCTCACAATTAAAGCAGTCAAATGAACGTGATTACGACTGGGTGCTTACTGACGCTTGGCTGGCCGCTTAGTCCAATCAGCCGCTGATGAGCTACGAGTATAACGCCTTCTCTATCACTAGTGGTGGAGGAACTACTGAATCTCAGTACTTAAGTAAAAGTAGGTTACAAATAACCAGAGACATATTTACTTTAGTAAAAGTACCACAATGACAACCCTACTTAAGTAAAAAAAAGTACCTGATTTTAAATGTACTTTAAGTATTAAAAGTAAAATTACTTGCATAACAATTTATTCTCTTAATGTCTATATTCTAATCATTTAAAAAAAAAAAACAGTATGGCCTGTGGCATTTTAATTAAGTTAGTTCTGAGTTAATGTAATTGTGCTTACCATCTGTGGCCCAGGTTTGCGTAGAAAGAGCGCTAATATTTCCTCCAGAGTGAGAGTGCCTTTCTGAAGATTCTGTTCATTTCTAAAGCTCATCCTGCTCAGCGCCGCGTGCTCAACCCAGAATGCCCTTTATGACATATGCTGGTTTGAATATAGGCCTATCTGAAATAAGTAGCTAGGGCTGCCCCCGACTAAAGCTCTTTCTAGTTGTTCATTTAAGCCGCTGTTCACTCGGCGCTGACGCCTCCATGTCATTGTCTGCTATATTTGCTTATTATTTTTTAAATCCAGGTAATTGGTTGATAAAAAAATTGATTAAAATGAAGATACAATTTATACAAAACGAAATTCACTTTAACGAAAGGCTTTCAAGAAAACAAAACTTAATGAAGTGCTCAAAATAATTTCTGTCCCCCTCTGACATATTGCGCATCTTAGGATGTGTCCTGTTCACTTTTAATAATCAACGTAGATTAAATAAATAAACATAACATTATAATATTTAAACATATGAAATTAAATACGTGTTTTAATGGCTAGAAGTAGGCTACAGTAGCCTACAGAGAAATTTCATGTCGAAACGGGATTTGAGCGCACACCGTTTTAGCGGTTCATGAGTGGAGCTCTGCTTCGCTCCCATGCTCTGCTAAGGTAGGCAGTTTTTTTTCATTCATTTTTATTTCTTGTCGCTGTGAAGGCTCTTTTATTGAATATGACAGGGTAAACAGCTCAATAACCCTTTTATTTAAAGGTTTAATATAGGCCCTAGTCCATTGCATTACGATTGCAAGAAGGATCAATAATGTAAAACATGTGATGTGCAGACAAATTGTTGTGCTTCGTGGAATTACTGTTTCTTATTAAAATGTGGTTACATTCCACCACTGGCTGCGAAATTTTTTTTCTTTGGAATGAGAGTGGCAATAACCAAATTAGAATCATGACCATTTGAACAATTCATTTCTGATTAACCTCTCTAAAATGCCAATTTTGTAAATTAATATAGTTAATAATATATTCATATTACGTTACACTCGTAGCTCAACAGGCCTGGCTGAACTGAGCGGCACGAGTCGCATTGAAGTGACGTCAACTTCCCTCTTCGATTGATTGGCTAGAGGATGAGCTGTCAATCTAGAACTAGTGGACCAATGGTGATGCTAAGACTCGCCCCTGATTTACATGAAACTCTAATGGCAACATTTGGAAACGCAAGCGCAGAATGTGGAAACAAGAGCAAAGGAGAAAAGAGCACAGGCATACAAAAAATGAGCAGAAAACATGATTTTGTGTGCGATTCAGATAATTTTGATTTAGTTTTGAGTAATATAATTTTAAACTTGTTTAAATCTTTGATTCACGCTTATTATTTTTATTTCCGTGACCGCGTTGTTTGTGATTCTGGTTAACTTTGCATAGATCTTTCAGTTTTGTGCATTATATTTTCACATGTTTTAAAAATTTTGATTCACGCTTTTTATTTTTTGATGCGTGACTGCAATACATTAGGCGGGAATCTGATCCCATACACTGGTTCCCTATTAAACATCGCATACATTTTAAAATCTTGCTAATTATTTACAAAGCACTAAATGGCTTAGCTCCCCAGTACTTGAGTGAGCTCTTAACACATTATACTCCATCACGTCTATTGCGGTCTCAAAATTCTGGCCAGTTGATAATACCTAGAATATCTAAATCAACTGCAGGCGATCGATCCTTTTCCTATTTAGCACCTAAACTCTGGAACAGTCTTCCTAGCACTGTTCGGGAAGCAGACACACTCTGTCAGTTTAAATCTAGACTAAAAACACATCTCTTTACTATGGCATACACATAAAACATTTTTCATTTATATTATTCAAATCAATTAAATGATTGTTAGGCTGCATTAACTAGGCCAGCCGGAACCAGGAACACTTCCCATAACACCAGATGTACTCGTTACATCATAAAAAGTATGGCATCTACGTTAATGTTAGTCCTATATTATTATTTAGATTTTGATTATAGTTTGTCTTCTAAGACGTGCATATCGCGTCTGCCGTATCACACGTCTGTGAGCTAATATAGCTAATTCCATTATACGATCGCTGTATAGACATATTTCTAATATTGATGTCATACAAAATGTGGATTGTATTCATTTGCATAATGATGTTTTACCAGTGTGTATATTTATAATGTATTATTGTTGTTTCTCTTTTTAGAACCACACTTAATTAAATACTGTTCAACTTTGGAATGAGTGGTCTATGAGTGGTGTGTGCATCTAACTCCTCCTAAACGGACATCATTTAATTGTTCTGATTGGACAATCTTTGGTGGTTGCCACCGGGTATTTATTAGCACCTAAGAGCTTAATAACAATTCTTTATATGGTCATTTGAGCTGGATCTGGCAACTTCTGAATAACAATGTCCATACATAGTGAGGAAAATAGTGATGTTACAGTTCGCACCGAACGCAGATGCCAAGGTACCTCAAAAAATATGAGGTGGATTATGTGCCAGGGCAGCGTTCGGTGCACACACACTCAGACCACTCCAATGAGGGAGAACTGTTAGTAGGGGCTACAGGAGGTCCATTACCACATCACAACACCCTGATTGCTGGTATTGATCACGTTTCTGCCTAAGAGGGGAATCCACACTTCTCTTCTGAAGTACTGCAGTGGCACCTGAAGGATCTGGAGGAGGAGAACCGTCAGCTCAGACATGACCTCAGAGAACACTCTGCAGCTCACTCTCCAAGAACACTGTCTCCATCTCAATCAGTTCTGTCACCCAGACATTCAACGCGTAATATGGAGAATCAAGTCTCTATCTCACAGCCACACCACAGAGTAACAACAAGTGATCAAAGAGATCCACGTTATGAAAGAGAAAGGTCAGTGAAACGCAGTGAGGATAAGTTGCACGCAGAATGTTAACGTGACAGAATAGATGAGATTATCCACGAGCTTCAGAGGATAAAGGTGAGTTCCAGATCAATTTAGTCATCGCCAGAGCGTGCAGCAACAACTCAGAGGGCTGAACAGGCCGATGAATGCTACCAACACCCAAGGCAGCCATCCACACGGTATTACAGCCCTACTTCCAGGCAACAGAGACCATACGTGCCTTATTGCTCCTCATCCCCACCCAGTCAAGAGAACACTTATTGTGGTCCAAACTCTACCATTCCTAACTTCACTAAAGAGGATCCACGTGAGTTCGCCAGGTTGAAGGTAGCTCTTGACAACCTCTTTCCCACTGACGCTACCGAGCGCTTTAAGTTCCAGATATTGATGGATCACTTGAAGCTTGAAGAAGCATTGCTCATTGCTGACTCCTACAGTAACAGCAGGTACCCTTACAGTCATACCATGCAAGCTCTAACAGAACTCTATGGGCAACCCCATCAACTTGCACTTCAACGCATTGCCGTGCTGATGGATGGACCCAGCATAAAAAGTGGTGACTCCAGAGCATTCAGGCTTTTCGCACTGAAGGTACAGGTCCTGGTTGGAATGCTGGATCAGCTAGGAAGTCCAGGACAAACAGAACTGACTTGTGGGTCTCACGTCTCCCGACTCCTAGCTAAATTGCCTCACGATCTCCGAGCAAACTTTAAGAGGTATGTCAATCCACTTAAGACACCTATCCCTACCTTGCTTGAATTTGCAGAATGGCTGGAGTATGAGGTGAGGGTGCAAGAGGATGGTACTCAGTTCGGTATTGACACCAGTAGAGAGAGACAGAGTTTCCGTAAAGAGTGCCTAAAGTAACCTACAAATCTACAGCCATCTTCCATGGAAGCAAGCAAAGGCCAGTTTTCAAGGCTGAATCTTTTCACCGAAATGCAGTTTCTGAGGTGAGATCACTAGAGAAACTAAAAAAATACTGCCCCTTTTGTAATACAACTCAGCACTATCTCAAACACTGTTCAAACTTAAAGCTGCTGACCAAAGAGCAGATTGTGGCCTGGATCAGATCCAACCAGAGATGCTGGAAATATGGGCGTGATCACCAAGCAGGTCAGTGTAATGCAAATGCAAGAAGTGTCAAAGGAGACATCTAGAAATTCTGCATGAGGCCAATAACGACATGAGTGCTAATGCTACAAAATGCAACAAGACATCCGCATCATCCATGGCTCCACAGTATCATTCTCGGTGAGTCCTGCCACACAACCAGATTGTAACTTTGCAATAAAAAAAGCCTTCACAGCTGAGGAGCTTGGACTAGCACCTCATTCCTACCCAATTGAAATGCTCCAAAAGAGATATTGCCATCTCAGAGGCCTACCTCTGCAGTCAATCGACCACGCAAGGCCACTGCTGCTCATTGAGTCAGATTATCCACAACTGATCAACCCCCTTGAGCCAGTTCAGTTGGGACCCCCTGGAGGTCCAGCAGCTGTGAAAACTCGTTTAGGATGGACACTCTAAGGTCCATCAAAGTTCCTTGAACACATTCCACACACACAACAGTGCTTGTTCACATCTGTCTTGCACCTAATGATCTATTCAGTCAGGTCGAGAGGTTGTGGCAGATGGACATCTTGCCCTACCAAAATGAACGGCTTGTTACCATGTAACAAGCAAGCTTTGCGTACGCTGGAGGAGAAAACAATGAGGGTTAAAGTTGAAGGTGTGCAAAGGTACGCTACCCCCCTCCTTTGGAAAACCAGTCCTCCACCTCTATCCGCTCCAAAGGAAGCAGTACTGCCTCAGTTGCGTAGAATGGAAAATCAGCTGGCACGGAACTCTGAAAAATCCCAGGTATACAAGTCTGAGATAAACAAGCTGCTAGAATCAGGCTATGTGAAGAAAATTCCCCAACCCACAGCCGTACAGACTCAAGGGTGGTACATTCCACACCACATGATCCACCACAATGGACAGAACAGAATTGTATTCAATTGTTCCTTTAACTTCCAAGGGCTGAGCCTGAATGAATATTTTCTTCCTGGGCCAACTCTGGGTGCAACTTTGCTGGGAGACTTTGCTTCTCCGTTTCCGAGAGTATGCAGTACCCATTAGCAGCGACATAAAGGGGATGTTTCATCAGGTACGTCTCCTGCCAGAAAACGAAGCATTCTTGCGATTCCTGTGGAGAGACCTGAACACAACCAATCCACATGTTGTCTAACAATGATCAGTGTTACCCTTTGGCACCACGTGCAGCCCGTGCTGTGCAATCTTTGCTCTTTGGAAACATGTTACTGATCACAGCCAACCAGACAGCAAGTTACAAGCATCTGTAGAATGTTGTTTCTATGTTGACAATTGGTTGCAAAGTGTTCCCTCTCTTGAGACTGCCAGACAATTAGTAGATGACATGCGACATCTGCTGGCCGAGGATGGATTTGAACTGTGCCAATGGGCTAGTAACACTCCCCAACTCCTGCAATACCTGCCTTAGCAAATCAGGTCAAAGAACCATGAGCTTTGGTTTCGTTCAGACAGAGCAGATCCCCAGGAGCGCACACTGGGACTTCGGTGGCAGTGCAGAGCCGACACACTTGGTTATAAACGTGGCCATGTTGTAAAAACTGAGCCCACTATGCACCACATATATAGCATCTTTTCCAGTCAATACGATTCATTGGAATTCATCACCCCATTATACCACTAGAGCTAAGATCATAGTCCAAAGGCTCTGGGACAAAAAAAGGAGAATGGGATGACCCCGAACTGCCCACAGACCTCAGAAAGGCCTTGCTCACATGGGAGGATGAGCTTCCACAACTTTCCAGTGTCACATTGCCGAGATGCTACACTAACAGGGTAGATCCCTTGACCAGCTCAAGAAGTGTGCACACATTCTGTAATGCTTCAGAGCGAGCGTACAGCGTCGTAGCCTATCTCCGCACTGAAGATAACAAAGGACAAATAGAGGTGTCATTCTTGGCAGCTAGATTACGAGTAGCTCCAAAGCAGCAAACAATCCCCCGACTTGAGCTATGCGCAGCTCTAACCGGCTCACAATTGGCAGCAGTTCTGAAAAGAGAGCTCACACTAGACATCAGCAGTTTCAAATACTGGACTGATTCTACAACCGTTCTCAACTGGCTTCAATCAGACTTATGCCACTTCAAAGTGTTTGTAGGAACTAGAGTTGCAGAGATTCAAGAGCTAACTGATTCACAATCATGGTCCTACGTGCAATCACATGACAACCCTGCAGACAATATTACTCGTGGCCTGTCACTAGCTCAGCTAGCCAAACCTTCCCGCTGAAAGAATGGCCCAGAATTTCTGCAGAAGCCTCCATCATATTGGCCCACATTGCCCAACCTAGAGTCAGCTGACACACCAAAAGAACGACGTAAACCAATATCCTTCCATCTTCTAATAACTCAGGATGACCAGCCCACAGTTGACTTGATCTCAATATGACAACTTTCAAGAGCTGGTAGACGCTACAGCCAGATCCCTTCACGGGGCGGCCAGTCCCACAGACAGCGTCACGGCTGACTCATATAAGAAGGCCAAGCTCAGAGTCACCCAACAGTCTCAAATGGAGAGTTTTCCTGACGAATATGCTCAGCTGCAAGCAGGGAAACTCATCTCCCCAAACAGTTGTCTAAAGACGTTAGCTCCTGAATTTGATTCTGCCACGTAGCTGATTAGAGTGGGTGGATGACTTCTTCACCCAATTGTCCTAGACCCAGTCCATCCAGTGACTAAGCGGTCGTCAAGCTGTTTGATCAATTCAGCATATTAAGTGTCAACGGTGGCGTGGCAAGCCATATATCCCTAAAATAGCTGACTTACCCCCAGTTTGAGACTCTTCAAACCAGCCTTTTACTCTACAGGCATGGACTGTTTTGGCCCATTTACTATCAAAATTGGGCGCCGGAATGAAAAACGCTGGGATATCATTTATAAATGTTTGACCACAAGGGCAGTGTATATTGACCTTCTCTCTCAAGCCAACACAGACTCTTTCCTCATGTCTCTACGTCGATTCATCGCCCGTAGGGGAAAACCTCAGTTGCGCTCTGATCAGGTTACCAGTTTCAAAGGTGGAGATCGTGAGCTTAAGGAAGCCTTCAACAATATTAACCCTCAATTGCAAAGAGAACTTGCCAAGCAACAGATCGACTTTCAGTACAATCCACCAAACGCCCCACATTTCGAGGATCCTGGGAAAGAGAAATCAGATCTGTAAAAGCTGCACTTAAAACCACCATTGGTGCTCAAACTGTCACAGAGGATGTGCTCAGAACTGTCCTAATTGAAATTGAGGGGATTTTAAATAAAAAGCCATTGGGATATGTATCCTCGGATGTAGCTGATCCGGATCCAATAACCCCTAACTCACTCTTAATGGGCCGGCCAGACTCTGCCTTGCCTCAGGTAATTTACCCTGTATCTGAACTGCTCAGCCGCAAACGCTGGAGACACAGCCAGATACTGGCAGACCAGTTCTGGAGTTGTTATCTGCGCTGCCCGGTATCTAGTCTCGCCAGAAGTGGCAACAAGAGAAAGACAACCTAGAAAGAAAGACAGTAGGGATAGTGGTTATGATTGCTGATCCACAATTCCCCAGAGCACTCCGGCCCATTGGGACGTTGAAAACTATCATGGCCGGAGCTGATAATAAAGTAAGATCCGCAGAAATCCAGGTCAAAGACAGAACCTACATCAGACCCGTTGTCAGACTGATTAAGCTCCCTTCACACCCTGAAGGACTGGGAGTACTGGCCTGAGATGCAAATCTGCAAGCACATTTGGGGACGGCTGTACTAAACTGAGGTCCAGTCATTTAGTATGTTCATACAGTTCTTTTATATGTGCAATAGTTAATCCATTGTTATTTAGTCAGGCGTCAGTCACTCACCTATTGTTAGGACCCAGAAGGTGCAAAGGACCTGGACGCTGACGCAGTTTAGTTTCAGTTATGATCGCCATTATTATTACTAGCGCGAGACAAACGTGATGATAATGCCAGTTCATCCGCGATGCTGCAATACTGACTAATTGTATGTGTGCGTGCAACAAAGAGTAAGTTTGTTTCTTCATTATACTGTTTATATTTTGATTATAGTTTGTCTTGTAGTTTATAGTTGGTTGTCTTGCCTGAGTTAGTTAAACAGATACAAAGAGAGAGACAGTTAAAGACAGACAATGAAAGATAAAGACAGATATAGGGAAAGATGGAAACTGGAAAGCCACAGGGCATCAGAAGACAAAGGGGAGGCCACTATTGCATTGCTCCTGAATATAAAAATGAGCTTTACAGTGTTAAAGCAAAGGACAAAACAGTCTGGCTGCATCCGAAATCGCATACTTCCCTACTATATAGTAAGCGAAAAACAGTATATGTGACGAGTAGTATGTCCAAATTCACAGTATTCATAAAAGAGTAGGCAGAAAGTACCCTGATGGTCAACTACTTCTGTGAAATTCTGAAGTGTGCATAAGATGGACACTTTACTATCCCATGAGGCCACTGAAGAGATTTGTGAATGGCAGTGAAGCGACGTAACTGACGCTGGTAGGTCACATGATAATGACAACATGCCGCATGTAGTACGTCCAGATTATATTCATACTACACACATTTATACTGTACTTTTTAGCGGTCGTGAAGTAATTACTTATTCAAAATAAGTACTTACACAAGAGAGTATGCGATTTCAGACACAGCCAATGTTAACATGCCGCTGAAACGGAGAACAGTACTGCTTCGCTTCTCGATACACATTTAGACAAGTCCCACTGCCTCAAGATTTCCATAGTTATACTTGGCTATACAATATGTGCCAAAATGACCGTCAGAACCACAACCATTACCAATTTCACAACATACAGAGATCAAAGCTGATGCAAAAGAATTATTTATTTCCGTGGTTTACCAGTCCTGACTCCATACGTTATCCCCAATTCATTCATCTTCCTTGCCATCATCTTTTCTTTTTATCATTTTGCATTCCGTGCAAGAAATGTTTTGCTGGAGTCCTGACTTGTTTTTGTTCGCCTATTTTTATCAGCCCTTGCAAATGGCACTAGAGCCCTCTATTGGTCAACTACTTGGTGACAGATATTAGGAGTTTATCCAAAGTCCCTTTCAAGGATCTATCTATATCTATAGCCTTTGGTTTATCTGTATAACTGATCTGTGGTTTATCTCTATTATTTAACAATTATAGCCACTAGTAGTAATGCTGCCTTCATGTGCAAGAGGAACTATCGTAAATAAGAGTTTTGTAGTTAAAAACTAGGAAAAACTGGGAAGCTTGGGGATAATTTTGATACCCAAGTTCCCGAGTTGGGCACAGGCCTACCATAAACTTTAAACATATGCTGTGACTGTATTTTTTATTTGTTTTTTCCACAACAGCTATCGCCTCGACTTGTCGTTAAAGTAGTGCATATTTACATATAGGCCTATGAATAATTCTTTGAAGCCTACTGTATGTTTTATGCACAGTGAAAATAGCATGTATATGACCGAATTCCACACAGCAAATTTCCCACTGTTAAATTAACACTGCTCAGTGTTTATATAGTCCACACTCATATAGCGTTATAAGTAGAGATCGACCGGTATATCGGTTTCCCGATATTTTTCCCGATATTTAAGCATTTTCACATAATCGGTATCGGTTTTCTAATATCGGATTCACCGATAACTGGGAATTGCTCGTTTTGAGAATTGCGTGCAAGACCGCCATTAAAGCATTGCGTCTGAGGGGAGATGAGTCAACAACGGTGTTCAAAGGTAAAATAACTTTATTTAACATAGAAGGCAGTAATGCACAGAGATATGAGATATGCACAAATAAGATTAGGCTATGAATAAGGCTATGTTATGTAGTTTAAACTTGGTGCTAAAAATAGAGACGAACTCACAAAGTCACGTAATCTGTCATGTCCCAATAAGACCTAACTTTACATGGCTGAAATAAAACAGCCATGAATGAGAGCATGTTGGAAATAAAAGCACTGAATTTAATTCCCTCTCTCTGTCTATGCTCATCTCGTGTAGTCGCGTTCACGGGATTAATGCTCCAACATGGCCACCGCAAGATCCGTTTGTTTAAAACTCCTAATTATATTAACGTCTACTATATAGCATTTATATAATAAACATCTAAGTAATTACAGCTCTGTAGAAATGAATTATCAGGCCTATCTCCGTGTGAGACGTTCTGTGTAAACGCACAGATGAAAACAGCGCTCTGTCATCAGCAGGTATTTTATAATCTAGACAAAAACATTATTAATGATTCTGATAACGTGCCAGATGAGATCGGACTCTGTAATAGCGATGATTTATTTTCACTGTTTTGTTTATTTTTCTGACAAAGAATATTCCATTGCGTTCAGTTCTCTTCACTCTGTAGTCTATAAAACAACACAAAACTGTAGTTTAAAACGAATGCTTATATTTATGGGAAGTTGATACTCACCTTTCATTTATTTATTTTCTCCATTTGATAACATTAGACTTTGTACATTTATTTTGTCTGGAGGGAGTTCAGCTTCCTGACAGCCTGATGTATGTAGCTGTCCTTCAGTCTGCTGGTCCTCGCCTGGAGACTCCGCAGTCTCCTCCCTGATGGCAGCAGACTGAAGAAGCTGTGTATCGGGTGGGTGGGATCACCTACAATGCAGAGGGCTTTGCGGGTGAGACGAGTGCTGTAGATGTCCTGGAGGGAAGGGAGAGAGACACCAACGATCTTCTCAGCTGCTCTCACTATGTGTTGAAGTGACTTTCGGCAGGACGCGTTGCAAGCGCCATACCACACAGTGATGCAGCTAGTCAGAATGCTCTCGGTGGTGCCTCTGTAGAAGGTGCACATGATGGGGGCCGGGGCTCTAGCTCTTCTTAGCTTGCGGAGGAAGTAGAGACGCTGCTGTGCTTTCTTGGCCAGTGCTGCAGTGTTGTTAGTCCAGGAGAGGTCCTCTGTGAGGTTCACACCCAGGAACTTGGTGCTGCTCACTCTCTCCACAGTCACACTGTTGATGGACAGAGGAGCATGCTGTGTGCGCACTCTCCTGAAGTCAACAACAATCTCCTTTGTCTTCTCCACATTCAGAGCCCGATTGTTGTCACTGCACCACTCGGCCAGGCGGCTCACCTCGCTCCTGTAGTTTGTCTCATCTCTGTTGCTAATAATTTTTCATGTTTGTTATACAATTTTTGATTAGAGTGGAAATCTATTTACTAAATAATGTTAACCCGACTGACTGCTTAATTTTCTCTTTAAGGCCATTTATGTGGGTTATACGTCTCAGGTCGGAAAATACAGAATTCTGTGTAAATACGGAAAAATCACGTCTGCAAGAATTACTTGATTCACTCTTTATATTCATGGATTCATGTCTCTATTTCTCCTGAAGTTATCTGTTCTTGTCACACACCATTCTTTTATTTAGTCATATAAGATAAAGAAAACTAGAGCTTTTCTAAATTCTCACTGAACTTTCCAGTTCATATTTTGTATGAAGACAGCATTTGTGATGTAGTGGAAAGTTTTAATGACCGACCGCCAATCCTTATGGCTTGCCATTTAGAATGTTACTGTCATTTGATGACAGAATCCGCTTTCATTCCATCTACATGAATATTAAAAGTCATTTCACGGAATTCAATTAATAGCCTATTAACTTAAAGTCGTCATGAAATGGAAGTTGCATTGCAATACACTTTTCTTCCCTATTGTGACGACTATCCAAGTGAAATAGCTTCTTGAACAAGAAAAAAATATAGACTTGATTTTGTCCATGGTGAATTGATTGGATTGTTGGGGTATGCTATTGCTATTGTGTGAGTGACAGGTTGTCCGCCCTTGTGTCAGTAAACACAGTCAGGGAAGAGAAGAGATATCACTGCAAGAGGGAGGAGAAGTTATTTTTATTCAAAATTATGAGGGCACATGAATTAAAAAATCAATCAATCAAATAATAAAGTGCACAGGTAAATCTCCGTTACAGTAAATAGTGCCATATTCCATAAAAAAAAAAAAAATTCATGGTGGCTTTAATTAGTCCTTTGGATTTCCAGAATACCTGTGTTGCTCTCTGCATTAGTGTATAGATGCATTCATGAAACACCTCTGGAAGCCATGCAAGACTTCACGCCCTAGTTTTTTTTTTTTTTTTATCAAACTCCTCTTCAGGAGTGTGGTTACCTAGGCTTGTCATTACTTTGCCATTATTCCATTAACCATTAACCGCTCTCTTGTTATCAGCTTCCATTGCCATGCTAGTCTCCCTCATTAACATTGATTTTCCTCCCAAACACGGAAGGAGCATGGTCCGGCTCACAACACCGCTCATCCATCTCTTTCTCACAAACACACACTTATTTGTCATTTATCTCCTGCTCTTATTCTGTGCACTTGTCTCTCAGGCAAATGTATGCCTTGATGCAAACCTGGGCACCGTTTACCTTTAATTTCCTCATTCGCGCATACGTTGGATTCAAACACACGCGCGCTCGCACACATTGCTTACACACAATTTCTGAAACTATGGTTCCATTTCTCAAAATTCTACACACAAACCTGCACACAAAACATCACGCATCTTTTGCAAAAGCAAACTACACACAGATGTGAAAAATTTAAAACACTACTCTCTTGTGTCTTTTGCTTGTTCAGTGTGCAGTGGAGTGTACATATGAGTTTGTCATAGCACTTACATGTACATGTATGTGCACAAATACACTGTATACAGTATGTATGCACAATTGATAAACTTTACAGATATTGAACTGAACTGAATCAACACTGAACTGACTTAAGCTGTATAATGACACTATTGGCTTGTTAGAGTTTGTTACTATTGTGAAGCTGCTTTGAAACGGTCTGTATTGTATGAAGTGCAACAGAAATAAAGGTGACTTAACTTGTGTGCATATTCAGTATATATTTACAAATTAAACAGAAATGCAAGGGTGAAAAAAGTATTTGTTTCTCAAAACATTGAGTTTTGATTTCTAAGTGATCAAATTAGGTATATTTACACAATAAACTGAAATGGGTAAAAATAATGTATTTCTTTCTAAAAACATTGAGTATTGATTTCTAAGTGAGCAAAGTATGTGTAAGTGTTTTCACACATTATCATTGGCTAAAGGTAATTGGGAAATTGATTGTGGCATTTAAATGGCAGTATTTTCAAAATGAAACTAATGAAATTAAACACAACTAAGTGTCTAATGTAGAGAACTGTGTATAGCGTTTTGCAAAAAGGTTTTTTTACAATTACAAACTAAGTGTAATGCATATAATGTGCTTGCAGTTTTGCAGACTTAGTCTTAAGATTAGGTACATAAGTGAATGGTTTCGCTAAGTGGGCCTCAAGTACCACTTTTAGTGTGTAAGCATTTTTTTTTTTTAAAAACATTGCATAGACTTCCATTGATTTTATATCAGATTAATGATATCAGATTTTCTATCACCAAACCCAACCCCTACCCCTAAACATACCTGTCACAGAAATGTGCAAAACACTAGATTTAAAAAAAAATATATATTTTGGCCGATTTATACGCATTTTTAACTAGTGACGTAAATGTCCAGTAAAATGTCCTCACTAGTCGGTTGTCATAATAGTTCACTATATAAGTGAGGACATTTAGCCCTCACAAGTATAGCCAAACCTGTCCACACACACACATATGTTGGGTTTTTATGTTTATGGGGACTTTCCATAGACATAATTATTTTTATACTGTACAAAAAGTATATTCTATCCCCTACATCTAAACCTACCCATCACAGAAAACATTCAATTTTCAAAAAAAACATCACTTATTATGATTTATAAACTGATTTCCTCATGGGGACCAAAAATATCACCACAAGGGCAATAATTTTGGATATTGACATCTTTGTGGGGATATTTTATCCCCATATACCTGAATCACAGTCACACACACACACACAGCTTTGTTTAATCATCTAAAATAATTCTGCCCTGTTCATGTTGAGATCCACACACTTTCCACATACTAATACTGTCTCTTTGTTCATTTCAACCCTCACACAATTCTTTTGGCTTCCTCATTTTTGGATTTGCCTCTTCTGTTGTTTCCTTCTCCCTCTGTATTCGTTTATTCCTCCTCCTGTTCTGGCTCTTTCTCTCTCTCTTTCTTCACTCTCTCTGCACTGATGTAAAGGTTATCAGTTCCTGGCAAAGCCTCTCTGCATTATAAATGAACAGCTGAAAACCCACTCCGGGGACAATTAAACCTGAGGCTGTTTAGCATGCAGAAAGAAAAAGAGGGAGGGATTGACGAGGCCAGTGCTGGGCGAAGAAGAGAAGGCTGGCACTTGAGCAGAGGATTTAGTTTGTTTGTTAGCCCTGAGTCTGCTTTGAGCACAGACACCTACATTCCCCTGAACTCACCGTCCATGTGAATCATGCTGCCTTTCAGTATGTTTACTGGAGTATTTGTGCACTGTGATTTGCAACAATGCCAACAGTAATGATTGCATCAGTCTTGATTATATTCCTACTACGTCTCCATCACGCCATCCTTCTCTCTGCTCCAGCACCCTCATTTTTCTTTCTCTCTGTTCTTCTCCAAGCACTTCTCCTACTCTGTCCACAGTGCATTCTGGGTAACTCCCATAATGCACCTATCTACTTCTAGTAGTTTGGAAACACCAGATGGTTGTGATTGTCTCTGTCAGTTATGCTCATGGGGAAAAGGTAAAGCAGATTTTACCCTTTTCCACAGTTTTCTATTTGTCATCGATATATTTTGGGCTCTCAGTGATGATGGAAGCCATAAGCTACCCTGTATTTTTTTAAGTATGAATGTTTTAGATGTATAAGTGGACCTTATATTCTTAAATTTAAAAAAAGCTAATTCCTTAAGTGCACACTGCAACTAACACATTGGCTGAATAAAAGGCATGGCTGACATTTTAAAGGGTACATAACACACAGTTTCTGCCAATCTCATGTTAATCTTGAGTACCTATAGAGTAGTATTGCATCCTTCATATCTCAGAAGAGTCTTCAGTTTTATCATATTTATAAAAGACAGCCAAACTTGTGGAGGCGTGTAGTTGATACACACACAATACATCATGGCATTATCCCTGGATAACTTTTGATTCACTATACGTTTGTGTTGGTTACATTATATGCACTTATGCACCGATTGCCAACAAAACACAGACATATGATGCAGTTTCACTCACCGCCTGACCGACTCCGGACTGGGAACAAACAAACACACTTGCAGAGCTCCGTTGCTCCTTCGGAAACACAAACTGCATCCACTGTTTCCTTAACGCTGGTTTATTTGGGAAGCTGAACAAGGTTATCTTTCCCTCACAACCAAAAAATACAATTCTTTGGTGACATTGTTGATTTCGTGGTCCAAAAACAAAATGACAGTGCTGCCGACGGCTTCCGTAACCCAAATGAAGCTCATGGGTGCGCTCTTGCTTTCTCTCTGGTTGATGTGCGCACGCTTATCTGGGAGAAGTGCCCATACAAGGACTTCCGCCCTTTATGACGTCATACAGGGCCATAATTTAAAAAAAACTTTCCAAAACTTGTTCGAATCCTGAAGGAGTGTATTTGGCACAGAAATACTCATATGTCCAACTCGTTGTTTTTTATTTTGGCCATGTTTGGCATGAGAATCCAACTCTTTAACAGTGTAAATAAGTCAGAATGCATGAAATAGCTTTAGACAACCCCCCCCCCCCCCCCCCCTTTTTGTAAATGCAAACATAATACATCTTTCTTTGAGAAAATAATTTGAGATTACAAGAGAAAAGCTTATGTCAAAATCATGATAAAATGAAGTGGATCACACCCCAGCAAGACAGAAAAATTAATATTGATATCCAGCTACTCAATTCTATTGAATAAGCTCATTTGGCTAGACACACAGGTTTGTGTTTGTGAATGGAATCTACAAGAAGAACCCAGAGAAGCTGCACTGTGTAATGTGTAATGCTGCCAGGTGGAGTGGAGAGAGTGTGGACTGCAGACTACTTGAAAGCTCAGGAGTGAGCTGGGATTGCTTAAGTTGGAAAAAGACAGAAATGAGAAGATCTGCTCTGAACAGGAGCTTCTGTCTCTTCTTTCTTTATTTCACAAATACAGCCCACACTGTGTGTCATGTTCCAGCATAGGTTATGCAGCATTCAAAAAAGAAGTCTGTAGCCATGTAAATGTCCAACGCAGTCGATTTTAGTAAAAACAATTAATGATCGACTGTGTTGATTTAGTGAGATCTTAACATTCATTTGGCTGTAGTGTATCTGACCGACCTACACTGTCATATTCTTGTTTTTTCCCCAGCTCTCTGTGGCCTGTCTTCCTGTAGTCAACTATCCTGTAAATCTGAAAAGCTATGTGAGCATTTTGAACTGCAATGTTCTGGCATTTCCAGTATGGATTCCCACTAAACTGCAGGGCTGTCTGCCACTGTATGCGTCCAGGGAACAGTGCGTTCAACTGGGGCTGGAGATGATGGATGTGGCCTTCGCACTACTGGAGGAAGCCTCCATGTGTTTCAAGCTCCATAATACACCTACTTATTCATCTCTCCCCCCCAAACAGCACAACATTCCCATATGCTTTCGGTAATTACGGCCTGTATTTTCTCTCTGACGCACAGTGTAGGGAGGAACACTCTGATGCATCTGTGAAGGTGCATATAAACGCTCTCCTCAAGCTCCTCTTCCTCTTGAGTAGCTAAGTAACAGCAGCAGCACTCTTTCCCTCTCATTTCTTTTCTTTATTTTGACTTATTTTAGACCTGCGATCTCATTACAAGGCTCTTGGAGAAGTTTAAAAGGAATGACTAAAACCGAAAATCAAACCATTTTTCTTCTTCTTCTTCTTCTTCTTCTTCTTCTTCTTCTTCTTCCACCCCGCAAAAACACGCCGCAGGAGTGGCCGCTGAGCCCGGTTAAATCTCTTAGCATCTCACCCTCCTGCTGAGAGACACGACAGATCAAAAACCGTTCTCTCTGCGCCGTCTCTCTATCTCATCCCCTCCCTTTATCCATGGCTCTTTCTTTTTTACCCCACCCTCTGTCATTTCTTTTCCACTTATTTCAATTCTCTATTTTAATTTTTTTCTCATCCCTCTGTCAATCCTTTCCTATTTTGGTCATTTGCTTTCATGTCGCAGTTTGAGAGACTCAAAGAGTCTTTCCGGAGTGTGCGGCGGGAGGGGAGGTGTAAACAAAAAAAGGATGATAGATTGGTTTGTTTTGCGAACCCAAGCATGCCTCATCCCTCCACCCCTGATATGCAGTGCTCCTTTCTGCAGTTTCTTGAGTGGACTAATTATTAAAAAATATGCAAAACCATTCAAATTTAGACAAGGCGTTTGTGTGATTCATTTAACCCTTTCTTCAGAGATTTCTCCTTTTTCAGTTTAATGTAATTCCATTTACTGCCATCAAGCTTATAGATGTCACTTTTTTTGTGGACACATGGTGCCATCTAGTGTTTGAGGGATGGAACTAACCTGCAGGACTATAATAAATTAATGATTTATAATTTTTAGTCATATTTATTCCAGCTCAATATTGTATTTTAGCATTTTAGACACTTTGTCAAACAATTAATGTTAAGAACAAAGTACTTCATAACTTAATTATTTTGACATTTTTAATTTGCAAAAAAAAATATTTATTAGGTATTATTTACTCACTTAAAACAGTTGACACAGATAACACAATGGTGGGTTGATAAACACCAACCTATTGTTGGGTTACTTTAACCCTAAATTAAATAATACATTTTATTATAAAATAACTAATTTGTTGGGTTATTTGGGCCAAAAAGTTGCTTTAACCATTCTGGTATTGTTATTATTATAAATGTTTTATTATTTATAAATTCATTATTTTATTATATAATAATAATAAAGTTCTGCTTACAAATATATTGAAAATGACTTATTTCTATTACATTTAAAGTTGCAAACACTTCTATTAAATTAAATTATGGTTTCAATTGTTATTAATTACTTCCTTATCACATTAGGCTACTTGCAATTATGTTTCAAATGACAAAAATCACAAATAAATAAATAAATAAATAAACAAAAAGAATAAAACTAGTCCAGACAATGTAATAAATATGTAACAGTGTGATGATAGTACAGAATATAGAGTAGGGGAGAGCGGGGCACACCTAACACTTTTTGACATTCTCAGTTTGTGTAAATTCACTTGGGGTTCAGAGTATTTATTTTTTCCCACATTAATTGCCCACATGTCTAGTACAATTATGTGGTTTTGTTTCATTAATACAGTGTATACTTTTTTCTTGATTTACCCCGAAAGAATGGAAGTGCAATGTGACAGCATGCCCCATAGGTGGCATACATTGTAACACGTGAGGGGCAAATTGTAACATGACCATAAAACAGCTTAAAATGTTATCTAATCTAATAAAAAATATACAAGACAAGCTGAAATATTTTGTCAATAAATTAAATTATTAACAAATAATGGCATTTTTTAATAATTAAAAATAAACACATTTTTGAGTTTGACAACAAACACATCACAAAATACAGCTATACATCATAAACATAATAATAATTAATATTAAACATTCTGAACATTGACTCTCAGTCTTTATTCACCTTTTTCTCATGGTTTCTCAATATAATTAATAAAAGTATAGAATAGAATATCATAGTTCTAATAGGAGAACATTGTAACGCAGTGTTACAACGTGCCCCACCTGCGCAACTGGGATTTAAACCCGGCTCGTGTCTCCTGCTGGTTAGATCAGAATTAAAGAACTATCTCAACTGTTAAATAACAGATATAAGATTAAAATAATCACACACAAAAAAATTAAGGAAAATTAACTTAAGTAAGAAATGTACTTTTGCTATGGTTAAATAAATGTTTAGTGATATCTTCCAAAGATTTTTACATTTTGCCTCAATTTTTTCTGTATATAGTGTTGGTATGGCAACTAGTAAATACATTACGTTTCGTCATGCTGGCATGTGTGGAAAGTTTTAAACCATGTGTTACAACTAATCCCATGTTAGGTTGTGCCCCCGCTCACCCCTATTGTGTGCTGTAGAGACTGCCAAACAGCAGCAGCAGGCTTGGGATACTCAATGTCCAAAATGTACAATAATTTAAAGCATGTATCAACTGCTTGTAAAAGACGGTCTTGCTTTAGTGCTATTCCTTCCACAATAACAAAGGCTTAATTTTATCCCAGAACTGCAGGACCGAGTCGATTTCCATACAGAGAAAAGAGATCTCTGGAGAGTTTGCTCTTTTCCCAGTTGACCCGAAGGCCCAGACGGAGCACCAGGTCCTTGTGTTCGCAAACCTGCTCTCGAGAGTGAGCTAGTATCTGCCAGTCGTCGAGATAGTTCAGGATGCGAACCCCGTGTTGCCTGAGTGGCACAAGGGCTGCCTCGTCGACTTTTGTGAAAATGCGAAGAGGCAGGGCTAACCCGAATGGGAGAACCGTGTACTGGTATGCCTGCCCCTCAAAAGCAAACCTTAGAAACGGTCCAAGGAAGAATAGAGACATGAAAGTACGCGTCCTTCAGGTCGATTGCTGCAAACCAATCCGACGGACGAACGCATTCGAAAATGTGAAAATGTAAAAATGTGAAAAAATCTTGAATGAAAGCCTGTGAAGGGTTCGGTTCAAGACGCGCAGGTCCAGGATTGGTCGTAACCCACCGTTCTTCTTGGGTACAATGAATTAAGGGCTGTAGAAGCCGGACTTCATCTCTGCTGGAGGGACGGCCTCGATCGCACCCTTCGCCAGTAGGGTGGCGAACTCCACACGCATGACAGGGACATTGCCACCCACCATGTATAGTGGAGGAGACCGTACGAGCGAGCCAGCGGGACAGGTTGGGAAGATCTAGGCAGGCTCCCAAAAACTGAACCAGTGGGGTCATCGGAACCACAGGCATACCCACGATGGGGCAGCGATGGGGCAGCAATGGGGCAGCGATGGGGCAGCGATGCGGAACGACCGGCCCCGATGTGGGAGGCGTAGCGTCCCAGTGTGGGGGCCAGGTCAAGTTCTGCGTCCTGACAGAGGAGGTAGGTAGCAGTTCGCAGTTCGTTCATTAGCCCTGGGTCAGCTCTGCCCTCGTGCATGTCACTGAGCACCTTCGCCTGATGGACTTGAAGTATGGCCATGGCATGCAAGGCGGAAGCAGTTGCCCCGCAGCTCTGTAGGTCTTTCCCACGAGAGTGGAAGAGAACCTGCAGGCCTTGGAGGGTCTTGATCTAAGCACCGCGATGGCCATGTCCCCGCAGTGAGAACATGACTCATCCACGAGCGAGCGATTGTGGCTGTCAGGCGGATGGATCATGCGCCCACAACCAGAAACACACGGGCGAGACATCTTGAAAAAGACGTCACCGTACAGCTCTTTTAGAAAGAGAAAGCTCTCTTAACAGTGCCGAAGCGCCCAGGGGAGATCACGAGCCGTGTGCAAAGTCACTACACAGACAAGCAGCAGGACCGTGAACCCAGATGAAATGCACCGCTGAAGAGAGAGACTCGTTGCTCGAATGAAGGCGAAGAGAAGCACAGAAACGATGCGAGATTGCACTCGCAGCTCCTCATAAACCCACACGAGCGGAGTTTGCTATGCCACGCAGACCCATGGTATTTTTCAAGGTGATAGGGCTCTCTTGCGAAACCCCCATTCTGTCAGTCTCCGACGTAACTCGTAGTGAATGACTGAAAGGGAACAACATTACACACACATATTTGAACGTACTGTATCTTATTGCATAGTTGCCTGTCGTGTCACCCGTTGAAATTTTAGATTTTAAAGCTGTAAGGGTGGATCGCCTCCAGTGATTCAGGTGGCAGGGTTGCCGAAAGACTAAAGAAATGTTATCAGCAAGATTGTAGAAAACTGTACATTTCTCATCTATTACCACCCACTGCAACTTATACCAACGACGGAAATAAGCGCAGTTACAATAGCAAAATATGTGGGAGAGCGTTGCTATAGTGTGACTATATTGTATTGCAATAGAGGTAGCACGTCAAAGTTAATACCAAATCAAAACTAGTTAGCACAGTATTTGTAATAGAAATAATTCAATGACAAAATCTGATTATGGTTACACTTAAAATAGTTACAAAATAGATTGATGATGATAAACACTTATACCATTAATCGTACCCAGCATGTATAGAATGTTACCTGATGGATAGAAAGTGAGAGAGAGACAGGCTTTAAAAAAGAGAAGAGAGAAAGAGCCAGAGTAAAGAAGCTCCAGTGAAAAGAAGAGCCAGAGAGCAGGCCCCAAGAAGAGAGAGAGCCAGAGAATCAAGAGACAGAGCAACTGTTACAATCTTCTTTTATCCTTTTCTTGACCATGTGACTGAAACCCTAATGTGAGACATTCAAACTGACCAATCATATAATTACATCTTCCCCCACTGTACTAAAGGTGTGACACATTTTGGCCTACAGGCCTTCAGCATCTCTTTGTCTTTAGGAATTCCAAATGGCCCTTCTGGTAAGAAAGATGGGGGTTGAAAACAGTAAAGCAAATGTCTTTGTTCAATTTCAAATATCAAATATCTTTGATTATTTTCAATCCTACAAAGCCACAATATGTAATTTTTCATCACTAGAGATCGCTTATTCAAAACAAAGGCTTAGCTTGATGGCACCTTGATTTTGTGGAGCTTTTATTATGCCACAGACAAGCGCTTCCGCTTTTACCATGTGTATGTGGGGTAACGCAGCGCTGTTTTATCATTTTAGACACATTATTTGAGTGTGTTGAAAGTTATGTTATACTGTGCGTTGAGACACTTGTTGCACACTGCAGTATATTAGATCAATATTAGGCATGGTAAAACATGATACTCGCGGTAAATCAATTAGACAATAAGACTAACTGTGTTGAGCTATATAACAGTGATTCGTTTTCTATCAATGAATGTATCCAAACAGTTGCTCACCTGTCTAATAAAACACATAATATATTAAAGCGTCTTTGGTGTTTCCATGGTTTCTACAAAATAAAACTGGAAATCGAGGGTAACACGGGTATGATGTCATTGATAGGCGACGCACGGACACGGTCCGTGTCCTGTTTAAAATTGCTTATTTCTCTGAATTTAAACATTCTTGAAAACATTTAGGTTAATATAAAGTCAACAAAATATATAACATTATTCTAGTGGTTTTTGGGTATTTTAATTAAAAAAATCTTACATATTGTGCCTTTAACCCAACTGGTTGCGTTGTTAAATGACCCAAAAAAACGTTAGGAATAACCCAACAAAGTGACCCAGTATGTTTAACCCAGATATGGGTACAATAAACAACCCAACGTTTTTTAGAGTGCATGCATTTGTGAACAATAAGGACAACAAAAGATCTAGGCCTATAGAAAACAATTCTGGTTTATTTCACTAGCTTGAGATTCAATACAGAGGATCTTTATCTGGTCATATTTACATTTATTATCTTATTAAAGTGATTAATACAAACTAGTAGCAGTGACATGAATGGGTCTTTACTGTGTGAAATGATCCAGACTTTATCTTCTGAATGTTTGATGCTGTTATGGGATGTGGAATCATGCTATTTCCACCTTTTCACGTAAAGATTTTTTTACGAAGTTGTTTTTGTCAGTTTTGTTGATTGTGCATGTGTATGTGGCTATTTGTTCAGATTATGTTTTTGAATGTAATGAATTTTGAATATTATTATCTTCAATATATGTAGAACACTAAAATTAATTACCAGTAAAAAAAATAAAATAATATATATATATATATATATATATTAGTTTGTTTGTTTGTTTGTTTTTTAACGGTAGGTGATGAGCTTTATACAAACATCTCCTTGCAAAGAATATCCGTTTTGTCACAATTTCTTCTACATTCATTGACCCTTCCATTGTGATGGAAGCATTTGAAGCTGTAAATCTGATTAGATGAAGGAGGTAAGCAGCGGAAATGGGGTCAGTATGAATGTTGCATGCATCTCAAAACAAAGATGTCAAATGTTTTCTACTTTATTTTCTGTGTAAAGAAAAATGCTTTTTAAGCCGATTTTTTTTTTTTTTTTGCTGATTAGTGCTGGATTGATGGAGATGTTGCTTGCACTACAATAAATGAACATGAACACTGCCAGTGCCTATATGGTTGGTATTAGTCGGCATTCTCTTATGAAAATTATTGTATTACCAGCACTCATATTTAATCATGTATTATTGATAAACAAAATGTATATTTATTCTGTATATAAACATTGATCTCTTCTTAATTTCACCCCAAATAAAATTTGTAGAATATAAATGAAACAGCTTTTTGGAATACTATTTTAAAAGGTAAACTATGGAAATCTAATAAAATATTGTAGCATAATGACTGCTAAACTGTAATCTCTCCTATCGCTCTATAGTTTATTTGTCATATGACAAAATTTTATCAACATCAATATTTTCAATATTTTATCAAAACCAATATTTCATGTATTTATTTGTTAGGCAGCCATAAGTGAGGATATATATATATATATATATATATATATTATAATTTTTTTTTTTACACAATTTTGGGTTTGTTTTGCTATATGTCCAGCTGACTATACATTATCCTTTACCTAAGTGTGCATTTTTATACTATTGTACACACTGAAGTCAGAGTTTGGTAATCGGTTGCTCTTTGTCTGTTGATTTCCTCGTTTGGGGATGTTCAGTGATGCATAACAAACTTCTCTATGGACATCCTGTGGAAACATTTTTTTTTAATGGTATGTTTTTAGTAGTATAATAATTTAGAAATTTAGATAAGAAAGAAAGAAAGAAAGAAAGAAAGAAAGGAAGAAAGGAAGGAAGTTTCAAATATGATGCCACAATTTTGATTTAGCATGAAATACACAGAAAAGATCATATGAATGTTGTTTATTCTTTTCAGTCTTTTAAAACATTAACAGGAGGAGACTAATATATTATGCTTATACAATATTATAGCATTTTTGTTTTTATTTTGTTGTCTTTGCAGACTCAAATTGGGTAACACTTTATTTTAGGGTTCAATTCTCACTATTAACTACGGCTTTTGCCTCAATAAACTCCTAAATTACTGCTTATTAATAGTTAGTAAGGTAGTTTTTGTAGCATTAAATTTAGGTATTGTAGGATTAAGGGATGTAGAATAAGGTCATGCAGAATAAGGCATTAATATGAGCTTTATAGTACTAATAAACAGCATGCTAATAGCAACAAGTTAATAGCAAGAATTTAACCTTAAAATAAAGTGTTACCTCAAATTGTTTTCATAACATAATCAAAATTCAATATATTCAATATAAACAGGTTTCAGACTCATATCTTAGCACATTTCTGCATGAGCTGCTGATTAAACGTAGAAATGAGTTTACCTCTTCTTGGCTCAACTGTCTTTGCATCTCAGAACTGCTTTGACAACCTTCAGACTCCTTCAGCACTGTGAATTACACAGTCTTATCTCTAACATATATTAAACTCTTTTTTAAAAAGTGACTTTTAAACATATATTAAACTTTTTTTTTTTAAAGTGACTTTAAAAGAGAGAGAAGAGAACACGCGGGACACACTGTTTGAAGTATCAGCCAGCACTGCCAGCAGTCACAGACAGGCTCAGGAGGGCTTTCTGAAGGGAAGACTGATAAATAACTAATTAATTGATGAATGAAGAAGACTGATGAATTAATTAATGACCATTACCTTTCAGGTTAATGAATTAGCTTAATATTAATTTTCCTCTTTGTATATATTGCCCACTGTTCAGTTTACTCTTTGTCTAGTGTTGGTTGTGCTGTGCAGGCTGTTTTGTAGCAGCCTACTGACTGAAAATTTCTCTTTTATTTAAGATAACATACACCAAGTGGCTCTTGGTAGGTGTACCTACACCTGCTTGATAATAAATATCTGTATAATTTTGTATAAAAGTGATTTATCTTTGTTAAATTTTTTTACATCACAAAAAACAGCTGTTTTAACAGGGTTGTGTATACTTTTTTTCCACTGCAGATAATCACACACACTCACACACAAATGCATATATATATATATATATACAATTCTATTCAGTTTTATTATGTTCTGTTCAGTTTCAATGTAAACATTAGCTTTCATCAGTTCTAGTAAACACATTATCAAAACGTCTCGGTTACGTATGTAACCTTGGTTCCCTGAATAGGTAATGAGACGCTGTGAACCATTGCTATGGGAACAACTTCGGTGAGATAAATGTCTAAAGCCCTTATATCATCACGCCAACTGATTGGCCAGTGACGCTTAGCACTGCCTCGAGAATACGTCACATATGCTTCATATCAGCATGCTAGGCGTCATATCATCAGATTTTCAAGACGAAGGAAGCTACTACTCGAAAATAGGGGAATGGCCGGAGTCGCAGCATCTCGTTCCCTATTCAGGGAACCAAGGTTACATAAGTAACCGAGACGTTCTCTTTCATAGGTTCACTCAAAGCTGCGAACCGTCACTTTGGGAACGATATACCATAACGCCTTCACATACCTGAGAGTAGCTGGAAAACGTCTGCTCAAGCAGATAAAACCAGGAGCCATCTTCACGTCCAGATCGTAGAACTTGACAAAGGTGTTAGGAGAGGACCATCCTGCCGCAATCACAAATATCTTTCAAAGAAGAACCCTCAAAAAGAGCCTGAGACGACGCCATTCCTCTGGTTGAATGAGCGCGTACACCTAGAGGTGAAGTGAAGCCACGCGCCTCATAAGCCATAGAAATAGCCTCAATGAGACATTCTCGGCTTGGTGAAGGCAGCTCCTTTGTTTTTACCGCCAAAACACACAAATAGTTGTTCCGATCTACATCACTGGGATGTACGGTCGACATAGATCTTCAACGCCCGCACGGAGCAAAGACCAAGGGGTCACACATCGATCCCAACCTCTGCGCCAGGAGGGGAAAAAGCCTCCAAGATCACTTGCTGGGAACGAAAGGGGGTCGATGCGACCTTGGGAACATAACCTGGCCTTGGTCGCAACAAGACTTTAACCAACCCTGGGACAAAGTCCATACAAGAAGGACTGATGGAAAGAGCCTACAGATCCCCTATCCTCTTAAGAGAGGACAGAGCCTTCAGGAGAACAGTTTTGAGGGTAAGAAACTTTTTCTGCCACCAACTCCAATGGCTCAAAAGGGTCACCTGTTAGTCCCTCCAGAAAATGAGGAGGGACTAACGTCCCTGGCAGAAAACGAGAAACCAGGGGGTGACGTGCAATGGAAGCACCCTCCATCTGTATATGCTCAACAGATATAGCTGCCACATAAACCTTCAGAGTGGCCAGAGCTGCCCCTGCCAAAAAACAACTTTGTAAGAACTCCAATATTGAACCAATAGGGCAATGAACTGGATCACGTAGTAATCACCATGAAGTAAACAGCCTCCACTGGAGGCTCTCGATTTAAGAATGGAGGGCTCTCGATTTAAGAATATCTGTAATCTCCGCCGAGAGACCAGAACATCTTAACACACCCCCGCTCAGGGCCCACACCCACAACTTCAGTCAAACAGGTCTGGTCTGAGGGGAACTTCCCACGGAGGGCCGACTAACAGACTGACCAAATCTGAGTGGGCCAGCGAGGGGCCACAACAACAGGTGTCTCACCTTGTCCATTCGCACTCTGAGCAGCACCGCTGAGAGCAAGCGAATCAGTGGGAAGGCAAAAAGACTGGTCTTGGGCCATGTATGGGCCAGAGCATCTATCCCCAGAGGCGATGGCAGTGACAGGGAAAACCAGAGCGGGCAGTGTGTAGTTGTGCTTGAAGAGAACAAATCTACCTCCGCTCGACCAAAGTAGGTCCTCCCCTAGGTTCAAATGACCCGGAATGTGAACTGCTCTGACTGACAGAAAACTGGTCTGCGCCCAGAGAAGCACGCGCTTCACCAGCCTGTACAGAGAGCATGAAAAGGTGCTTTGCAAAAAGGTTGGCAATGGGGCGAGATCCCTTGACTCTTGACCCACCATTGGAATGGTCTCATGTGGAGCAGGCCCAGCTAAACTACAGGAGACGCTGCTGCCATAAGGCCCATCAGTCTGTGGCAAAGACCAACGTGGACTAGACGACCTGTCTGAAATGACTCAGACAGTCTTGTAGTGACTGAACGTGTGCGGGAGACAACCGTGCCCGGATGCTAGAGTCTAGATCCACACCCAGGAAAGTTGTCTGCTAACTTGGCAGCAAAACACTCTTCTGATGGCTTATGCGTAAACCTAAGCTCCTCAAATGGCAGAGAACTAAGTCTCGATGGACTATTGCCAATTCCTGAGATTGAGCTAATATCAGCCACTCGTCCAGGTAGTTTAAAATCCGGGCACCCTGGAGCTGCAATGGGGCCAGAGCAGCGTCCATACATTTCGTGAAAGTCTGAGGAGCTAAGGTTAGTCCGAATGGAAGGACACTGTATTGGTAAGCTTTGCCCTCGAAAGCAAACCTGAGGAACTTCCTGTGTCTCTTGACGATCTGGATGTGGAAATACGCATCCTTTAGATCGATGGTCACAAACCAATCTCCGGTTCGAACCTGAGACAGAATGGACTTCAACATCAGCATTTTGAATTTGCTCACTCTGAGCGCAAGATTTAAGCAACGTAAGTCCAAAATCCGAAGTAATCCACCATCCTTTCTGGGCACCACAAAATAGCGGCTGTAGAAGCCTGCCTGAGTGGGGGGTATATCTTCTACAGCCCCTTTCTCTAAGACAGACACAATTTCCTGTCTCAAAGCCGGGGCTTCCCAAGGACGCACCGTCGTGGGAAGAACACCGCTGGAAAGAGGTGGGCCTTTGCGGAATTGGATGGTGTAGCCGTGGCGAATAGTACGTAACACCCATTGCGAGACCTCGGGCAGGTGTTGCCACGCGGCCCAGTACTCCGCTAGGGGCGTTAACCGCTCTGTTTTTGGCACCTGTTGAACACCAATGCATTTCCTGACTGCAGAAAGCCTCTGGCGTCTGTGGAAACAGGAGGCACATGTGGAGCTAAAGCACTCTCTATCATAAGGTGGTCTACCTGTATAGAGCCCAGAGGCACAAAAGTGGCGGAGACCTCTAATACAGGAGGCCACAATGAGAGAGGCGAATACGCTTGCACAGTTCGTCCTAACTCTCCAATGGAGGGCCTGGCCTCCAAAGACGGGCAAAAGGTTCAGGAACTGTTCTTGGGGACCTGAGAACGAGAGGCCTTGGTCAGTCAAAGTCAGGTCAGTCCGTCTGCGTTGTCGCTGGCGAAAAGGTGGGCGAGTCCTAGGACCCCAGTCTTTGCGGAGGGGTTCCATAGGTGATGGTTCACTTCGCTGTGCCTCACGGAGGCGCTGAAGGGAGGACGAACGTGAACGATGGGATGAGTTGGCGAAACACGGCAGACTGCTGTTTTACTGCTCTAAATTTCTCGACCACCGTAGTTACAGATTCTCCAAAAAGGCCATCATTGGAAATAGGGGCATCTAACAGAAAGGATTTCTCTTTTTCTTTGATGTCAGTGAGAGTAAGCCAAATGAAGTCAAATTAAATGTAAGGTGCATCATTCATGTGTTTGGCAGGCAGTTTCATCCAAAGAGATTTATAGCATTTAAGGTACACATTTAACAGTTGCATTCTCTGGAAATCGAACCCATGTAATTGTTTGCGCAATGCTCTACTGTTAGAGCTAGAGGAATGCTGAGCTATACAGATCTCAGAAGTGCAAGAGATGGAAATGATAATACCAACCTTGCTGGCTAAAAAAGTAATTATAAAGCAAACAAATCAAAACCAATCTTTCTCTGAGATTTTTTTATTCTCTTCAATCCTGGTCTCTACCGTTGAGCAATAGTAGAGACCCAGATCTGCTTCAGTGATGTTCTCGATCACTAAGTCAAAGGATTTTGAAGCATTTTTCCAGGACAAAGAGAATCAAGGAATGGGTTCGAATAGGCTCTTGTATGCAGAGATGGTCAGAGGTTGTTGGATTTGGGGAGACCAGATCTTGACCCATTAAATTTCCTGTCCTGTGATTAACTCACAATCACAGTGTAGAGTTTGCATTATCTCCAAGCCTGACCAACACCTCCACAACTCAGTGCAACTACATCAGAACAGAAATGATGGGTTACATAAATAATGCAGTCCTTAAATTGAGTGATTTATGAAATGCACACTCACAGTAATTCAGGAAACAATATATATACACACACACACACACACACACACACACACATATATATATATATATATATATATATATATATATATATATATCACTGATTCTTGAGATAATGGACAAAACATATCCCAAACACAAAAGCTCTATTTATGTTAAAAAGTAAGAATATCAACACAAAAATACTTAAAAAGTTGGTAACACTTTACGGTAAGGGTACATGAAATATCATGAATTCATGCATTAATTCATGCATGACTTATGCATTACTACATGCATTAATATCTCATGAATCATTAGGAACTAACAGGAGTTCAAAGTCTTTCATTCATGACTTCATGGATGAACAACACCTTAATTATAACATTAACTCAGAGGAGTACATCATCATGAAGTATGGTTTATTACGCATGATCATGATGTTTTTTATGTTCACAAAAAAAACATTGGTCTAATTCATGCATGTAAGACTACTTGAAATTATGTTTTATTTATTTTATTTATCGGGAGGAGCATATTCAGATAATTAACCTAATTAATGGGCTACTCTGGGTTTGGGCCAAAATTCAGAGCTCGGAGCCCTCCCCCGGACAGCACGCCAAATACGCATACCCTTTACTCTATTTAATGTAGCTAATGTAAGTGTGAACTTGTGAATTATTAAAGGAATATACAAAAATCCACATTACCTTATGCATGCACAGGCTAGACCAGTATATTAATTAATGTGAGAACTAAAGTTTTTCATTAATCATGATCTCTGAGTTAAGCATGTTCATGTCTTCTTCATAGTAGCCTGCAGGTAAATGGACAGACCCCAAAATGTTATTTGCCAATCTTAGCACATAGCACACGAATTCTGTTGACACTGAAATACAGTAGTCATCATTAACTAAGCATTAGCTTCTAATGACTTCATCATGTGTGTGGCCCCTCAACTAAAGTGGTGACGACTTGGTCCTGAAACACTGATAAAGAATGTGTTATGGTATAATTGTGAAATGACATGAATATGAACATGAAAGTTCAAGCCTTTACACACAGTTTTCTTAAGCTTTTTATAGTTTAATGTGAGGTACAGATGAATATTTAAGTTGTTAAATTCAAGTTCACGTAGCTCTTCCCTCCCTCTGCTGCTGCTGTCAGCCATTCTCCATTCAGAATTCATACTGTGTGTCGCGTTTGGTTACGACAGTCAACACGATAATGATTCAAGATGATTCAATATTCCTATTGTTATACTTGATCTGTAGATATAGTTCTATAGTTTTGCATAAAGGACTTTATCTTGCTGAAGTGTATTGTGGTTTCTAAATCCTGTTACTTTCTCCCAGGTGTCTGTTAGATCACAGAAGAGTAGAGAGCACTATAATTGTTCTTCACATGCACAGTAACAAAAATTTAAAACTGTTTACAGAAAAGGCTCAACAAACTATTTCATAAATAGGCTATATATTAGGCCTACAGTACACGCATCAATATATCTTCCCTTTGTGCTCTGAACATTGCGAAGCGCTGCCTCTGCGTGCTATGACTCCATGTTGCTTCAAGCGCATCATTCTGCGCAGGATGCGCATTAGCACATACGTGCTTTGTGCCGCTCTTTCATATGAAGTATGAACTATAAACTATAAAATGTCTTTTCGTTTTATAGTATATATTTATATATATTTACTTGTTTTTCATGAATGTAGCCTATTTTCTTTTACAAAGTTAGGAAAGTAATTAAGTCAAGCATGATGCCTTGCACAAAAGAATGATCCAGGTATCTTCCACACAGTGAGACATTGTTTATTAGTTAATTCAGCACTTTTTAAAATTATTATTTTAACATTGGATCAGTACTCTGTATCGGCCAATACTGAATCCCAGATATTGGTGGGTCAAGTGCAAATGATAAACACCTGTGTCTTGTTACAGTAATTGGCGTGGAGAGACAGGATATAACCTGCAGGAAACTAGGGCCGAGAGAGAGAGAGAGAGAGAGAGAGAGAGAGAGAGAGAGAGAGAGAGAGAGAGAGAGAGAGAGAGAGAGAGAGAGAGAGACCGAGAGAGAGAGAGAGAGAGACCAAACCGTTGACTGATTCAAAGAGAGTGTTTATATGATTTATGTTTTGTGCGATGTGCACACAGTTTGTTTGCTGATTCAAAGAGAATAAAACGTACTCACGAGTCCCAGAACGCCGACCCCTTGTCTTCTTCCTCACCCCATTTGAACACTTGTTACAATGATGTACTCCACTTAGTTAATGTTTTATTGTTCATCCATGAAGTCATGAATGAAAGACTTTGAACTCCTGTTAGTTCCTGATGATTCATGAGATATTAATGCATGTAGTAATGCATAAGTCATGCATGAATTAATGCATGAATTCATGATAATTCATGTGCCCTTACCGTAAAGTGTTACCAAAAAGTTACATCTACGGGAAATTTGTATACTCAGGACATTTATTGCTTATACTTTTAAATGAATAATTTATTTAGTATTATTTTAAAAGCACACTCTATACTTGGAAACGCATGTAATCTAAATTGTCCTCAGCATTAAGTCACAATGTAAAACTGCCAAACAAAGTGTTTAAAAATGCCACAAAATAAAAAATACACAGTTACATTAAAAGGCAGAGATCTTTAAGATATCAAACAATACAACAAGTAAATACTGAATTATATTTTCCATTAAAAAAATAGCTATAAAAGTTGTGTCCTCACTTTGCGTCAACTCCGGCAGTGTCATGGGCAGCTTTAACTCTGAGGAGCACTTACTATTTCCAGCTCATTGTGGATCTCACAGTAGGACACAAAGTCCTGGAAGTTATATATTTTTTTTAATATTTTAAACATTTTGTCAACTCCATCAGACGTTGACAAGTGCTCTTAAAAAGTCTGTATAATGTGATTTAATATGTTTTTTTGCATATATGGGAAATTCTTCTAATGCTGTTTCATGATTCTATTTACATATACTGTATATTTAGCCTCAGCTTGACCTTTGTCAACTCCATTAGTATTTTACACCGTCAGGTGAAGGTTTTTGTTGATTTTGAAAGAAATGTCTTATTCTTTTTTCAATTTATTGTGTAAAAATGTTAAAACATCAATGGAACTACATGATATTATGTCTTAATTACCTAAAAACATTGGTGATATATGTTTAATATTAAAAGGAGGGAGGAGAATTAAGGAATTTAGAAAATGGGTTGTTCATAATAGTGTGAAAACAAACAAAAAATAAACAGAATGTATTTTATGATTTAGCTCCTTTACTGAACACCAATATTACATAACTGAAGACTTTACATTGTTTTTGGATAGTTTAAATTAAATTAGCATTTTTTTTATGTGTCTGACGGAGTTGACAAATTAAGTTATAGAATGAATAAATATAAATGTTTTGGAATTTTTTTTTAGAAATAAGCCTTACAAGTTCCCTTACATGGTTCATTATCTGAGACCTTTGTCTACAAAAATAAAACATTTTAATAATGTAGTGTTAGTTTTTATTTTTTACCATCTAAAACATGTTTTGTCCCTTATCTCAAGAATCAGTGATATATATTCCTAATTTTCTGTCACCCACAAACATGAATACATACAATATGGGGAAAATGTTTCAATGAAAAGCTATATTAAAAACAATGCTATTTTTAGATAACCATTAAATTGCCCTCAACACCCACCAGATTTCGCTTTTATGTTCTGTGATACGGGCTTATAAAGAGTCTTTATAAATTTCTGATTGTACTTGAAAGTTAGACCGGCGAAAACTTTCTGTAAGCACAGCTAGTCTGCATAAAGTTGTTTCTTGTTTTTTTCCTTTTGCCCTAGTTTATTATGTTGTGATGTTGTGAAAAGAGTGACAGTGATAAAGCAAAACTTACAACATTCTACCCCAATGTGTTTTAATGTATAAATATGAAGCTGTAAACCTGATTGGTTTAAAGATGGAAGGAGTTTGAGGGTGGAATTGGGCCAGTGGTTTGAATGGCATACATACATCTGTGGACTAAGTCCAGTCATAGATACACCAATGTCAAATAGTTTCCATGTCTCTGTCTGACATGCACACACACACACACACACACAAAAACCTGATTGCTGATTAAAAACACTGATAAAATAAAACAGGCATCATCAATTGAAAAAAAAAAAAAAAACATTTTAAACTTTTAGGGGCGGTTTCCTGGACAGGGTTTAAATTAAGCCAGGAGTAGGCCTTAATCTAGAATAGTTAATCATGTTTTAAAAATGGCTTTCTGAAACACAGATTGAGTAAAGATTACTAACACCGGGACTATGAAGTTCTGAACTAAAATAAACTAATTTAAACTGTGCTAATCTGAATTAGCATGATAGTGGTTACCTATAAAACATGGATCAATAAAATATAGTATATACTATAGTGTGATGGCAATGAGACGGGAGAGAACGCTCAAAACTCTTCAGATCGCATTATTTAATGGAAAATTATTAGAAATCATTCTCTGTGAAGAAATGAGTCGTGAACATATGGTGATTGATCAAGATCTTTCTAAAAGCCTCAATGCTTGTTTAAAGTAGCCATGTGAATTATTCAATACTTATTTCAACCTTCTTTTGCCAAGATAACTGCTCTGAGTTTCCTTCTATAATGCCTGATGAGTTTGGAAAACACCTGAGAAGAGATCAGAGACCATTCCTCTATATAGACTCTCTCAAGATCCTTCAGATTCCCAGATCCATGTTGATGCTTCTTCTCTTCAGTTCACCCCACTCATTTTGGGTTCAGGTCAGGGGACTGGGGCGGTCATGGCAGAAGCTTCATTTTGTGTTCAGTGACCCATTTTTGTGTTGATTTTGATGTTTGTTTTGGATCGTTGTCCTGATGGAAGATATACAACCACGGCCCACTATAAGATTTCTAGCAGAGGCCGTCAGGTTTTGATTTTGATGCTAGAATCCATGATACCATCTGAACAAGATGTCCAGGACCTCCAGCAAAATAAAAAATAAAATAGGCCCACACCATTAAAGATCCAGCAGTATATTTAACTGTGGGCATGGGGTACTTAAAGTGACGGCGCTACACCGGGGCTAGGGGGAGCTATAGCCCGTCAGAATTTTGAATAGCCCCGGTTTAGAAAGAGGAGTCAGAGAGAGAAAGTATCTAAAAATGTCTGTCACACTGCCGGTAATCTCCGCGTCATGTGAGCACTGTTTCCTGCATTATTAGGTTGCGGTGTCCACCAAAGCCTTTTAGCCATCTGAAAACGCCTAGCTGTGGGTGCTTGAGAGCGCTTCGGCAGCGCAGCGTTTTTTATTCCGTTGAGACACTTTGCCTGCTATGATACAGAATATCCGCGGAAGTGTTACTAGTATCTCATTTCACAGATAGTTAGTTTCTGTTTTGGTTCTATATAAAACTGTAGATACAATGTAAAGTATATCTGCTCTGGCTCTCGTGTTAAAATTATTTTGCTCCGTTATTATGCTTGTTGTTTTCACCTGTTGACGTTGTACAAGCACAAAGTGACATGTGATGAGCACTGCGTTTTATTAAAAGTTGAACATTCTTCATCTCGCGGTGGCCGGTAAAAACATTGAGCCTCGTTGCGCTCATGGTTCTAAAAACGCGGCACTCCCATTGAAAACAATTGGATATGACTGTCAGCCATGTGAAAAAATGCTTAAATCCATTAAAAGGCTACATTTAATCAATTACATAATCACTAAGATTGTGATGTGCTGTTCGTTTAATTTAAGTGTAAAGTATGCACAGTTCTGATTATGCATACATATGTGCTGAAGTCTTTCACCTTTGCATGTAAAAGGTTTTTGTCATTGTCTTGTGGTCACTTGTATTAAGCTAAATAAAAAATGAATATGCCTATTCTTTGGCAAAATATAATTTTAAACTACACTTCTGATTAATGTGGTGTGTACCATAGCTGCTTTTATAATTTTTTTTAAAAACGTCAATTTCTTTATGAAGTAACTCTGACGTCATGAATATCGATTTTCTTAGCACCCCCACATATTGGTCTAGCCCCCCCTTAGCACCGGTAGAGAAAAAAGCCAAAAGCCATCTGGTGGATTTGCTGCCAAAAAAGCACATTTTTTTGTTTCATCTGACCACAGAACCAGGTCCCTTTTGAAGTTCCAGTTGTCTTTGACAACTCAATATGCTGGAGTTTGGATGGACGAGGAGGATTTTTTTTAAAACCCTCCCAAACAACATGTGGTGATGTAGGTGCTGTTTGATAATTGTTTTTAGTCTTTCTGAACCCAAGACTCAATACAAATATCCATCTGTGATCCCTGGAGAGTCTTTGGCCACTCAAACTCACCTCCTCAACATGCATTAGGACGATATAGACATACGTCCTCTTCCAGGCAGATTCGTAACATCTTTAGTTGATTGGAACTTCTTAATTGCCTTGATGGTGGAAATTGGGTTTTTCAATGCTTTAGCTATTTTCTTAAAGCCAATTTCTATTTTTTTTTTTTTTGCTGCACATCAGAACTATATTCATTGGTTTTACTCATTGTGATGAATGATTAAGGGAATTTGGCCTTTGTGTTTCCTCATATTTATATTCCTGTGAAACAAGAAGTCATAGCTAGACAATTTGATGTTCCTAGTCACTCTGGTGTGCTAAAAAAAAGAATGGGAATATACTTATTTTACTCATAAAAAATTCTAGGGGTGCCAATATGGCCAACGTGTTTTGGAGAAAAGCGTTTATTTCATAATGTGAGTTTTCCCCCACTTTCAATTTTTTTACTTCAATGAAAGGTTAGATTGTTGCAGTTTTTTTAAATGAAAGATCAAAAGGATAAACAATGCAGATTTATTTTTGCAGCCATCTTTGGTCTTTACCAAGTGGGGCAATAATTCTGACTACAACTGTATGTGAAATAATGATAAATATCAGTTCACACTGTTTGATGGCTTCGAATCTCATAGTCGGATATTAGCCCTGGCTGTCCTGCTTATAGCTCTCGCTCGCACTGGCCAGACAGTGGAAATGCAGCTTGACTGGCAGTGGAATATAACTGAACAAATCAAACAAATGTAAACGGGTAACAGAGGTGGCCCCCTACTGGGTGGGCCCATTGTCATGGATCTTTTTTATTTCATATTGCTGAAATTATCCATGTTTAACTGGCATAGTAAGGCTGTAACTACACCATCTGACAGCATTTTACTCAGTTGATGGACTTTCAAAAGTATCCATATGTATTGACGAAATAAAAATCGTAAGCAACATTTATATTGCTAATTATCCAATTTGATTTTGGAACTTTTTATAAAGTGCAATATATTTATATGTTCACCCTTTCTGCTAAATATGCTAATTTTCTATTAACAGTTAAACAATTGATTGGCAATTGTTTTGTGAGTAGGTATGAAGTTGGTAGGCAACTGTTCTCTCTGCTAAAACACAAAAAACACAAAAGAAATTGCGACATCTAGAGGTTTCTGAAGGAGATTCACGAGCAGCAGGATTTTCTCAGACCACTAGATTATCTGACTTCCTTGTAATCACCCCCACTGTTTGGTGACTAACCTTTTTGAGCAAGTATAGGAAAGTTGTGTCTGTCAGATCCAGTGGTTAGCATTGCATGCCTTCTCCCTTTTCAACAACGTCAGAAAAAAACACACAAATGAATTAAGTCACTAAAATGTATGAAATAATATGAACAAACGAAATAGATAATAATTTATGAAATTTCTCAAAATGTGCTGTTTTTTATTTTTAGTGGTAAAGCCATAATGAACAAAATAGCCTGAGATCACCCTAAGGGTGTTGCTTGTTTGTTGGAGAGAGTAGGTTAACAAATTTAGCCTAACTTATTATTAGCCTGGCCTACATGTAGGATTTGGGTATTGATGTTTTGTAAACATGCATTTCACATGGTGTTATTAGCATGCAAAAAAGCCATAGTGACGTAAACTGTACGTCTGTAGTACAAAACAAACTACAAACCGTCAGAAGCACTTAAGTTTATTAGGTTTTCAATCCTCTTATGATGAGACCCGTGCACCGCTCTCGATTGGAAGCCTCGGTATCCGGATATGAGCGTCACTCAATCAGCATCAAGCGCGACACGCAGCCGCTTTGGGAAATACCGAGACTATCCAAACTGTCCGACGGACTCAGTGCGTTATTGGGATGAACTTGCTGAACACCTGACGAACTGATTTGCGCACAGAAGCCTACTTCACTGACGATGTAACTTCTAATGTTGTTAAATAAATATGCAAGAGAACAAACCGGATTGCTTGTACCAGCGCTATCCCAAGGACATAATGTCTTCGGCTGTCCCTCGATCGGGATTTGTGGTCTTTTGCGTGGTAAATCCAGTTTTATTTCTCGTGATACGTGACATTTATATTGAAAGACTTGAGCAAGAACGTGCTTGGCAAGTTGAACACAGCAGAATGTTTTGCTTTTGAAAACAGCATAAACTTGTTGAACTGTTTTTAAATACCGACTAACCCTGCGAGTTGATCATTAGTGTAAAACCTATTAAATCGCAGGACCTCACGTGAAATTCTTAAAAGAAAAGAGCCTGATGTGAACTGTTCTAGTGTTTCTATCATTTGCAACTATGTGTGTGTGTGTGTGTGTGTGTGTGTGTGTGTGTGAGAGAGAGAGAGAGAGAGAGAGGAATGAGTTAAGTTGAGTTTGTGAAATATTTAAATGTAATACCAACTTCGGAACTAAATAGCAAGCCTTGTTTCTCAAAGAGCTGAGCAAGCGTCCTGCATTGTTTTGGCAAATATAATCTGTTATCAGGTCATCGCAGGATAATCCCTCACTGTTCTTTTCACATCGAACACAATAATGCATGTTTAAGGCCCTCTGTGGCATTGAAAGATGCCATTGTGCATTCAGGAGTAATTCTTCAAGATCAGCTGCTGAGTGCTTTCCTTGCGATCCTCAGATGAATGGCTGAAGTTGACGAGCACGTGCACAGTTGTGTATTATGTCTGGTTGTGTCGTTACTTTATTATTAAGATCCAAGTCTTTAGTCTGAAAAAGCTGTTTACATGATCCACAGCTACTGAATATTCATATAATACGAATAAACAAAGAAATGAACTTTTATTTGTTTTGTTTTTTATGGAAGTACTGGAGATGATAGCTCTTGCCAGTTATTATGCTGCATTTATTGTAATATTAGTAATTTAATTTATGCATTATTTAACATTCATGTTTATGAAAACTTTTTAAAACCCTAACATTTCTAAATTTCTGCCATCATTTACACACTGTGTTGTTTCAAAACTGTATGACATATTTTCTTCTGCAGAACACAGAGATGAAAATCTGTTTGTGTTCTGCAGAAGAAAGAAAGTTTATTTTGTTTTATTTAGAATACATTTTTTATTTATTTTTGCCCCATACAATAATGTTAATGGGGCCCAATGTTGTATTCTTTCAAATATCTTCTTTTTTGTTCTGCAGAAGAAAGTCATACAGGTTTGAACTAACATTAAAGTGAGTAAATGATGACCGGATTTTGGGGTGATGTGAACTATCCATTTTAATCCATATTAATAGCTTGACTTTTCATCTCTATCTAATATAATCCAGAATTACCTGTATCTGTTGCCACATGCACAGATAAAGATTAATAAAATTCAGTTAGAGTATAGGATATTCTGAATAAAGTATTTGCATAAAATTTGGATAAATACTGTTCATGCATGAATGAGAATTGAGTTGATTAATACTATCCAAAATTACTATAAAGCAGTATAATAATGGTAAACATATTTCCAAAAGAACATAGTAGTTTGTTCCAATACTTTAATATAAACATTTCAGTGTAGCCCTTTCTCAGAGCAGCTCTTTGATGCATTCCCTGTTGCATTTTATTCATCTGCACTTGGAAAATAACACGAAAAGACATTATTTACATACATTCTAGAAAATCCATGGACATTTATGATATTAGATGATTTTGGTACTGTACATCATGCTTAACTGTATTAATGCTCTGTGTTCTCTCTAAATGGTCCCCCTTTTTGTGTGTGTATGTATGTGTAGATTCTAGTCCTGACCCTCGCCCTGTACCCTGTGCTGAAGATACTGAGTGTTGAGATTCATTCTGCTATCACAGGAAGCTATGTGGCTGGATATCATTCGGTGCTGCTTGTTAACTGTCCTACGGAACAAACTGCTAGAGATATTGGCAGGTACAGTACACGCATGCAGTACAAACAAAGGAAAGAAATATAGAGTGTTAAATGGTTGTCGATAGATAGTAGTATTAGTATTATTATTATTATTAGGCTAGTATTATTATTAAATTGTTAATAGGACCTACAATTCATTTGCCTTCACTAATTTCATAACATAACCACATTTGCGGCACTGACACCATCGAGGACGCTAAACTCCCTACGAGCTCTACGATTTGAGACCGTTGAACCGTGTTCTGTCACACTGTCACTGTCAGTGTCGCAAGTGTGGTTATGTGGTGATGTTGTTATGATATTAGGTTTACCCATAGCGTCCTCAATGACACAATGTCTCGTTCCCTCCTCTCAGGGAACTGGGGTTCCCTATTGAAGGGAACTCGCGCTGCATCACCGCTTTGGGAACGCCTCTGCGTGAATGCGCCGTGAAGCACGTATGTAATCAGTCCAATAGAGAGACGGAACGTCATAGGCGGGTGACGTCATAGACCCGGAAACTATAAAGCATACCGGCAAACACACTCCTCTAGCTTCTGTTGTCTTCAGCAAGCACTCTATGTACATCGTCTCCGTCAGCTCTGTGTTTGTGTCTAAATTCAGACTTTCTTATTTTGTTACAAAAAGCATTCACACTGTTTTTGTAATAGCGAACAGCATTACAGAAAGTGTGTTCCTCCCTGCTCTCGCTACATCACGAGCGGGGATACACACTTGATGTGTGTTGTTTGTTTGGTTGAGCAGTATACACAGTCGGCTCTCGAGGGGGCCGGCTGCGAGCATTGTGAGGCTTTGCCTCTGAGAGTGCTGCGATCCCGCCGGGCGCTCTTCGAGGAGGGGTCGTTGTCGAGGCACAGTGGCAGCTTATGTCGTGTGGTTCGCAGATGGATCTGACAGAGGGGTTAGAGACGGGCCCAGCCCTATCTCTGCCTTCACCTGGCAGATCCAGTGCTGCTTCTCTGGGTTCGGGAGCCCGCGCTGCGGTTTCTCCCGCCCAGGGGGCGGCCGCGGCGCTGCAGTTGTCCAGTTCTGAGGAGGTGGATATCTGTAGCGTCGACGCAGGGGTTGAAGACTCGCCACTTCAAACCCCTGCTAGTGATGAGCTCATGGAGGTTTTGCGCAGAGCAGTGGCCAGATTGAACATTGACTGGCCACATGAACATCCTGAGCGCGCCTCAGTTAAAAGCAGGCTTGATGAGCGCTTTCTGCCAGCTCGCTCTGTTCAACCTCCACGCAGGGCTTTGCCGTTCTTCACTGATCTCCACACCGAGGTGTCGATATCGTGGAGGCGGCCCATGTCTTCCCGTGTTTTCAGTCCCCACACGTCCGTTTATAGTAACATCGGGGGGCTGAAGAGACATGGTTATGGCTCGATGCCGCGGGTAGAAGAGACGCTCGCGAGCCATCTCTTGCCCGATTCGGCATCAGCCATTAAAGCCCCATCCTTGCCCACTAAGCCACTAAGAGCTACATCAGCGCTAGTGGGCAAGGCATACTCGGCAGCAGGTCAGGCCGCCGCATGTCTGCACACGATGGCTATTGTGCAGGCATACCAGGCTGACCTGCTGAAAGACCTGGGAGAAAGCCAGGAGATCGGCGCTGATGTCATCAGTGAGCTCCGGTCTTCAGCAGATTTAGCTCTCCGGGCCACCAAGGAGACGGCAAGATCTGTAGGCTGCTCTATGGCAGCCCTGGTGGCCACGGAGAGGCATCTGGGGCTGAACCTTACGGAGATAAAGGAGAGGGATAAGTCATTTCTGCTTTATGCGCCGCTGTCTCCTACGGGCCTGCTCGGTGACGCTGTTCCAGGAGTCAAAGAAACAGTCGGCGGCGCTCAAGCAGTTCCTCTCCCGTAAGGCCCAGATCTCGTCTGCTGCAGTGAGGGAGCAGCAGGCGCCGAGTACGAGCTCATCGAGCGCAGCAGAAACAGAGCGTCGCCACCCGCACAAGGGTCGGGCGGTGAGGCGGCGCCCTCAGGCGCAGCCTTTCAAGGGTAAGACGGATCTGAGGACCGTCATTATTTCGAGGAAGGCTGCGTCTAAGAAGCCCTGACGCCAGCGTGCCCAGGGCTGTGAGGGTGATCCCCTCCGGGGACAGGCGGTGTTCACCTCAGTACATGCCTGCCTTCGGTGCCCTCACAGGGTCAGTCCATAAACCACGCCCGAGTGCCGGGGCATGGAGGGCCCTCGCGAGTCATCCAAGGATGGCTCGCGCCCTCCGAGGAGGGAGGTGGCGCTGTTGAGCCAGTTATTCCTTGCCAGTCCGCCGCTTCAGGGCGCTGCGCTCACGGTGCAGAGTACATCAGAGGCCAGCTTCGAGAGGCTGGTACCCTTAGTAGAGTTCGTAGCAGAGTGGGAGAATCTGCCGAATATATCTCAGTGGGTCCTGCAGATTATAAAGAAGGGTTACGCCATTCAGTTCAGATGTTGTCCGCCCGGTTTCAATGGGGTTCTTCCCACGTTGGTGGGCCCCGAGCAGGCTCTGGTTATGACTCAAGAAGTACAGACTCTTCTGCGAAAAGAGGCTATAGAAAGGGTTCCTCTACCAGACAGGGAGTTAGGGTTTTACAGCCGGTACTTCATTGTGCCAAAGAAGGATGGGGGGCTGCGGCCTATTTTAGATCTTCGCGTCCTCAACCGCTCCATTGCAAAGCTCAAGTTCAGGATGCTCGCACTCAAACAGATTGTGTCTCAAGTCAGGTCCGAGGACTGGTTTGTCACCATAGATCTCAAAGATGCATACTTTCATGTCTCCATCCTTCCTCAGCACTGGAAGTACCTGAGGTTCGCTTTCAGGGGAGAAGCGTACCAATATCGGGTGCTTCCCTTCGGCCTAGCACTTTCACCCCGCATGTTCACGAAGTGTGTGGACACGGTGTTAGTTCCCTTGCGTATGCAGGGGATTCTCATTCTCGATTATATTGACGACTGGTTGATCCTCGCTCAGTCGGCTCGTCTAGCGGTTCAACATCGAGATGTGGTTCTCGCGCATATGAGGAGGTTAGGGCTGAGGCTCAACTCCAAGAAGAGCGTTCTTTCTCCAGTACAGAGAATTACGTATTTGGGCGTGAGTTGGGATTCGGTCTCTATGCAGGCCCGTCTGTCAGAGCCTCGCATAGGGTTGATACTCTCATCGGTCAAAGGAATGAAGCTAGACCAGTCGCTCACTGTGAAACAGTATCAGAGACTGTTAGGTCTGATGGCAGCAGCGGCCAACGTGATCCCTTGCGGTCTGTTGTACATGAGACCGTTACAGTGGTGGCTCAAGAACAAGGGTTTTTCCCCGAGGGGAAACCCCTTTCGTGTGATCAAGGTAACACGGCGGTGTCTCCGTGCCGTGGTCATGTGGAAGGATCCTTGGTTCCTGGCCCAAGGCCTGTCCCTGGGGGCACCGTGTCAGCGTGCGTCCCTGACCACGGATGCCTCTCTGACGGGCTGGGGGGCGACCATGACTGGTCATTCGACCCAGAGCTTATGGCAGGATTATCATCGTTCGTGGCATATAAATTGCCTAGAAATGCTGGCGGTGTTTCAAGCCTTGAAACACTTCCTGCCATATCTCAGGGGCCATCATGTGCTGGTACGCACAGACAGCACATTGGTGGTCTCCTATACAAACCATCAGGGGGGTTTGAGGTCTCGCCCGTTATACAAGTTGGCTCGTCAGATCCTCCTGTGGGCTCAGGGGAAACTGAACTCAGTCAGGGCAGTTTACATCCCGGGGCGCCTGAATGTGGAAGCAGACATCCTGTCGAGGCAGGGGCCGAGGCCCGGGGAGTGGAGACTCCACACCGAGGTGGTGGAGCTCCTCTGGGAGAAGTTTGGCAGGGCCGAAGTGGACCTGTTCGCTACACAAGAAAACACCCATTGTCGTCTGTGGTTCTCCCTAGTGCATCCAGCTCCTCTCGGACTAGACCGCTATGGTTTAGGAATGGCCGAGGCTGCCCCTGTACGCCTTTCCCCCGATCGCTCTGCTAGTAGCCCCGTTCTGGCCGGCCCGGGCTTGGTTCTCGGACATTGTGTCTTTCCTCGACGGCTCTCCACTGGAGATTCCGCTTAGGGGGGACCTTCTCTCTCAGGCGAGCGGTGCCTTCCTGCACCCTCGCCCAGAGCTGTGGAAACTGTGGGCTTGGCCTCTGAGGGGGCCCAGCTCATGAGTTCTGGTCTCTCAGCCGAGGTTGTTGAGACCATTCTACACTCTAGAGCTCCCTCCACGAGGAAACTGTATGCTTTGAAATGGAGACTCTTCACCCTATGGTGCAGAGATCGCCTGTGGGATCCAGTTAACAGCCCTGCTAGCGCGGTGCTGGAATTCTTGCAGGAGAGGTTCTCCTCTGGGTTAGCTCCCTCCACATTGAAGGTGTATGTGGCGGCCTTAGCAGCTTACCACTCTCCTTTGGGTGGGGTTTCATTGGGGCGACACCCTTTAGTTACTCATTTTCTCCGTGGCACTTTGAGGTTAAGACCTGCAGTACGCACCAGGGTGCCGGCCTGGGACCTGGCCATTGTCCTTCAAGGCCTTTCTGAGGCTCCCTTTGAGCCGCACGAAGAAGTTCCTGAGAAGTTTCTCACTCTTAAAAGTATCTTTCTTCTTGCTATTTCTTCCCTGAAGAGAATAGGGGATTTACAAGCTCTCTCGGTGGCACCCTCGTGCTTGGAATTTGCGTCCGGTATGGCTAAGGCCTTCCTTCATCCTAGGCCGGGCTATGTTCCCAAGGTTCCTACTAATCCTGTGAGACCTATAGTACTTCAGGCTTTCTGTCCTCCTCCGTTTCTGACGTCAGACCAGAAAAAACTGCCATGTGGAGGAATTCAGAACCGTTGTTTGTCTGTTACGGGCCTCCCTCGAGGGGGGGTCCGGCTTCAAAGCAGAGGATGAGCAAGTGGGTGATTGAGGCCATTACACTTGCTTATGGGGCAGCCGGACAGCCTTCTCCCTTGGCTGTTCGGGCCCACTTGACTAGGAGTATGGCTGCCTCAGGCTCTCCTGGCAGGGGCCTCCCTGCAGGACGTGTGTGATGCGGCAGGGTGCTCGCCCCCTAGACAATGTCACAGGTGGGCATCCGGCTCCTATGGGGACGTGGGTATTCTCGTTCCCAAATCGGTGACGCAGCGCGAGTTCCCTTGAAAGGGAACGTCTCGGTTACGACTGTAACCTTAGTTCTCTGAATAGGGAACGAGACGCTGCGTCACCCTGGCATACTCCCCGCATGCCTGCAAGCGTCTTGCTTCATCCATTTTTCAGAAGCTAGAGGCGTGTGTTTGCCAGTATGCTTTATAGTTTCCGGGCCTATGACGTCACCTGCCTATGACGTTCCGTCTCTCTATTGGACTGATTACATACGTGCTTCACGACGCATTCACGCAGAGGCGTTCCCAAAGCGGTGACGCAGCGTCTAGTTCCCTATTCAGGGAACTAAGGTTACAGTCGTAACCGAGACATTATGTTGAGTAACCAGAGGTGTTTTTAAAACACACTACAAAACCACATCCCACATCAAAATTGAATTGCAAGGTGATCTATTCTCAAATTGTCAAAATTGCTTGCAAGACTTTATTTATTTAAAAAATCAGGTTATTCCCCGGTAGTAACATAACCTAATAATTTGTGTATCTGATTCCAACTATTTCAATTGTTATGTGAGATGTGATGTTAAATATATAAACAGTATTTTGACTGTACCAAGATGAGAACACATTTTTATAATTTCTTGGGTCAAGAAAGAGTCAGAATTTGCAATATATTTCCTCCTTCTCTTTCCCTACCGCGAAACGCTCACTCCATGTGCTTAAATCCACAGTAAGGACCCTTTCCTATGGATGCTTGTTTCTGCTTCGCAATAAAAAAGAAAAAAGGTAATTGCGACCTTTTTATCTCATAATTAATTCTGATAAATAATTTTTTTTCTTGCAATTGCAAGTTTACATTATGCAATTTTGAGAAAAATGTCAGAATTGTGAGTTTGAATCTCAGATATCAATGAATGACCATGTCCAAATTGTGAGATGATAAAGTCATCATTAAATGTTTTATTTTTTATTCCGTGGCTGAAACAAGCTTCCATACTTTCCTATTACATATCACACATGCACACATCAATAAGCAGACAGAGCCGGGTTTATGTGTTTAAATGTTATTCGAAATCGTATAATCGGGTTAAGTGTGCATGTAAATACACTCTTTAAATACAGTCAAGCCTTGTTTACATGGGCCCAGAAATTATTACAAAAAGCTATCTGTTACATTGTCTTCCATACCACAAGGATCTCCACAATTGTTTTTGCAGAACTTGCAAAACCTGACCATGATTCATATTTTAGAGTATCTCAACCTGAGCTTCCATATTCCCTCTCAGCTGCATTAGGATTTATTTTCCCATTATACTCTTGTTAAAGAGCACTTTACAGTGGTTAAGTCATTAGAGTGCACTTCAGATTAGTAAGCTCATCCAAGCAGTTCTTGTTTCAGAACCACACAAGTGTGAGGTTGCATTTCCTTTTTTTCTGATTTGGGAGTAACAATCCATCCAGTTTCTTTAATAAAGCATGGGCACACAAAAATGAGACCTTTGGGGAGTGCAGAAGGTCTGGAGTATAGAATGATGCTTTGCCAATGTAGGAAAGGTATTTTATTGATCGAGTAAGAGAATATAATGGAAAGGGAGGATTTTTAGCACAAGGTAGTATGGTAAATCGTATGAGGTAATGGCAGATGCATTAGGCAGCAGGTACATTTTCAGTTGGCTAGGCGATGGCAGCATGACTAAGAGAAGTAGCCAAACCACTACAAGCCAAACAATGAGCTGGCAAACACAAATCTACCATAGTCCAGTATTACAAAGATTAATTTCTGAGCCAACCCCACCAACATTCAAAATTAAACTAATAGATAGAAAGTTACTGTATAACTAATAGATAGAAAGTATACATCATACATACATTCTCATTCTGTCTCTCTCTCTCTCTCTCTCTCTCTCTCATATGCATGCATGCTGTTTGGCAAACCTTCCAATTTTAAGTTATTTCTGCATTGCTGATATACATTTAGCCTTTACCATTTTTTTTAAACATACTGAATTTGAATTGAAATTAATTGTTCAAACTATTTTTTACCCCTATGGTATTACACTTGCATTGAGATGAGCTGTGCATGTACCTAGAACAGAGAGTGCTTTTGATTTGTGTTGTATGCAAATACAGAGAAGCTAAATTCTCTCTTTTTTTTGTTAGGGGCATCATGGAGAAAAGGCTGGCAGCATGTGTGAATATATTTCCTCGCACTACCACTATGTAAGACCAGCGAGTTTAACCTTTCACCCACTATGAGCTCTGAACCCAAAACACCACAGCTCATACAGATAATAAATTGAAATTTAATATACATAAACTTGTAATATTTTAGTTTCTAATAATTCTTTTTAAATAATCTTGTAAGACTAAATGAGATCCAATAAGTATTAAATATATGCATTTATAAAATGTCATTCATCAAAAATATCTTTTGTTTATTAATTTCAGGTACTACTGGAAAGGAGAGATTCGGGATGCCTCCGAAATACTGCTGGTGTGTTGCTATATTTATTAACTTCAAAATGTATCATTCAAATCAAATATTTTTTAAACGTGTTAATGTTTTTATGTAAAGTTATAAAGTGTACGCAAAGGTTCTATATCATGTGTTGTATACAAATTTATCTTATAATGGTTATGCAATTTTAAATTTATTACCTATAGTAAATGTATCATTTCTTTAACAGCTTGTGAGGACTAGAACATCTCTGGTGCAGAGACTTGTGGCTTATATAAAGTACGTACTTTTTTGTCGACGTTGCTTAAACGTCTACATTTTGACCCAAGATATTTGCATATTAGTCATGAAAAACATTTAAACGGACACAAATGCTTAAATGTTTGAATAGATCCGTTTATTATACATGTATATGATGTATAAAGCATGTGTTGTTATTTACAATATATAGTGATGCTTCATTGGTCCAGGGTTCAAAATCAAATCAGCATTATCATCAAACAAGTTGAGCATCTTTTAAATGAGGCTTTCTCGAATGGTATAACAGTTTCCATGTCAACAGACCATCTCAGTCTGAAGGAAATTGTGTAGATCTGCTCTGTTTATGGTACCAGCAGGCCAAAAGACATGTACCACTTACCTCATATACCTTGTGACACTTGTTGAAGTCTTTTAAATTCTAGATTATTGTGGAAATTGTCATCATGAGGGCATATCTATTAATAGGTTAAAATGTTAGAAATGAGGGAAGTTTCATTATGGATAAATAGGGATAAATATAAATAAATAAATAAATGGATAAATACATTTTTAAAAAATATATCTGTAACTTAACAAAATCACGGAAAACATTTGGCGTGTCAAGAAGCTTTTAGAGAGAGTGACATGAAGGCCAAGTATGGTAACCCATACCAAGTTAGTGCATGCACATTAGGAGTAGTGAACACACACAATGCAAACCGTGGACGCACTCACCCGGAGCAGTGGGCAGCCATTCACTGCGGCATAGATAGATGTATAAATTAATGAATCAATATATTAAATGCATGATGACAATCTGTTCCATTGCATACTCCTAGTAACTCAAAACAATAAAGATAACATTTTGTATTGTGGATGTAGACATTTTTTCCTGTTTTTCTTGACACGCCTCGGCGCTTTGGTGCCACGCCTTGCTGTTTTCTATTTTAATAGATTTTAAAATGTCATTTTTTTCCTGTGATGGCAAAGCTGAATTTAGCATCATTACTCCAGTCTTCAGTGATCCTTCAGAAATCATTCTAATATGCTGATTTGATGCTCAAGATGCTAAATCTTGTTTGTAACATTATATGTCTTTGTATTTTTTGATCAATTTAATCCTTACTATATAAAATTATTAATTTAATAAAAAAAACAATCTTGCTGACCCCAAACATTTGAATGGTAGAGAGTACATTACAAAGTAAAGCTGTTTCCTTGTTATTTTAATGTTAATGTTTTTTTTCCCTTATTATTTTCAAATCTGTTATTTCAATTCAACTCTGTGTGTTCCCTCAGAGCTGTGCATCCATATGACATTCCAGAAATCATCAGTTTTCCTATTGATGATGGAAGCCAGCACTACCTGAAGTGGATGGAAGATGCAGTCACTGATATTTGATACATCACTGTCTGCAATCCAATGGAGAAGCTCCCCTGTTGGAAGCTCTGCATGCAGAAACATATTGGGGATGTGGGAGTGAGCACAAATTCTCAGGTTAATGGGAACCCTGGCACATACAGAGGAATGACTGTCCATTAATGAAGATCACAGTGTATATTTACTGGAAAGATGTGTATAAAGGGATTTGTCTGATGTGGGTTTTTGTGGGTTTTTTCAGTACATTAAAGCCCCGTTTGCAGGGGCTTTTCCAGTTTGCAGCTTGCTTTCAGAGTTTGTCTAAAACTCTCCACCTGTATAGATCTGCTATGGGTAATTGATAAATGATATTTGTGCAGCAGCAGCATGTCTTACATGCTCACAGCAGCGTGTCATGTATGTATTGGCAGAAGCAAGTTACTGTACTTGCTCTGCAGCAGCAGCGTAGCAGATCTATTCCACCAAGACCAAATACATTAATATTGTCTTATCTATTACCATGCTAAAAATCTTCCAGAGAGTTGTCATGATAGAACTGGATTTTTACTGTGGTCCGTTTCAGTGACCTGAGACCTTGTTACATAATATAAACTTCACTAATACTGAAGAGTCTTTGTTCATATTTATTGACCATTTTATTGACATGAATAACTTTATAATAAAGAGTATAATTTATAGCTTATATTATAAGCTAATATTAATTAATTTGTTAAAATATGGTAATTTATACAACTTATTTCTAATGTTTGGTTGTTTTAATGTGGTGGTTGTGCAGAATTTAAGATTTTTTTTTTTTTAAATAGTGCATTAATTTCAAAACAAATGAATGGGATCTTGTTAACTTTGACTACATGACTTTTTAACATTATTAAATATGCTACAACATATGACGCATTAAGTTTGTTCATGTTGCTCATTCCGTACGTCAATGTAATGTAAATATTGAGGTTCCCGACACTGCATAAATGCATTTTCACTTAATCACAGCATGCTAAAAATAAATATAAAAAGTAAGTTTGAATTTTTTTTATCCCTGTAAAGCTTCCAATTGTGCATTTTGGCTGTTTTTTCAGACACAACTAAACAAAAATCACAAAAGTGACAACATTAAGAATGCCTGTAAGGTTGTTGTGAATCACATTTGTTTTGAATATCTACACAAATCATTTAAATTAGAAATATTACAGTCATCCCTGAATTAACACTTGGGTTGATATACAATTTATATACAAACAAGATAAGAAAGGTTCTTTTAGCAGATACTAAAAGTGTTATTTAAGAGATTTAAATATTAAAAGAGCTTCTGAAAAGGCAAACACTATACCGAGACATATTTTATTATCTACACAAAATAATATTTTGTCCAGTTGGTTTAGCAGTCAAGAGCAGATCTGAGTCTTTCTGTTCCCTCACTACATCCAAAATGGACAAATTTTCACTGTATAGCTGAATAGGGAATTTTTTTTTGTTGAATGGGTTTATGGCCACACTGTAGCAACACAATAGAAGTGCAGATGTGAAGAAGTGCTTTTGTGTGTTGGGATTTGCTGAGATCCAGTCATAATGAAGTCACTAATCTGACCACTCATCTAACTAGACAGTAACCTGCAAAGGCATACTGCTTTTGCTTCATGAATTTTTTTTTTTTTTTTTTTTTAAATGTATACTATATATCTCTTACATTTTAATGTCAAACTAACAATGTACAGAGTGTGTTCTGGGCTCATACTGTTTGGTTGTCAAACAATTTATCAAATACAACATCCATTACAGCATCTACTGCTCAAACATGCTGACAGAGAGTATCTTTCATAAGGTCACTCCTTTTTATACATACTTGACTTTAACATTACCATCTTTTAGTATTTAATGTGAGGCTCCGTTTTTTCAGCTGGAGGGCATTGCACAAAGCTTGTAGATAATCTAATTTAACTTCATTATTTACCAGCAGTGTAAGCAGTAAAAATGATTTAATCATTGAGGGTGTTTCATAAATAAGCGGATTGTGCAGGAAAAAGTGGGGTTATGATGATACTACTTTGAATACAAATCTCAAGATATAAATATATTTGCAAGCTCTCTGTTGAGATGGAAGACACTGATTTATTACTTAACACTTGTAAAACTATTCAGCCTTTAAACCTATGTTCTGCTTTAACTCAAATGAAAGTCTAAAATTGTATTTTTAACCACTGAAACTTTAGAAAAGTGTTTACATTATTCTATACAGTATGTATTTAGGAAAGACCATAAAACCATATTCGAAAATACATCAATGTTCCTATGGGCTCTGTTGGTTTAGATTTAGGAAGTGGAAACAAGAAGAAGCTTTTGCTCAAAAGAATTATATGCAGATTGTTAAAACAAAAGGGAGAATCTGCAGAGACTAATAAAGACTGATGGCTCCAAATGACAATCCAAGTGTCCGACTGCATTTGTTTAGATGCTGGTTTCTCAAAGGAAAATCGGACAGGAAGTTCCCAACAGTTGTATTGATGAACAGGGCATGAATGGAAAAGGACCAGGCCGACTGGCACTGTGCTTGCCATCACTATCTCATCTCCACTGACGGGCGGGTCTAGACATTTTTTTTTGTGGGTGGCCAGGCTGGGGCACAGACTCAGAGAGGAGTGGCACATTTAAATACCTGTAAACAGTGAACCAGTATAAATAGCCCTACATTGGAGGTAATAATACTGTATATTAATGATTAAAAAAAACCTCATTATTCTGCGTGAAAAGGAATTTAAAATAAGTAAGTTGAAATGTAATATTAAGCACATGGCCTGTGGTAAATGCTATATGCAAACAAGAATTTCTTCCATCATAGTTGTATATAGTTGTAAACAACTTAATTGACAACAGTAGAAAGCAGCTTTTGAGCTCAGCAAGAAGCTGTAGAAGTGTTTATTCATACTTATATTACATTATAAATACAGGTGCTGGTCATATAATTAGAATATCATCAAAAAGTTGATTTATTTCACTAATTCCATTCAAAAAGTGAAACTTGTATATTATATTCATTCATTACACACAGACTGATATATTTCAAATGTTTATTTCTTTTAATTTTGATGATTATAACTGACAACTAAGGAAAATCCCAAATTCAGTATCTCAGAAAATTAGAATATTGTGAAAAGGTTTTGTAGACAGGTATTGAAGACACCTGGTGCCACACTCTAATCAGCTAATTAACTCAAAACACCTGCAAAGGCCTTTAAATGGTCTCTCAGTCTAGTTCTGTAGGCTACACAATCATGGGGAAGATTGCTGACTTGACAGTTGTCCAAAAGACGACCATTGACACCTTGCACAAGGAGGGAAAGACACAAAAGGTCATTGCAAAAGAGGCTGGCTGTTCACAGAGCTCTGTGTCCAAGCACATTAATAGAGAGGCGAAGGGAAGGAAAATATGTGGTAGAAAAAAGTGTACAAGCAATAGGGATAACCGCACCCTGGAGAGGATTGTGAAACAAAACCCATTCAAAAATGTGGGGGAGATTCACAAAGAGTGGACTGCAGCTGGAGTCAGTGCTTCAAGAACCACTACGCACAGACGTATGCAAGACATGGGTTTCAGCTGTCGCATTCTTTGTGTCAAGCCACTCTTGAACAACAGACAGCGTCAGAAGCGTCTCACCTGGGCTAAAGACAAAAAGGACTGGACTGCTGCTGAGTGGTCCAAAATTATGTTCTCTGATGAAAGTAAATTTTGCATTTCCTTTGGAAATCGGGGTCCCAGAGACTGGAGGAAGAGAGGAGAGGCACACAATCCACATTGCTTGAGGTCCAGTGTAAAGTTTCCACAGTCAGTGATGGTTTGGGATGCCATGTCATCTGCTGGTGTTGGTCCACTGTGTTTTCTGAGGTCCAAGGTCAACGCAGCCGTATACCAGGAAGTTTTAGAGCACTTCATGCTTCCTGCTGCTGACCAACTTTATGGAGATGCAGATTTCATTTTCCAACAGGACTTGGCACCTGCACACAGTGCCAAAGCAACCAGTACCTGGTTTAAGGACCATGGTATCCCTGTTCTTAATTGGCCAGCAAACTCGCCTGACCTTAACCCCATAGAAAATCTATGGGGTATTATGAAGAGGAAGATGCGATATGCCAGACCCAACAATGCAGAAGAGCTGAAGGCCACTATCAGAGCAACCTGGGCTCTCATAACACCTGAGCAGTGCCACAGACTGATCGACTCCATGCCACGCCGCATTGCTGCAGTAATTCAGGCAAAAGGAGCCCCAACTAAGTGCTGTACATGCTCATACTTTTCATGTTCATACTTTTCAGTTGGCCAAGATTTCTAAAAATCCTTTCTTTGTATTGGTGTTAAGTAATATTCAAATTTTCTGAGATACTGAATTTGGGATTTTCCTTAGTTGTCAGTTATAATCATCAAAATTAAAAGAAATAAACATTTGAAATATATCAGTCTGTGTGTAATGAATGAATATAATATACAAGTTTTACATTTTTTGAATGGAATTAGCGAAATAAATCAACTTTTTGATGATATTCTAATTATATGACCAGCACCTGTATATTACATTATTCAGTGTTTTCCACAGGATTTTGTGAGACTGTGATGGGTAGACATTGTTCCCCTAAGCGCCCTAACTGGACAGAGCAGGTGTAACTGTCTCTCATCCTCAGAGGGGGGGAGAGCAGAGAGAGTGATTACCTGTGCTTTGAACGGTGTTGAAAGCACTTTGGGTGCATAGCCATGTCTCGGTTTGAGGATGACTTTAGAATCACCTGGGCCAAATTCTAGGCATGACGCATTCACAGAGAGCGCTTGAATGTCACCAACGCATTTAACTGATGCCAGTGCTAATAACAGGGCAGTTTTCGGCGAAAGCTGATGCCATAAGGCCTAGCATTCTCTGAAATTTCTCAGGGGTCTGTTGGTTCCCGTTTTGAATGAACATGCAAGCTGCTGTGTAGTCAGAGGGGGCTTGTTCGACAGCCACGCCCTCATTTGGGACGAGTCTAAAATCGTTCCCAGGAAGGAGATTCTCTGCCTGGGAAGCAATGAAGCATTCTAGATGTCTAAGTAGCACAGATTTGTGAGATTTTAGTTCTTCCTCTGACTGGGCCAGGGTGAGCCAGTCGTCGAGGTAGTTTAAAATGTGCATTCCCGTGTGTCTCAAGGGGGAGAGAGCTGCATCCATACACTTCGTGAAAGTGCGAGGGGCCAGAGACCGTACTGATAGGCCTTCCCGTTGAACGCGAATCTCAAAAACGGTCTGTGACGGGGGATAATTTGGATATGAAAGTAAGCATCTTTCAGATCCACTGAGAAAAACCAATCCATCGGGCGGATTTGCGCGATGATCTGTTTTAATGTCAGCATTCTGAAAGGCCGTTTGATAAGAGCCTTGTTCAGATGTCTGAGGTCTAAGATGGGCCTGAGGCCGCCATCTTTTTTAGGGACGAGGAAGTAGCGGCTGTTAAACCCTGACTCGCTCTGTGCTGGAGGCACCGCTTCTATAGCTTTTTTCATCAATAGGCTCTCTACTTCGGTTTTGAGGACATGGGTTACGTTGCTCTCCACCGAAGTGTGTGTTATGCCCGTGAAACGGGGTGGTTTGCGAGCGAATTTGAGCGAGTAATCTCGTTGAATTGTTTTTATAACCCACTGTGATACACCGGGGATGGCTTTCGAAGCCTCTGCCCGGTTGTATAGGGGTTTTATAGTGTCGGAAGGCGGCGTGCTGTGCAGGGCGCCGACTTCCGTGTGGTGTGGAAGAGAAAGAAAACAATTTTTTTTGAACATTCATGTTTTTTATTAAACTCGCCATTATAGCGGCAGAATGCAGGGGAGCGCGCATTAGAGCGGGCTCGCAGTTTACATTCACAACATTCAAAACAATATTTTTCTCCCCGGCCGGAACTAAAATGGGCCATGGGGAGAGAACTCTTAGTCTTTTGGAGGGGCGGACCAGTCTGGGCGGGATTCAACCCTCCTCTCTTCCTGACCAGCCTGTCAGGACTGCTTCCTGTGTCTTTTGAGTGATTCTGTAGCGCTGAATTAACAGTGCTTATATGCAGGGGTGCACACTATGTAGGGGACACACTGCCTACAGTCATAACAGAGGAAAAAACTCTTAATTGTTTATTAGGATTGCTGTTAATACAGCGTTTTGTGTGCAGGTGTGTGTGCTTCATAACGGGCTCGTTTACTGCAATGGTGAACCTCTCCAGTCGCCTGAATATAGGGGACTGAGAGAAGTGGTAGAGAGTAAAAAGGTGCAGGGCTTGGCCGCCATTTTACGACGCCGCTATGCACTAGACAGCGAGTGCAGCAATGCCGTAAGTCGCGCTCTCAACAGTGAGCACGCGCTGGGAGAGAGAGGGCGCGCACGCTGCCATAACAAGGCTGCCATTTACGACGCCCTACGTTATTGGAAAACTCCTTTATACAGGAAAACTGCCCACTATACAGTATGCACCCCTGCACATAAGCACTTCACACAGCGCCGAGGCGCAGAAGGCGTCACAAGCCAATTGCGCCATTTTCACTCTCTTTACACTTCTCCCAGTCCCCTCTATTCAGGCGGCTAGAGATGTCAACATTGCAGTTAAGTAGCCTGTGATGAAGCATGCACGCCTGCACACAAACGCTGTATTAACGGCGACCCTAATAAACCATAAAAATAGTTTATCCTCTGTTCTGACTGTAGGCAGTGTGCCCACTATACAGTATGCACCCCTGCACATAAGCACTGTTAATTCAGTGCCACAAATTCACACAAAAGTCCCGCTGCGGCCAGATTACCACCACAGACTTCCTTTACATTCTCCCAGTCCTCTCTATTCAGGTGGCTGGAGATATAAATATTGCAGTCAACTAGCCTGTTATCAAACACGCATGCCTGCACACAAACGCCGTTTTAACAATGACCCTAATAAACTACACATATGCGCTGTCCCCAGTGTCACAAGCACAAACCAGCAGGGCGACCGGGTCCCTATTACAGAGCGGCCCGTCTCCAAACCTAATTTAAGTTGCTATGCGGGCTTGCTATGCGGGCTGAGGCCTTGGAGGCCTCAGCTGCTAAGACAAAATCTGAAATCAAACCTCCTGCAATAGAACAATAATCTGGAGAGAAGATCTCACAGAAAGACTGTGGGACATCACCCTGCCTAAACCTTCTCCCCCTCTCCCTCGCCCGACTCCCTTCACCCTGATTCAAATCTCTGAATGCATATATACCACAGATGATGTATCTTGTGAATCTATTGTTTTCCCTTTCATGTTTCGTATCTTTTTAAATGTAAAATGGTCTCAACTTCACTGCTGTCACTGGTAGGATGAGAAAAATTGAAACTTATGAGAATTCTGTTCTCCCTTTTGAGTGGTCTCTTCAAGATATCTGATCCTCTCCCCCGAAACCAGGTGTTTGTGTAGCAAATATTTACAACCCTTTTGTTCTGGTCTGGGTATTTAAAGAAGGGTGGCAGAGCTGCCATTTGGGGAAAATTCTGTAGCCAGAAACCCCCATGCAGTGCTGTGTCAGTGTCTTGTACACTGTGTGTACTGTGCCAGATTTGATGACTCTTTGAAACTATTTTCATATTACTTTGTAATTGTGTTTTATTTTTTTTTATTCTGAACGTTGTGTACCATGGATTCTTGTTTAATTATTTTTATTTAACTTCTGTCTGGCCAAAATATATATGAATTGTGATTTATTTTGTATCTTTCTAAAATCATTATTCTAGTAGTGACGTATGCGTAGTAAGTAAAGGTTTCCGCAAATCATCCTGTCAGGGCAGATCATACCGAGGACCCAATGACTGGAGCATGGAGCATAGCATTCGGGAAAATCCGATTTCTGATTGTCACTGTTATTAGCAAGTTGCAGCTTTCGTGACTATTACTAAAATTACACTTTTTGTTATGAGCAAGCATGTGCGGCCACTTAAAGGTAAAATAGTTCACTCTGCAATCCTCTGTAATATCAGAACTGACTAATTTGTGTCCGTGAGCCAGCAAATTGCAACACTTAGTTTCTGTGCAACCTCGGGTCCCATGGTGGAATGAATATTTGAAAATAAGAGATACTAAGAAAAATCTATTATATAAATTAAATCATAACTAATCTTGTGATCAGCTGTTAAGTTACAAACGTAACAAATTTAACAAAGTCACATAAAATTGGAGTCATAGTTAAAATTAGATATCAATAAATTAAGTGAACTTCACAGAACTGCTGAAAAGGCTTACATGCAGAATTCCTTCAACCAAGCTGTTAGATTCTGTTTTTGGGCTGACGGATGGACCTTACACAGCCCTTGCCCCCCTGAGACTACGGGGAGTGCGAGTACTGAACTACCTCTACGATTGGCTGGTTATGGCCCAATCAGAGGTGCAGTTTATAACTCACAGGTCCTGTGAATGATCTAGAATGTCTGGGTCTCAGGATCAACAATGCAAGAGCGCACTGTCTCCCAGCCAAAATATTTATTTTCTGGGAACAGTCATGAACTCGATACAGATGATACGATACGTCACAGTGCACGCTCGCCATCCAGTGCCTAGCGGCGTCGTTTTGAATCTGGCACTTACACTCCTCTCAAACATTCAGAGGATGTTAAGCCTCATGGCCTCAGCATCAGCAGTATCATACTAGGCCTACTGTATATGCGCCCCATCCAGCACTTGGTTAAAGCCCCGCGCACCGACTCATGCGTTGCGGTCAGGCCACTTATGCATCAAAGTGAACCATGGCTGTATCAAAGCCCTGGCTCCTTGGAAAGCAGCCGAATGGTACCAGTCTGGTGTGAGTCTCGGCACGGTCTCAAAATGGAAAGTGATCTCGACAGATGCATCCAACCTAGGTTGGGGTGCCATGCACGAAGGCACTTTGGTCAAGCTCGGAGAGGCGGCTGCACATAGACCGTCTAGAGATGAGAGCGGTCGATCTGTCGCTAAAAGCTTTCCAACGCTTTCCCCATACATAAAAGGTCACCACGATCTAGTTCAACCGGACAACATGTCAGTGGTATTCTATTTAAATTACCAGAGTGGACTCAGGTCAAGAAACCTGCACACCATGGCCAAAAGCCTCCTTTTATGGACTCAGCACAACCTGTGCTCACTAGGGCAGCGCATGTGCCAGGCATTCTGAACCAGGGCCCGGATATGCTATCCAGAGACAAAATTCCCCCAGGGGACTGGTCTCTTTACCCACAAACGGTTCAGTTAATTTGAGCGTCTTCGGCAAGGCAGAGGTCTATCTCTTTGCCTCAGAAGACAATGCTTATTGCCCAACATATTTTTCCAAAAGCAGGGATGCACTGGCCGCCCGCTGTATGCATTTCCTACAGTTGCGATGTTACCTCAGGTCATCAAACGGATCAGGGAGAGCAAGTGTGCAGTGCTTTTAATAGCCCCTCTCTGAAAGAACCAACTATGGTTCTCCGAGTTGACTCAGCTGCTAGAAACAGCCCCATGGCCAATACCGCTGTGGAGAGACCTCCTCACGCAGGCGAAGGGGACGATCTGGCATCCCCATCCCGATTTGTGGGCCCTTCATTTATGGCACATCAAAGGATGCCCGGGAACCTCCCAAAAGGGGTGCTGAATACTATTTCTGAAGCTAGAGCGCCCTCAACCAGGCGGCTTTACGCCCTAAAATTGTCATTGTTCTCAAACTGGTGTACAGAGCAGAACCTGGACCCACTCTCATTTCTTCAATAACTTTTGGACACGGGTCGCTCCCCTTCCAATCTCAAAGTATATGTGGTGGCCATAGCAGCGTTTCACGCTCATGTGGCCGGACAGTCACTGGGGAGAAGCAACCTTATCGTGCGCTTCCTCAGAGGAGCTAGGAGGCTGAACCCGCCTCGAACCTCATCGGTTCCTACTGGGACCTTTCCACGGTCCTAGAGGCCATGAAAGGTGCCCCATTTGAGCCACTTCAGTCTGTAAGCCTGAAGCACCTTTCGCTCAAAACTGCTCTCTTGCTTGCACTAGCGTCAGTCAAGCGAGTTGGCGATTTTTTTTTTAGTTGCCGCTGTCTTGAATTTGGGCCTAACGACTCCAGAGTTGTCCTCAAACCAAGACACGGGTATGTACCCAAAGTGCTCTCCACTCCATTCAGAGCACAGATCATTTCGCTATCAGCTCTTCCCTCGTCTGAGGATGAAAGAGACGCAAATTTACTCTGTACTGTCAGGGCTCGTACAGTTTATTTAGGACGTTCCGCCGCATCCAGGCAGTCGAACAACTCTTTGTATGCTTTGGTGGCACTAGAGGGTGCACGATCACAAAGCATATATGAAATATATGCCCGACTCTGTCCGGTCTAGATTTGATCTAAATTCCATATAAACAAATGTATAACACATTTGCAATAACTGTAAGACCTGACTCTGTCCGGTCTAGTTTTTATCTAAAATTCCATATAAAAAATGTATAACACATTTGCAATAATTATAGGCCTGACTCTGTCCGGTCTAGTTTTACCCTTATATGAGGCTCACCACTCGTTGGCCTCTTTTTGGGACTCATAACTTTTACCCTTCTATGGGCCTTGGGCTCTCGTCCCAGGCCATAGTATGGGGCAAAGTTTTTCTTTAGGAACCCAATTTTTTTCTTAAATTGGGTTCCCATAGCGTAAGCTAAACTTATGCAATACGAGAGTACTCTCAAAAGGGAATGTCTCGGTTACTAACGTAAACTTGGCACCCCTCTGGCCCCGCCCCTGTCTTGTGGTTATTCAGCTGCAGTGATTAGTTTCCATGCAACAGCAAAATGAAGCTTGAAACAATTTGTGTGATCATAGATCATGGATAACCAAATTTAGAACAATTATTTACAGTGGACGTTGTATCACACATCTAAATATATTTTCATGTAGCTAGGCATTCACACCCTAAAAACTAGTGGCAAACTATCTCAGTACTGAATAATGACTGATGAGGTAATCGTTCAAGCTGGATCCTGTTGTTGTCTTGTTTCCTCTGTAGTCTCACTAAACTACTCAAATATAATTTCTCTCACTGTATTAATTACATAGACTATAATGTGGTCTCTTGTGGATGAGTAAATGATAGCCTACAAGAGTTTTAATTTTGGGGTGTTACTTCAGGGTACGGATTAAGTAGGATTTATCATCCATCCGTGGTCTCAGATAAATTCACTACAACAAATGTCTGCGAAATAAAATTATTTGCAGGGTCCCAGGAGGTTATGAATATTCTAACTCGTTCCACCATGCTTCTACCGACTACCGTACTAGTCCCGTGTTTCACGGCTACTTCCCCCCTTAATGTCATTGGAAGCGGTGATTGTCAATCATTTACACGCAACTGTATGGGGCGGTGCTAATGAGGAAGCTATACTGTCTTCACGCGCGTTTTTAAACGTGCCTCAGGTAAAATCCTCGTTCATCTTAAACTGCCGAGATTGAAGCAGTCGCCCACTTACCTGCGATTAAAATGCGAAGCTCCTAGCGGTGGCATGTCTCACGACTTTTTTCATAAAGTCTTTGAATTAAGTTTATTCATTTTTCTCAACACAGTAACGTTAGTCTCTGGAACACAAACGCACCTCACTGGATAAATGAGAAACGAGGAAAAAAACGGTAATTTTGTTTAATGTTGTCATTTAGAAGTACGTTTTATTTAAATTCACTGTTTTTGGCGCTATGTCTCATATTTTGATATAGGCTATTGTTGCATTCAGGGCTTAACACCCGCCAACCCACTATTTGCGGTTAGATTTCAGCTGTGGCGTGTAACACACTCCCACTAGCCATTTTTTGCGGGTTGAATTTTATTGTAAATTAATCTTCTCATCTGTTATAATCGCGTTGCGCATTATATCTACTCACGCGCGATCCTGTTGATTAGAATGCACTGTGGAACGCCGGGTTTTGTTTAGAGCGCGCGCTCACTCACTGAAATCTGCACTCTCATCATAAACAACAAAGCTGAGGTGTATGTAGGAGATTCATTCATCATACCGTGATTGGCTGTTGTGTTCTATTTCAGCAGCGAAAACGGTTTCAAACAAACACAGCAGAACCATAGCGCATCTGATCTGACTGGCATAAAGTTGGCTTGATGTTAGACCTTAGATATTCGCGAATTTAGGAACCGTCTCTAAAGTTACATACCACATTGGTTATACACGTTTCTAATTTAAATAGCATTTGAAGAGAATGACTAACAGTCATAAAAGGGACTGTAAAGTGTTCATCAGGTATGATGCACCTTTTGGATTTTTGATATATAGAATAAACTGTCAAATCATGAAAATATGCATTTCGCTGTATAGGGTCATACACAAAATATGCTGGATTATATTTCATAGCTGATGGAACACTGATGAGAATGAGAATAAATTACATTTACACCAAAACATCTTATTTTTTTCAACACTGTTAGTAATTCTCTGTCTAGATACATAGACCTTATCAGAGCTAAATAGGTCTATTTGATCATGTGATACATTTATAGACTTATAGATATAGACTTGATTTGGGTGTGTACAGTGGTCATTTACATATAGCCAACAATTTTCTAACAAAATTTTGACCAGTGAAAATGCTGCGTGCCGCAGCCACAGTGGCTAGGTGAGCAAAAAAGTTAATGTCAAGCCCTGGAACTTAAAATATTTTCTGCTACAAATTAAAATAGTGTACACCCGTCTCTAAACTGTGTAAATTAAAGTTTTTATGATGATTGTTGTTGTTCTAACTTTACCCCGTTTTAACACAATTAAAAACATGGACATTTTAACATGGACATTGTGGTTGTTTAATGTATTAAATATTTATTAAATAATTAGATTTATTTAAATTGATTATAGTATCCCATTACCATCCCTATTTAATTCTAAATAATTTAATTAAAGATGGTAAACAAGTAGGAAATAACAGGTGGTAGAACGTAACCAACATACCATATGACTAACATCTCTAAAATTATAAGTGCATAGGTGTATTAGTCAACAGCCGTGGCAAATGTAGTGTATACAATGTTCCATTGTTTCTGCTAAGGCATAATCATAATATTTCTTAGATGAAAACCTTGTGTGGATGTTAGATCAAACTAAACAACAAAACCTGCTGCTTCAGATGATACCAGTCTTTGTCATTTAACATCGGTCTGCATCATGATCTCAAATGAAATCATAAATCCGATCAGCCTGCATGAATTGTTCTCTCTCTTTGCCTCTTCCCCCCACCTTCTCTCTCTCGCTCTCCCCCTCTCTCTCTGTGAAGCACACACATGCTGCAGCTGAGAGGACTTGGAGCGTCAGACAGTAGCAGATAGATGGATGCACACCTCTCTCAGTAGATTATCCTCATGTTTATTGGTTCAGATTACCAACCACAATGACGCAAAGGAGAAGAAACACAATGGAGAGCCCTTTATTCTATTCATCTCACAGCCAACATCATGGATGGATTCAAGTCTCAGGTAGGACTGTCCCATAAGAGGGGTGGCGAGGCAGCGCTTACAGTGACAACAATCTGGAGAAACTTTTGCTAAGCAGTACAAGATTTGATCACTTGTACTTTTTAAAAAACAAGCAAACCAAAAAACAAACAACAACAATCAAAAAAACACCTGTACAAAGGGAATCTACACTGAAACATACAAGTTATGTTAGTGTGTGTTTCATGAGAAATCTCAGTCAGATAAATCTGCTGTCTTCTACATTAGAGAAATGAGCTTGGATATGGATGAAACTCTGTGCCATGGCAACACAGTCATTTATTGTATTTTACGCAGTCGTGTTAATTGAGGCATGGCTCTACTTGTTGATGTTGCTTTTTATGCGAATCTGCTATCAAGATCAACTAAGAACACAGTTCAGAGAATTCTGAGGATTTGTCTCAGAGGAATTTATGATATAAGCTGAAAGTCCTTGTAGGAAAGTAACTTGCTAGTAGTTCTGATTAATACTGAGGCAAGTCAAAATACTTCCACATCAGAACAAGGCTGTTGGGTTGGAGAAAAATATTCATGGTTTTTACAGCTGAGTAGTTGTTTGTGTTTTTTTCCCCTGCATCTTGTACAGTGAGTATACGTGGACCTATTCCTTTTTTCTCCATTCACAAACAGATCTTCCTCTTTCAGGTCAATGTCATTTGCAATTGGTGGGTGTTTCCTGTCCAGACAGGCACTCTGACACACAGTCATCTGCTATGAATGATCACAAGGACAAAAAAGTATAAGGAACTTGTCTCATGATTATGTAGTAACACTGGCACATGATTTACTCATTTTGTGAGTTAAAAGAGTCATCAAAAGTTTTATGTTTTATTAAAGGGTTAGTTCACCCAAAAATGAAAGTTACATCATTTACTCACCCTCAAGCCATCATCAAGCCGTCCTCAAGCCATCCTAGGTGTATATGACATTCTTTCCTTCAGACGAATACAATCAGAGTTATAATAAAAACTAAAATGTCCTGGCTCTTACAAGCTTTATAATGGCAGTGAATGGCGGCAAAAAATTTGAAGCCAAAAAAAGTGCATCCATTTCTCATAAACGTACTCCACACGGCTCCGGGGGGTTAATAAAGGCCTTTTGAAGCGAATCGATGGAAATATACATATTTAACACTTAACACTCCTTGTGGAGTACGTTTATGAGGGATGGATACACTTTTTTGGTCTTCAAATTTTGGGCTGCCACTCACTGCCATTATAAAGCTTGGAAGAGCCAGGACATTTTTTAATATAACTCAGATTGTACTCGTCTGAAAGAAGAATGTCATATACACCTAGAATGGCTTGAAGGTGAGTAAATCATGGGTTAATTGTCATTTTTGGGTGAACCATACCTTTAATTAGCAAAGCATGTTTAATGCCCTATTGGTTGAATATATAGGTTTGATACCATGCCAATAGACATTTATGGAAAATAATGCATATTTGCACAGTATGGGCCAATCACACAGAATGCATTTAAAAGCAGATGCAGGGCAGTGAAATTAACTTTTAACTTGAGCGCCATGTTTTTTGAATGTTGTTATGCATGACAGCAAGAGAAGTGCAGCAATATCCATTACTGTAAATTATAATGTTGTGGTGCTATGTCATTTTTAGCATTTAAAACTATTCTAGCTGATTTTAATCGGTTTAGCCATTAGTGTTTTTTTTACACTTATTTTAATATTGACCTTAACAATCTAGTTCTACCAGAAAGACTCAGATAGCAGGTGAACATTTACATGGTAGTTATTCCATACAGTATTAACAGATGATAGTAAGCTACGAGCTACGATAGTGCTATGATAGTGATTCATGTCTAGTTGTATAGAAAAGTTATTTGGCGTAGGCTCCGTCCTTAGTCCAAATGCACATTTGGCTGATCCTGCCTGAAGATGAAGGTGGGGGCAGAGCTTACCCCCAACGGATGGACAGGGCCAACCTGGTGGTGGTGGGGAGGATGGAGGGGAACATCAGCCATTACATGTGAATGTAAAACAGAGAGTTCAGTGCTTATATATTTCAAGTGTTAAGCAATGATCGTCCAGACCTAATAGTCATGAGTGGAAGACGTGGCAATAGAGTCTTCCTGATAGAACTTACGCTAAACCTATATTTTCTTTGTGAATATGGCTGGAAGGATTATTTTGTCTTTCTCTTATGTTATTCCGGATGCATTAACTATATTCAGGCTTCAAATCATTAGTAATCCTTCATTATCCAGTTCTGCTTTTCTAGATCCCATTTTTTTTTTCACACAGCAGCACATAAACGTGAGCTTATGTATGTGCCGTGCCAGGATGTGTTTTATTTGTGGAAGCTGTGTTTTTCTGTGTTTTCTAGAGTGTGTCTGTTCATGTTGTTGTGGTGTGTGCCTGTGCATGTGTTCTGCAGTGCTTTCTCAGTTACAGTTTAAGAACCTGGGGACTCACACACAGCCTCTCTTTAATACCCTGCTAATTGATTTGTCCTCTGGAAAATGTCAGTGGGTGTGAATGAAGCTCTCATGCTTCCCCTCGGGCCCCTTCAGGTTCTTCCCTAAAGCAGCCTTCCCTTCTCTTTATACTAAATGACCCATCATAAATATCCCAACATTCCATTCTTTGCTCAGGTGAACATGCGCATGAATTTCACTTCTGGTTAAATGTCACTGCCTCCAAAGATTAAAGACCGGGGTTGTAATTCCAAAGCAGACATTCTTTCTTTCTGTAATAGGAAGAGATTCTTCAGTATTACAGAGGGCTCATATTGTAAACTCAGATTAAACCTGAGTGCAGATGAGGGATTATTGTTAAATTAAAGCAATAGTTCACCAAAAAAATCATAATTTACTCACCCTCGTGTCTTTTCTTTCTGTCTTCTGCAGAACAAAACATTTGAATGTTGATAAAGTTACCATTGATTTCCATTGTAGTAAATGATGAAAGAATTTTCACTTTTGGGTGAACTATCCCTTTAAGATCTGAGAAGTTCCATGTTCTAACCAAGCATCAACCTCCAGTGGTTTCTCTTGAAGACAACACGGAAGCCCCATGTTAAAATGCCCAAATTTACAGCCGAAAAAAACATGTTTACAGCCTGGTACAAATTGTGGTTTTGGTCTATACAGCTAATTTTGCCTTTCATGACAACTGTGAGGGGGGTGAGATTTTTTTTTTTATAACTCATTAGTTTAAAATTATATTAAGCCTTAAAGTTCTGCATAATAAAGGCCACTTTGAGTGACAGGTGGATTGCCGTTTGTCTGCTGTCTGTTAGTCATTACATCACCTCAGCTCCAGCCACGTCCCGCCTCTTTGCCCATTGCCAGTTACCTGGGAGTGACACGTGGTGACGTGCTGCCAAGATGGTCTTCAGAACCCTACGGGTGACGTCATGGACACTACGTTCATATTTTTTACAGTCTATGGTTGTAACTGAAATCACCATTGTTACTATAACCAGATAAAATACGATTCTGAGTTGTTTCTGTAATATGGCCCCAAAAAGTTAGGGTGTACTCACACTAGGCGCTCTGAACCGTGCCCGAGTGCGTTTGACAAGTGTGAGCGCTCCGTTCCGTGCCCTGGCGCAGTTCGTTTGGCCGGCTCTGGCCCGCTTGGAAGAGGTGGGCCAGAGCGCGGTTCGGTTGGGCTCGGGCGCGGTACACATGTAGTGTGAGCGCTAACCGCACCGGAGCACGGAACAGCTCTGCGCTACTGTCATCATTACGACAGCAAACACCAAACTATTACTACTTGGATACACTTTTCAATTAATTCAAGTATATTTAGGTTTATAACGGTCCTGGTTCTCACCTTATTGATGAACATGAATTGTATTTTGCGAGTAAAGCTGCAAATTCCTCTATCAAAGTCAGCTGCCTCCGCAATAATCTTCTGATACGTGCAGTGTAATCAAGTGAAAATCACTGCGCGGCATAAATGATAAATCTATTAGGCAGTCTATTAGCGAAAGCGATTTTCTTCCTGTCTTCTTCAAAACAAAAAGTTGCATCGTGAATGACGTAAGCGTGCTCCGGCCCGGTACGTTAAGTGCAATTTGAGTGCAGGCCAGTGGGGGGGTGTGGAGGGGGGACAATCGCGCTCGGGCATGGTACAAGGCAACCGTGCCTAGTGTGAATACACCCTTACACTGATTGAAGTGAATACCAGAGCATGACAATGATTTCGCCAAAACGTGGAAAGTTCTTGCACAATCGTGTAAATTGGAGATGTCCCTCATGCAACCAATCAGGCTTTACTGGCCCCTTGCTACAAACATGTATATTGAAATAAGTATTAGAGATTAGATGTGTACTTTGAACAGTGATGTATAATCAGATTTGTAACTTATGTCAGTTGGAAGAGGACATAGATATTTAAATGTAGGGTCATCGATCAAATGTGTGGCAACTGAGATATTAGACACACATGGGTGATTATTACTCCAGTTGTTTACCAGAGCCTTGTTGTTCAAGGACGTTTGCGTGTGTGTTTTTGCATGCTTCAGTGTGCATGTATCTGAAGTATTATTGATCCATAATTCATAATCGTGCTGTTGTTCTTGTGTCATGGATAAGTGTGCATGTTTGTGTGTGCGCTCGTGATTGCATGATAAATAACCGTTCCTTCTATCAGACACCTATTCTCACCATATGCATGCAAACATTTACTGTTCTGACAACACTACAGCAAACACTACAGCACATTTACTCATTAAGTTGTCAGGATGTGAATTAAAGCTCTATGTAAGCGCATGTGCGTTGCTGATTGGATACCTTCATCAGTGAAGGGCAATGACAACAACATTCCATAACAGCTGTAACTGGCAGGTTATTTGACACTCAGCAACATCTTATAGATCTATTGACTTCATCCATGTATGCTGATTTTAAATTAATAGTGATACAATATAGAATATATAGTACTTTGTAAATATAAAATGCGTATGAAAAGTGTTATGCAAATTTGATAGCACCCTTAAAATTCCGACCTGATACGCATCTTTATATATGCAAAATAGTCTTAGTCAGTTTTCACAGTTTTCCCTTAAAGGGATAGTTCACCCCAAAGAAAATCTGCTTACCCCCAGGGCATCCAAGATATAGGTGACTTTGTTTCTCCAACCGTTGCAGTCTGTCAGTCGTATAATGCATGTGAATGGTAGCAAAATCTATGAGAGTAAAAAAACATTTAAAAAACATGCACAGACAAATCCATATTAAACCCTGTGGCTCGTGACGACACATTGATGTCTTAAGACACTAATCTATCCTTTTAATTGTGTACAGTTACTATGTTTTTCAATTTTGGTGATTTGTGAATTTAACTGATATTGTCTTTAGCTCTGCAATTGTTCTGAAACCAGTTCAAGAGTGTAGCTATATGCATGATTTCTGATCAGCTGCAAATTAACAATAGTGGACTCTCACTAAATAACAAGTGTTTATATGTACAAATTATATGTATTTGTCATATTTTTTATAATATAAATACATAAAGTATTTCTATGTACTGCATATTCTGTAGGATATAAATTTAACTTAAGCTAATTTAACTTGACAAGTTAAACCATAAGTTTAACTTGTCACAAGTAAGCAAAAGTTGTGCACAATTATTCTTAAAGTATAAAAAGAAAATTCACTATTTTTTTTAAATGCATGTTATAGATTTTATTAGAACAATTCCTCCATGTTTCATTTTATAATCATTTAATAATCTTACAAATATCTTAAAAAATAAATCTTAAAAATACTTCTTTCTGGTGGTGTATGCCAAATTTTTCCAACTATTTAGTCTGCTTAAATCCAGCCACTCTACAATCAACGAGTCTTCACATGTTATCGGAATTCTCGTAAATACGAGTTTCCTAAAAGGACATGAACACCCTCTAAAGTCGTATTTACCACTGGGAAGCTCGGGGAAATTTTTATATCCAAGTTTCCGAGTTGGACGTGCCATAAACTTTAAACATGGCGGAGGGGAGAATGATTGCTGCTGTGCCTGGTATTAGTGCCTCTTTATTAGTTTTTTACAGCTACATCGCCTTGACTTGTCGTTAAAGTTGTACATATTTACATGTATGAATAATCATTGGAAGCCTATTGTATGTTTTATGCACAGTGAAAATAGCCTGCATTTTTACCGAAATTCCAGATTTAATAAGATTTTCCTAATAAATAGGCAAGAATAATTCTGGTGTCCTCCATGATTCCTGTTCTTTCTGACATCAAAGTAATCACGACTTCAGAAGTATGAAGTGGGACATTTCCAATAGCATGTGAAGGCAGCATAAGCTTGCGTTCATTTTTGAGTGCAATGCCCACATCTCACAATCCAATCAACAAGCGATGAAGGGGCGCCAGACTGTGCCTAAAACGGCTGCATTTGCAACCTAAAATATTAATTTGTGAGTTATATTTTTGCTGAGATTGCCACTGGTGACAATATAAATGTACATGTTATGATTTAAAAATTCTCATGCCTTTTTACTAGGGGTGGAACGGTTCAAATTACTCAGTTTGGTTTGTATCACGGTTTTAGGGTCATTGTTCGGGGTTTGGTATGTGCTGTTCAGGGTAATTAGGACATTTGTCAAATAAAAATAAACAAAATAAGAACAAATAATCAAACTACAAGCAACAGCACAAATACATACAATAGAGCAAAGATGCATATAAAATAAACAGTGCTTTTCAGGTTTTCCAGGGAAAGAAATTAAATAAAGTAATCAAATATAAAATAAGATTGCATATTATAATCTTCTGTATAAATTAAATAAAGATTAATAATTATTGAAGTTACAAAAGCTATTCAGTCAAGAGCAGTGAGTGATTTCTTTGTCATTTGTTGTTTGATTAACATTAAAAACACAGACAGCAGGAAAAGTCTTCTTTCCCTTTAAGAAATAATGCACATCAATACTATACATACACGTCTTTATCGATCCAGTGTTTATCCATCCATAGAAACGTACATTAACTTGACTCCTCGTTCCGTTTTACACGTTGTTATTTTCAACAAACCGTATTATAGATGCATCATCGGATTTGAGATGAACCGTGGTGCAAGTGTGTGCCAAACCATGGGTGGAGAACCATACGGTTTGATTTTTTACAGAGAACAATTCTACCCCTACTTTTTACCTGCGTGTTCTTTGATGAGTAACCTATCTTTTGGGTTGACGTAATAAATTGAGATGATGCGCAAGTTTCAGAAGAAAAAAAACTGTTTCACTTGCACCAAAACACGGGGGAAAAAGAGGATCAGCTTTCTGTGTCAGAAAAACATGTCAAAACGAGAAATATCAGATTTTTCAACCAGTCCTCATCTCTGTCGAACACCAACGCTGACGGCACACCTGCTAATTAAAATGCAGGCTCCAGTTGTGCCAGCATATGAGAGATAGAAAATGAAGGAGACGTGTCAATTAATGAACCTCAAGTAAAAGGAGACAGGGATAGCTGCAGGTCAGAGTAATGGGCGTTCTGAAAGGTAGAGGCGTGCCGAATGTTACATAATAGGCTTGTTCAACTTCATGCAGCGCTGCGCAGACCGATCAGAGGCTGACTTGAAGCAGTGCATGCCGGTAAGAAATTTTGTCCGACATGAGACTGTGTCGACATCTTGCGACTATGACATATGTCATCAAAGTACCGCAAGAGCGATTCGAGAGCAGGCGGCTGATTCATTCTGATTCGCGGCAACTCTCCAGCCGTAGTCAATGTCGAACACACCTAAAACTACAACAGAAACCAACCACTAACCCTACCACGCACCCAGAGTTGCCCACACCCAAACAGGCCGTTTCCGCGACCAATTGTAAAGATTTTTTTGGCATGCCCCCTACCTTTCAGAATGCCCATTATTCTGACCTGCAGATATCACGAAATACAAACAAATTTGGTTTTGTGGCTCTTTAATTTTTTTGTGATAGATCGCGGTAGTGCCTCAGTTCAAGTGGCACATGAACTGATCATCTTGTAGGATTTGAGGGCACCCCAGACACAATTGAATATTCAGATGATTTGTCCAAACATAATTCCACACAAAACTCAACTCAGCAAATCACCAATTTATGGCCTTAAGGAGAAGTGGGTGCCAATCTGTCTGCCCCAAGCTGACAAACCCCCCCAGCTAATTACTTTCTGGCCTGACAAACTTTGGGCCACCCCAAGAAGGTGGTTTGAACCCAAGACAAAGAGCTGAAGCAGATCCCCTTCTTCTCAACGACCTTTAAATGAACTCTGAGTGACACGGTTAAAATCCACAGGAAAATCCACAGAGACTGTTGTTACATATAAAGTGCATCAAATAATTCAAAAAGGGATGATAGTCTGACTTGCATTCAAACAGCCTTCTACTGCATAATGCATCATGTCTATAACCAATACATGTGACCATTATGCATATATATCACTCACAATTCATGTAATTGTAAATGTAACTATTGAATAATTGTTTGAAAGTGTACCTTGCTTGGTATCAGTATGATTGTATGCTTATAATTCAGAAGATGACTTGATTGAAATTTGTGTAGAATGTATCATGTTCTTATAATAAGAAGTCATGTCTAACTGTACTCTGTTCTGAGAGGGAAGTTAAGAGACCACAGATAACAGGTAATTTATGGTGAGTGGTGGGGACACATTTGGAGTTTAAAATCTCAGAACACAAACAAAGAATTAGTTGACAACGATGACAGAGTTTGGACAGATTTTAGACAATGATATGATGAATAGATGATTGGACGAAGACGATCGAGGCAGACTAAGATCCAAGAGAAAATGGGTTAACAATTTCTTTCAAGCCATCTAAATACTCTCTAAATACAATCTAACTTTCCTTTCTTTTACTTAGCTTCTTTTCTTTCCGTTGAGTCTCGTGTTCCAAGTTAAGTTTTGCCGCAAAGTTTAAATCAACGGTTCTACAACAAAGCGCGTTTCAACTTCTAACAACATCCACGAGACTTTCCAGCCATCCGCCAACACGCCACGTGATTGGCTTCCCAAGACGTCGATCAAAGACACGACAAAAGACCGTCAGCGAATCAAAGAACCTGGGAAACCCCTCTCAAGCCAGGACCGAAAGGGAATCCCCATTCAAAGATAATACGAGCTACAAATGCAAGTAATACCTCCAGATTCTAACTGAACTGTTGCATTGATATCAAATTTAATAACCCCGCCTAAGAAACGATAGGAAGGTTAAATTAATGATTGATGGTTCATTCAGGTCATGTGTTATAACTGCATATATTGCTAGAAACTTGGGATTTCATCATTTCACTCCCTTAAAACTCATTCTTTCCTCACTTTCCTCCTTTCTGCAACTCGTGTGAATGTGTGTGCGTGTGTGTTTGCGTTAGATATTAGTTTTATATGTTAGAGTAATCAATAGAGTTTTGTTTGTATTTAAAAATAAGTGCTCTTGTGTTATGTGCTTACGAATTTAATGTCTTAAACTGCTGATCTATGTTAACTGGCTATTAAATAGTGTTTGGATATTAATCTCCGCTGCAGTGTTGGTAGTTACGGCCCATTCAAATGAATGCTGGACGAGTCATTTGCTCGGCCGTGAAATAATTGACTCTTTCAAAATTCCCTATGAATTAATAAATTCCTTTGAGCTAAATATACCTGTTTCCCTTATACAGAGTCCCCACAATCTCTTCCTCTTTACTACTAGTTACAGTACGTAAATACGTTACAAACACGGAAAGACGTCACCAAATCTACCTCTCAGATATTACTAATGAAGAAAAATAGACTAGATGTGTGCAAGACATATAACAACATTTATAGAATGCATTGAGGAGGAGGCCATACTACACTGGCCAAGTGATGCTGACATAATTATGATCCGTGACACTGGCTCAGATTCTGTGTAAAGAACAATTCTTTGTGACTGTATGTAGTTCTCAAGTTGGAAAAGGCATTCAGTTCCCAGGACATCCACAAGATGAATGAAAATGCTGATGCTGTAAAAGGAGGGTTTGATTGAAATTAAGTTTATATAAACAAATTAAAACACATGTTTATTCCTATATGTGGCACTTAAATTATTTGGTGCCTATCTTTTTTTCTTATTGAATTTATAATTTTTTTGTTGTTGCCTGGAGCCCTGACCGATGGATATACTTTTTTTCTTTTTCTATAATTCAGTACACTCAGATGTACAGTGGTTCCCACCCCTGGTCCTGGAGTACCCCCCAGCACTGCATATTTTTGATGTTGCTCTTATTTGACACATTGCATTACAAGATGGAATAAATCTTTCCTTATTTCCATTTTGTCACCGCTTTAATAAATATAGCCATAAGGTGCTCACCAAATTAGTTTGATGCACAAGCAAATTAGTACACTTTATCCTACTCTGATGTAGGGGGAGAGAAAATGATGAAAATATTTTCATTTTTGGTTGAGCTGCTCCTGTTGCTTTTAATAACATCATGGCTCTTTCACTTTGAACATGCCATATTGCGTAACCTGGCTTCAGAACTAATCCTGTACTTAAGACATTTAAGCCACCAAATCTTAACAAATCTTTGAAACTTCTCCAAATTTGTGACAGCATTTGTATTCATGTACATTTATATTTACATTGCTGCATTTGGCAGATGCTTTTATCCAAAGCGACATACATCGCATTCAATGTATACATTTTATCAGTTAATGCTAGTGCTGGGTTTCTTTGTTTCAAAAGTTTCAAAGAAGTGTACTAATTTGCTTGTGCATCAAACTAATTTGGTGAGCACCTTATGGCTCTATTTATTTAAGCGGTATGGGCAAACATTTATATCACAGTATTTTTCTAAAATATACCGGTTTCGTGGTATATGACAGTATTTTTTAAAGAATTTTTTAAATTATTTTTTTAATTATTTTTTTTATAAGTATAGTGACAAAGTCGCTAAGTTGGCAACACTGGCTGCACCGCGTTCCGAACGTTGTTTAAGCGACATATACCGGTTATGCAGTATAATCAAAATTCATATCATAACAAAAAAAAAAACACCGGTATTTGGTATGAACCGGTACACCGCCCAGCACTAGTTAAAGGAACACACCGACTTTTTGGGACTTTAGTTTATTCACCGTATCCCCCAGAGTTAGATAAGTCCATACATACCATTTTTATCTCCGTGCGTGCCATAACTCTGTCTGACGCACCCACCGCTAGCCTAGCTTAGCACAAAGACTGGAGGTAAATATTTTCCTATATATATATATATATATATATATGTTGTGATGTGTATAGTTACATCGTGTACTAAGACCGACGGAAAATGAAAAGTTGCAATTTTCTAGGCCGATATGGCTAGGGACTATACTCTCATTCCTGCGTAATAATCCAGGAACTTTGCTGCCGTACCATGGGTGCAGCAGGCGCAATGATATTGCGCAGCACCTGAAAATAGTCCCCAGCACACTCTCTGTGCAAGCAGGTTGTCATGTTGGTTATGTTGACGGAAGTTAGCCCATTTTCAGGCGCTGTGTAATATCATTAATATCATACTCATGCACCCATGGTACGGCAGCAAAGTTCCTGGATTATTACGCAGGAATGAGAGTGTAGTCCCTAGCCATATCGGTCTAGAAAATTGCAACTTTTAATTTTCCGTCGGTCTTAGTACACAATGTAACTATACACATCACAACATATATATATAGGAAAATGTTGCCATTATTTTGTCACTTATTGAGCAGTAGGCTAGCTGGAGCCGTTTACCTCCAGTCTTTGTGCTAAGCTAGGCTAGCGGTGGCACCGTCAGACAGAGTTATGGCACGTACGGAGATAAAAATGGTATGTATGGACCTATCTAACTCTGGGGGATACGGTGAATAAGCTAAAGTCCCAAAAAGTCGGAGTGTTCTTTTAATGCATTGCATTCTCTGGTAATCAAACCCATGACCTTAGAGAGCCATGCTCTTCTGTTTGAGCTTCTTTCTGTTTCTCATGTCACCATTTTTTATTTGTTACTGTAATAAGTGAGATGTGCCTCTCTGAGATGTTTATTACACTTGATTACAGCCGTCAATGGAAGAGTAATATCCCTTCTGCTTTGATCCTCACATATAACCTATGGTGATGGGGAGCTACACACATTCTCTTTCTTAACTCGCAGAGCTGTCAGAGAAGTCTTGATCAATGCAGTGTTCCATGGTTGTCACACACTCTGCAAAGACAAAGTAGAGGCAAGCGCACTTGCGCTAATTCATACATACTGTCAGAGCTGCTGTATATCTTAGACATCATGGTCACACTAAACGGACATCTTAATTTAAATCTTGGATAATCAAAGCAGGCAAGAGAGTGAGATGTATGAGAAAGAAAGAAATAGAGAGAGAAGGAGTTGGATGCCATGAAAGTCATGAGCAATCGATCTTGTCATGTTGTTAGTGCACTGTGAAATGAGTGAGGCATGAGCGCACATCTTTCACATATCATGCATGTCTTTCACTTTTAGAAGACATAAACCCCCATTTCCAATAGACTTGAAGCAGCATAGAATATTTACTATTTTTCCGAGCAGCTGCACAAATACTGACCACTGTTTTGTGTTTTGCTTGAATAATGCAGCAGTTTGCCACCTGGATTGTGTAGGTTTGATCAAATGTTTTGTTTTTATTGTGACTTGATGAATAGGAAGGCTATGGAGTTTTTTTTTTTTTTTTTTTTTTTTTTTTTAAAAGAACAATTAAATGGTATTAACTGCCATAGTTGTCAAATATAGTCTTCATCACATCTGTCATGTCACTTTTGTTAGCTAGGACTGTTATGTAATCTTGGTCCCAATTCAAGTACATAACAGAACAAAAGCAATTTTAATGTTAATCTATAATTGATTAAAAAAAATGTTTTATTGTATAATTAAGGTAAATAGCTTTCGTTAAATTGTTAATGCAGCCTAGAATAAAAACAGGCATTTTTTAGAGCACGATACAGATGGGCAAACTTAAAACAAGCATGAATTAATCTTTTTAACATCCTATAACAAAACAGTTCTGATAGCTTGCTTATTTGCCATTTGTGACCCGTGCTGGCAAAATGAGTCGGAATGCGCACAGGATAATTTCGAGCTACGGGCAAAACAAGTGAAAATTTTAGATTTTGGCTGATTTTGAGGTTCATTAAGCCCTCGTCTAGTGGTCCCAATGCTCCAAATAGCAATTAATAACTTAAAAGTATCTTTATTTTTACATTTTCTGAGAGGAGTATCTTTCCTTAGTCCATGGAACCGATCTTACTCGCACTGACTGACACAAAGACCACTCAGACAGCACGCGATCCCGATATACACATTTATTGCACATTTATATACACAATTTTTTTAACTGACTAGTCTAAAAATAAGAAACCCCCAGAAGACCTGAGTATCAGAATCAAACAGTCAACTCTCATACTAAATACTAAAAATAGGTCATGTGCTTGCTGTGGATCACTGTGTTACTTCTTTTTTTTCAAGTAAATCTTTTTGTTATTGCACCTTAGACTTCACGGGCCAGATTTACTAACAGCTTGTGTCAGCACAAACCCTCTTTTGGCGTTAAAAAAACTACTGTCCAGGTTTACTAAGACACGCAGTAAAAAAAAATTCGCTGCTCTCTGTAGATTGCGTTGGTCATTATGGAAATGATCCGGCTGTGTCTGTGCTCTTTAATTTGCGCGTCGCCAGTAGAACAGAACTTTCCACTCCCGTCAGCTCTTTTTTGGAATTACGTTTCGTAAATCTGGCCCAAAGTGTCTTAAAAATTGCAACTTGATTTGGTGTGCAGAGTTAGTTTTAATCTACATATTTTAGCTCATTTTAAATGTTAAAATTTTTTTTTTGCCATGCTAACCGTGGGTGTTACGGCCCTGTCTTCCACTTTTTACCTGTTGGGGGCAGAACTAAGAGTTGAGTTTATTGCTCCTAGTGAATCTTTGGTGTCTTCTCCTTGTGAGGTTGATGTTGAAAGTGAAATAAAATTTTGAGATATGTCACTGCAAGAGAAAACAAGTTGGCGCAAAAGACTTCTCTGGAGAACTACGTTCCGCCAGAGGAAGCGCTGGTGAGTAGATTACTACAAACTTTTATACTCTCCACCCATAAATGATCCAATTAACAATGACGTCTCAGGTAAAAAGTGGAAGACAGGGCCATAACAGTGGGTTTGGTGAAAAAAAAGATGAGCACCCATAATGCCGAGTTCACACTGCCCAATTTTAGCCCCGATTTTGACTCGCCTGACAGGTTTTGCGAAATCGCAGACAAATGCCCTAAATCTTATGCAAATCTGTGCTCATGCATGTGAGTGACAATCACGCAGTGTGAATGATCAAAGACGCGATTAGAGAGAATTGTCGATGAGTCGCCAACGCCCATGAGATATTTGACATCTGGACCTGTCGGCGATTGTGAAATGTGTTTTGACTAGGTTTTGACTGAAAATTACATCGGCGATGACCGACAGCCAATTAGAGAGCAAGATACAGGGCAGCGGGAAGTTCGGGGAGGAGTTACGGACCAGAATATCAGTATTTTAATAGATATATTTACAATGATATAAAACAGAAACAAAGCACAAACATTTGCTTGACCAGCCGCAACAGGAGCACATTTCAAAATGATTTATTTACCTCCAACTCTCTTTGCAGAACACAATCATTGCTCCCTATGTCACCACAACCATTTCCTCCTCCATAATCTTTTTTTCTTTTTCTCCTTTTCGCTGCAAATCAGCGCACAGACAATTTGGATTGCAAGCTTTCTGCAGTCTATATTTGAACAATTCCAGTCTCGCACGAGAACTCCAGTCTGACGTGTGATCTTGAGTTAGTTCCTTGTCACTTCTTGCATGTGTTTTCCTTTGAAACGTAGTTTGCGGACGGGACAGAGCTGTCGGCGATTCTTCCTCTTAACAGTCATGCAGTGTGAAACCCCCTGTCACCAGTCCATCGTGCAGTGTGAACACAGCAGCAACTGAATGCTGGCCCAGATAGTCATGCAGTGTAAAAAGAACAGTGATCCGACAGGTTGAAAATCGTGCAGTCTGAACTCGGCATAAGAAGCACGTCATTTCATGCGTACAATTTATTGTTAGCATTGTAGCTGTCTTGGCAGTAGCATGTTGTGATTTTTAATTGTGTAAAATTGCATATGTGGATATTTTGTTGTGTACAACAGAATGTTTAATCTTGGACTGAAGATGTGTGTTTGTGAGAGGCTGTGCATGTTTGTTAGTACATTTCTGAAGTGTGAGCTTCAGTGCTGTGGTAGAGATGAACACACACACAGCAAAAATGACTCTGCGTTCACACTGATTGGCTAACAGAGGAGACCAGTGGCGATTCTCTAGATGCAGAGCTTATCTCAGGGAAAGGTGTAATGAATGTGAGCTAAAAATTACTGTGTTTTTAACAGTAAAACATGTTAATTGGTTAACAGTAATTTTCTTTACTATACAGGGTATAACTGTAACTGACGTAAACTTACATTTAATGTAATTTTACAGAAAAATACCATTACATTTACAGCTTTTGGAAGTAAAATATACAAGTCATTGTATAATTTACAGTGAAAAACCTTAATTGACATTCCCAGAATTCCATGCATGACACTTCACATTTGATTTATTTGTTGAAATAACTTTTTCTATGTTTTTTCTTATCAGTTATGTGCATTAGGCTTTTATGTTACCTCTAATTTTGTTAAATTATTCTAGTGTTGTGTGTTACCATGATGGTTTGTGTGAATGACACTGTGTGCCTTTTTATATGTTAGCCAGCTTTTCCACAAGCTGAGAAGGTAAATACTGTGATGAGCTTTCTCATTACCACCTGTTTATTATAAAGCTGCAAAACAGATATTAGTTCAATAGGTTAACATATTAACATTATATCAGATACATTTTTACTGTAAATGTAAGTTAAATCTGTAAAACCTAAAATGTTGCTACCATATTTTTTTTGCAACCACACCCGCACACACTTCCATTTCACTTCCATGTCTTGCAATCACTAGAATGGCCATGATTCTCACAGATTCACTCTGTTCCTCCACTGCTCTCTCTCAGTATTTCATAATGTGCTTACTCGTCTTTTTTTTCTGTGATGTTTTTTTGCACTCTGGGACAAAGCATTGAAAGGCTCAGACACACTTACAGAAAGCCACTAATACATTTAGATTTATGGAAAGAGTAGAGGGATTTATGGCAAAACATCCTACTCTTCCATTTTCTCTATACAGATAATCTGTTTTCCTTTCAAAGCTCGCTGCCACCTCTGAGATCTGTAATTCGAAATAAACAAGTGATGCACGTACACGCAGTTTGTGTCGACCAGTTTTGACTGCTTTTCTACAAAACAAAAAGGCAGAGACCGAGAGAATTTGTGACATTGAAATTGCCAGAGAGCCAAACTCTACCTCAGCTGATTGCAAATAGTCTTCAGAAAGCACACGAGCAAAACGCACACTTGCTGTCGTGCACATGGTAACGGCATGTTCTCTCACACACTCTTAGCATATGCTGCTCACGCTCTGATGGACTAACTACAGAAGCGGGCAATGAACAGGCAAGAGAGCACGTCCAGCGACTTCCTCTCAGGTAAAGACCTCTGAGTGCACCCATAATCTGATTTTCTTCTTTCTGTATCCTTCTTTGCTGGCTCACCTCGTCTTTGTCTGTAACAGACTATCATTTTGTGAAACTGGCCAGTCCTTACAGGCTTGTTTTTGTGTGTGAGTTCAGTGTTTATATTGATGCAAGACCGTTTCTTCTCAATGCAAACTGTCAACAGGTGTGTGTTTTCATTGTATTCAAATATAATGCACAATGTCCTCACTGTAAAAATATTTCATTGACACTTCACATTCAGTTACATTTGATTTAAGTAGTTTCGTTGTTGCTTCTTTTTTTTGTCAGCAATGCACATTAGGTGTTTTGTGTTACATTTTCTATAATTTAGTAAATGTTTATTGCATTATTTTAGCATTTTAGTCTGAGTATTGGCCATGGTTTATGGACCATTCATTGTTTGGCTTTTTACCACCTGTATAATGGCAGTTATCAGAATTAAAAAAAAAAATATTATGATATAATGTTATATGAATTAACATTACATAATTTAACATTATATGAATTATACAGTTATAAGTTGTAAAGTATACAAGCACCAATATGCCATCCTGTAATACATAGAACATTATCACCATATTTTATAGGGAATTTAATTTAGTTTTTTTGCGGTAGTTTAACAGGATGTAGTTTAAGTGGGGTTGTTTGCGTTGACATAAAATAAGCAAGAAACAATAGATTAGTACGTTGATTGGACAACAGAAAAACCTGTGATTGTAAACAATAAAAACAAACAAACATGAAGTGATCCATATGCATGCGAAGCATCTGAGTGTATGCATGACACTTATGAATGAGAGACAGCAAGCTGATGTCTTAAGGAATCATGCATAATGAATATCAGTAGTAATGGATGTTGAACTGTGACCGTATACACGCCCATGAAATTGTGGTCCACGTGTTTTGTAGGCAAATATCCCTGATTTTTGGTGCTTGAAATACAGTAGAACAGAACACATACAGACCTGAGCAGCTGGAGGCAGAGAGAGAGAGAAAACAGATCAGCTGCTGTATTACTCTCTGACCTACTTAGAAGAATTTCATCATAGCTTTCTTTCCAAGCTTTTGTTTAGTAATTGGTTACATACACTCATGTAATGAAGTGATTAATCTATGGCTCTCTTGTGCTCATGTATAACTTGCACTGTAGTAAAATGGAAAGAGTTCATATTAGCTGCTGTAGGACTTACTGGATGAATGTAGAATACTGAAAAAAAAATCATTTTGGTTTGAGTGATCATGTAATATTAATTTTGATCAAAATCAAATGAAGTGACACATTTGTGTTAAGGTCATTTCTAATGATAATCTCTCGTTAATAGAAACTAAAGGTAAAGGTTTTGCCGAATCAGCGCTTTGCCACTCTGTTTGTCTTTATGTAAGGATGACGTTTTAAATCAATGTGGTGTGTTTGTTTTTTTTCTAAGGATTTCCTCTTTTTCATGCAGTAACACATTATATAGAGCTTAGGGTATTAGTTTTTCAATCCCCTGCACTGTGTTATCAGACTTGGTTTTGTTATTGGATAAAGGAACATTTGCAGTCAAATACAAACATGATTTGTTTGATTATTGTGTCTTCTATTCATTCCTGACCCGATGAAGGGTCATATGTATTCACATTGTCTGTACCAGATCTAATTATTCTCTCCTACAATCACAAACGCTAATTCTTTAGCTGCTTCACAGAATTCTCATTAAGTCTCATACAAATTGCTGGGTCGGTGTAACAACAGTGCTTCTGTTCTGATTTGGTGAATTGTGTTGTTTATTGAATACTGAATAACAGTTCAGATCTGCATTTCTGAGCTTTTCAACAACAACTGAAGTCTTAAAGGGGACCTATTATACCTTTTTTCAAAGTCTTGATTTTGTTTTTGGGGTCTACTAGAATAAGTTTTAATGCTTGAGTCAGTAACGCTCTAAGTTCCAGTCTCTATGAAGCCCCTACTTCTGAAAAGTGTAATGTGCTCTGATTGGTCGGCTGGACCAGTGTGTTGTGAATGGCCAACCACATCCAGCATTTTTCGGAAATGTCACACCCCTTACTGTAACTGCGAGTTTCAACTCACTGCTAACACAACTCAACCAGCCCTCTTTTTCCCCCCGCCCCCCCACACTTTTTTGTTTTTGTCTTATGTTTCTCTTGCGTTCCCAGAAGAAAACTCTAACTCTTAAATTCTACAATCAAGGCGTTTTAGGGATTTCAGAAACTGTGCTTTCTGATCTAGAGAATAACTCCCTTTGGAGTGACTTTGTGCTTTGTAACTTTGCAGACCTTTTTCATGCTTAAACAGCAACAATACACACTAAAGAAAGTTTAAAAGAAAACAAAAACATAATAGCACAAGACATTCTGGGTTTGATTATGAGGAAACCAATAATGTTTGACAGGTTGGTTGGCTTTCTCGTTCTATGTGAAGGAAAAACCCAATTACTTCTGTTTGTCCAAGTGCAGCATGCAATACAAAAGTTCCAGTGCTGGTCTCCTTCAATGCACTTTCCTAATTTTCCTAATTATCTTTTTTTCCAGTAGCAAAAGTAATTTATTTATTAGTGCTGAACTGGTAGTGTGTGAGAGTTACTTTGGTACATTTCCCACAGGGGTAGTTCAGCAGGTTCTGGGGGTACCAAGAAAATGTTTGTTTTATTTGTTAAATATATATTTGTGTAAATGTTTGTTGGTTGGTGTGAATGAGACGTATTGTCTTGTGGGTGATATTTTATGCTTGTTGAGATTCCATATAAATAGTGCAAATTACTTTGGTTTAATTTTACTGTATGAATTCAGTAGCTGTGATCTTTGATCTTTCTCAGGGAAACTTTCTCTGTGTTTGCCCTCAGAAGTATTCAAATGCAAATAAGCTCAGGTGTCTAATTGAACAGAGAGGAATCTACTTAGTGAGTCTGTTTTACTGCAACAAATTAGTTTTTAATTTAAAAGTGCATCATTGGAAGAGACACTTCAATAAAATTAATGATAATTCTAAATGATATCCACTATAATATGGGATAAAAGGAACACAATTCTCATTTGGTTTTTGATAAAGAGGAATTCAAACCTTACTTTTGGACCACAGAGACTGGCAAGTTACAGCCAATGAGGACGAGAGACACTCCTCTGTGTCTCCTTCATGTCACACTTGCAATATATCTCTTTTTTCTGTCTCTCTCTTGTGCCATTTGGGGGTTTTAGCTCTGTTTCTCCTCCCCTCCCTTGTGTGCATGTTATTGCACTGATAAGAGCTTCACTTTGGCAGTGGCATAAAGTAATCTCCTTTTTGATGTGACCACATCATGAATGGATTTACCAGATTGAAAGGAAAAGGCTATATATCTAAAATTATTAACGTCTTCTAACAGAACCGCTATAAATTATTTGATTAAAATCACAGCAGTGGTCATTTTGAAGTTTTTATTTAGAGAAGCAGAAAACTGCCTGCTAAGATAAAGAAACCAATTGCCCTCCCTATAATAGCGTGAAGCCGTAAGCCATTAAATGACACTTTATAGTAACAGAGAATAAGACCAGGCACTAATTTCTTGACAGGAGATATAATGGAGCAGCATATCAAGTTTAATTACACACCTTGTGCACTGGGTCACTGCTCAGTTTAAGCAACAACATCCTGTCAGGAATCATGGACCTGATATACTGAGGAGTTACAAGAGCTGAAATGCTGTCTTTTTTTATTTAGTGCACACTTTTTTTTTATTTTTATTGATAGCCCTGTTTTGAAGATCTAATCGCAGCAGTTTAAAGTTATTAACAAGAGCTCAAATGAAACAAAAAGCGCAACAATAACAGACAAATTACCAAAGGAAACTGAGGACTTAGGCTAATGCTAGTTCACACTGTCAGTCCAAATCCGATTATTTGTGTATCTGATTGGAATCTGAGCTAAAATTATTGATGTCCACACTGTGTATCACAACTGTTCAGCTCTGATTTGTGTGTCAGTGCAGCTCTTTTGTTTTCCGGAATATCTGCATTGGTTTCTATGGCAATGAGGTTGCGTTGTTAGGTTAGGCATAAGCCAAAAACAGCAGCAACAACCACAACATAGAGGGCTTTGCAATACAGATGTTGTCGTATTTACAACATTACATTGTGCAGCCACCGCTTGCTGGACTACTGCATCTTCTGAGGCAGTGGCAGAACCGTATGAAACTGGTATGAGCAGCTTTATTCTGTGCTGTCGTTTCTGCCGGTTTCAAAACATGTCCCCATGTCATTTTCTGCTCGACCGGCACTTTGCAACAATACATTTTACATGGCGTAAGAAAGTCACATAAACCACACAAAATCCGATCAGACTGAAACGGATTTCCAGAAACGTGATTTGAATAGGATTTCAAACCACAGCTTGAAGCGGATTTCAATCAGAAATTGGCACGTCATTTTCCATGTGGTAAGTCACAAAAATTTGATTTGGACAGAGGTAAACAAGGAAACTAAATGAACAACAGGTGAATTTAATTAGTGATTAACTGAAACACAAATGCATGGAACAGAGACTGAATCGAACCAAACCAAAATATACACTGCACCCCCCATACATGTCATGGCTTGGCCACTGGACCCAGGGAGATGACTGACCGAGATGGAGCTGTCAGTGGAGACCTAGGTGGAGCCATGGGACTGTAGGGACTTTGCGAGGACGCTGGTCCTGGAGGGCAAGGTGAAGCCGGAGCAACAAGCGTCCGAGGTGGAGCTGGGGCACCGGAGGACTGAGGCAAAGATGAAGCAACTGAAGACCAAGTTGGAACCAAGGAGGAGCCCGACAGAGCTGAAAGGATGGAGGGACGAGGCGCAGGTGAAGGACTGGAAGTCCATGGCGCATTTAGAGCGACGACTGACCAGACGACTGACCATGGTGAAGCAGGAGGGATGAGGAAGCCTTGTGTAGCCAAGAGGACGACGACCCCAAGTAGAGCCATGGGAGAAGCCACAGTGGAACCGACTGCTCGACAGGCCTAAGAGGAGTGGTGGGCACGGATTTTCTAGGTGGCGCTACTGGGTTCGACCATCCAGTGCTAGACGGCGAATACTAAATGTGAATTTAGCGAATACTAAACACTAAACTTAATTAGTGATTAACTGGCACACACTAGACAACTAGGTCAACATACATATGCATGGAACAGAACCAAACCAAAACAGAATATACATGCTACAAATACAAAGTAATATTTTGTTTAATTTAATAATTTATTTGCTTGTCTGTAGTTGTCTATATAGTTTTGCTATTTAAAAATGCATTGCTGCCTATCTAGAGCATATCAATTCAGTCACTTATAAGTTTCCAGTTTGGTTCTTGTAGTCTATATAAAGTAAATGTATACCAAAGTAGTTGTCAGGCACTTTTGGCACGAAATATGGCAGTAATGTAATATTCTTGTTTCTAGATAGTGGTTTGTTTTTCTTGTAGGTACTTTGAAGAGAACAGATTGGCCATTTTAAAACTACTTCTATGCTGGGAGAAAAGTCACTGCTTCTAGCAATTTGTAACTGGCCATATGCTCCTCTTTTTAAAGCAGTGTGTGTGTGGGTTTGTGTGCATGATAGATGTGTAATGGTTGTCTTACATGTTCAAATCTCTGAGCTGTGTGTGTCCGTGTGTGTCCCTTCAAGGGGGCTATTAAGTATAATGCTCATTATCGAGCAGGCGTTGATTGTGCACAGTGTCCGGCATTCAAAGCGCTACTGCAGTGCTAATTGCATCTGCACAATCACATTGAATTAAAAGATAAGACTACTCTTTTTTTATCACAAGATTCAGGATGTAATGTACAAACATTCTCACATGCGCCTACAAAAACTCACACAAAAAAAAACTTGCTTATGGTTACAATAATTGGGATGGTAATAACATTGACTAAAACATGAGAAATGTGGAAAATTATGCATCTTTTTTTTTCACACAAGCACACATTCACATACACCCATTGAACTGTTCTGTATGATTGCATGTGCAGGAGTTGGATCTAGTGAAATAAATCAAAAGCAAGATTTATCTTTGTGTTGTATGTTTTCCATGAACTATAATGAAATCAAGTCAAAAGGTCATGTCATGTCTTTCATTGACTGACATGGATTCCTGAATTCAATTTCTGCATATTAACATACTAATCTCTCTCTTTCTTACTGCATATCTGAAGGGTTCTTCCTTCATATATAATTTCAAGTTGACAAAGAAATTCTAGCAAATTACACATACACTTTTTGGTTTTGGGGAAGTTGATGATTGTGCTCTCCAAACCTCACTGAATTGTTTCTGGCCACCTGCATCTTCATACATCAAAAACACTTTTTTGAGGCTTTTCCCATCAGATTAAGGGCTCTTGAATAGGTTCTTTGAGCATAGAAACATCTGGTCAGATAAAAAGAGATACTCACCTCAGATAAAGATGCACTGTTGCTCAGATATTGTTTTTTCATAGCTCATATAGTCACCAGTGAAACCTTTGCTGGCACACAGCTGCCATCTCAATTAGGATGTTTTGACGATTCATTTAAATTAAAATTGTATTTAAATTTGACATCTTAAGTTTGACTTATAATTATTTTATGCTCTAAGTTAAAGTACATTTTTTATACATACTACCATTCAAAAGTTTTGATGTCAGGAGCAAAACTGTTTTCAATATCGATGATAATAATACAATTTCTTGAGCATCAATTCAGCTTATTAGAATGATTCTGAAGCATCATGTGACACTGAAGACTGGAGTAATGAAAATCTAGCTTTGCCATCACAGGAATACATTACATTTTAAAATATATACAAATTGAAACCAGTTATTTTTGGTGAAAACTTACGGACCCCAAACTTTTGAACGGTAGTGTATGTCTTAATGTTAGAAGATGTCTCTTTCCTCTGGAATATTACCTCACACATAAGTCATGTTATTTTAGACTTCCTAAGCCCTGAACCTGTGCTCCACATTGGATGGATGCTGTTTCCATTGAGCCATTTGAAGGTATAATGTGTCATTTTTGGTCTATTTGTTTTTATGTGAAAATAGGTTTTATAGTCTGCCAAGTGTGTTTTGACCTTTTCAAGATTGGAGCAGAAAAGTGCGAAAGATCAAACCATCTCATATTCATATTCACTGTTACACTGATTAAAATGTTATAAAACAAAACATTAATCTGTAATGTTTTAGAGCTACTGTGTTGTGAGAGTACCCATGGACACGGTTTCCAATCATAAACCACAGCAAGTGTAACAGCTAAACTTCACCTCATTAATTATTTGGCTGTTAAAGGCCTTTTACCTTCATTCAGCATGAGAAATGAAGGTTCACCATGAATGTAAATGAGAACAGAGTCCAGCAGACTTGTTCAGTGTTCTGAAACAAGATGAGATTGTTAACATTCCATGTGGCATGGCACGTCTCCATATGAGATGCATGCAAAAAAGCAATGCTATGATAATGTGGTAATTCACTTTACTTACGTTCTCTATATCAAACTCAAATTAACATGGCAATATTTCTTGCTCACTTGGTGCAATATTTGGTAATCTTGTTGTCGCAAGAGATGATGAGCAAGGGGGCTCATTACCATATAAATGTGTTCCAGGCTCTCTTGTTTTATTTGGAAGACGTGTCTGCTATAGGTTCAGGAGCAGTTTGCTTTGTATATCTTTCAGGATTTTGTCTGACCTTTGTAAATAGGAGTAAATTGAAAGTCACAGGCCAGTCTGTAAATACATGATTCAGGTAGTTTTTTGTTGTCATTATCATCATTCTCTTTTTCTGTTTTTTCCTTCTTTCTGTCAGATGTGAGGGGTCCTCCAGACCAATGGAAGTCATATGGTCACTCGTGTGCTGAACATGCTGTGTGGAACCCAAAATTCTGTGTGGTCACCGACTATCAAATGCTGCTGCTGGACAGAGAGGAGGTATTACGCACACAGACACAGAGAGAGCCTTTTCTCATTTTTAACACATGCCCTTATATATTTTAACACATGCCCTTGAGCCAATCCGTGTTAAATACAGGTGTAAACAGAGTTTGTAGCAACTCATAAGGTACAAAGCATAATGTAAAAACTGCACAACATTTTTTTGTCATACGGTCACTGAAACCACATTGGTTGATGGTCAGAAATGCTTCTGATCACATTGCATCCGTCAAATATTTTGGAATAAAACTTCAGTATGCCTGTATTGACACAGGTCATGTGAATCACATCCAAAGTTTAGTTAATATACACTCACCTAAAGGATTATTAGGAACACCTTTTCAATTTCTCATTAATGCAATTATCTAATCAACCAATCACATGGCAGTTGCTTCAATGCATTTAGGGGTGTGGTCCTGGTCAAGACAATCTCCTGAACTCCAAACTGAATGTCAGAATGGGAAAGAAAGGTGATTTAAGCAATTTTGAGCGTGGCATGGTTGTTGGTGCCAGACGGGCCGGTCTGAGTATTTCACAATCTGCTCAGTTACTGGGATTTTCACGCACAACCATTTCTAGAGTTTACAAAGAATGGTGTGAAAAGGGAAAAACATCCAGTATGCGGCAGTCCTGTGGGCGAAAATGCCTTGTTGATGCTACAGGTCAGAGGAGAATGGGCCGACTGATTCAAGCTGATAGAAGAGCAACTTTGACTGAAATAACCACTTGTTACAACCGAGGTATGCAGCAAAGCATTTGTGAAGCCACAACACGCACAACCTTGAGGCGGATGGGCTACAACAGCAGAAGACCCCACCGGGTACCACTCATCTCCACTACAAATAGGAAAAAGAGGCTACAATTTGCACGAGCTCACCAAAATTGGACCGTTGAAGACTGGAAAAATGTTGCCTGGTCTGATGAGTCTCGATTTCTGTTGAGACATTCAGATGGTAGAGTCAGAATTTGGCGTAAACAGAATGAGAACATGGATCCATCATGCCTTGTTACCACTGTGCAGGCTGGTGGTGGTGGTGTAATGGTGTGGGGGATGTTTTCTTGGCACACTTTAGGCCCCTTAGTGCCAATTGGGCATCGTTTAAATGCCACGGCCTACCTGAGCATTGTTTCTGACCATGTCCATCCCTTTATGACCACCATGTACCCATCCTCTGATGGCTACTTCCAGCAGGATAATGCACCATGTCACAAAGCTCGAATCATTTCAAATTGGTTTCTTGAACATGACAATGAGTTCACTGTACTAAAATGGCCCCCACAGTCACCAGATCTCAACCCAATAGAGCATATTTGGGATGTGGTGGAACGGGAGCTTTGTGCCCTGGATGTGCATCCCACAAATCTCCATCAACTGCAAGATGCTATCCTATCAATATGGGCCAACATTTCTAAAGAATGCTTTCAGCACCTTGTTGAATCAATGCCACGTAGAATTAAGGCAGTTCTGAAGGGGAAAGGGCGTCAAACACAGTATTAGTATGGTGTTCCTAATAATCCTTTAGGTGAGTGTAGTTGCTTGACTAAAATAACCAAGTATTTCACTGTAAATGTCTTGTTTATGGTAAGATTTGTACTTCTTTGCACTTAATGAAGAAGTAATAATGAGAAATAATGACTATATACACTTGATAAATTGATAAATTTGATAAATTACTCTTTCATTTTGTATTTTTGAAATTCTAAATGTAAAACAAAAAAAATTCAGAGTGAGGAAAAAGAGGGAAGTATTATCTGCTGGTTGTGAGATTGAACTAGTGCAAGCACATGAGAGCGAATAGCGTGTAGCTGTGTGTAGTTTGTCATCGTGACATGTGTAGAAATACGGTACATCAGCAGGCTCCCTGAGCTCACTTTTCGCCGTGGCAGCCAAGACACACGGCGTTTCACAGGGACAATCAATATATCGCCCACGCTTGCAAAGAATATATGCTGTGTACCATGGTCGATAAAGAATTTTCCGTTCCCCCATAGCTCACGCTGTATGTCGAAGCTTCTGTTATCAGCCAGAGAGCAGCGCTGTAATAAATCTCCAGCCATCTATTAGTGGCCTGGCAGGGCAGTGGTGAATGATTCTCTGCTGAAGGAGGATCAAGAGACAGATTCTCTCCTGGCAATGCCAGATCTTTAATGCTCTGAGCAATTTGTTTTCTTACGGTACTTATGTTTTTTCTTTAGTAGTTGTAGCAGCTGGTTTACAGAAAGATTTGGAGTGATTTTCTCAACCATGAGCCCCTCAGCTACCGTTTACTTGCCTAGAGCTTTTGTTATTTTGTATTAATATGTATATTACCCAATGTTTAAACAGATAATAATCAAATGAAACAAGAAAAGTTTACATAAAGTGATGCAACATTAACCGATTATAATGGCACTTTTAATAAAACTAATGATGTTTTATTAACAAAGTTCGGGAGGAGTGCGTTCAGATAATTAACATGAGTGGAGAGCACTCAGCAATTAACGATAAGAGGTATATATATTCAGCAGTCTTACCTCCGTTTGTTGACAGTTTATCAGCATCCCTCCACCATCCCTTCTCCACACTTCTAGTTCTAACTACTTATATACACGGGAAGAGTACACTGAGTTAAGGCCAAATTCCGAGCTCGGAGCCCTCACCCCGGACAGCATGCCAGATACGCATTAACTTTACTCCCTCTAAATTATATGTAAGTGTGAACTCGTGAAATTAACAGTGTTTTCTTTTTCCACAAATACTTTAAAAAATTGCTATCGTTGTGTATTCATTTAAGCAAAAACATCGAGCATGTTAAAGCATATACATTTTGGGATCATGATGATTACAATATATGGAACATTTGGCAGTTTTTTTTGTTGATTTAGAGTTGGCGTCATCTGAAGTCCTCTCAGGGGTTGGGATCATCTCTTCACAGGTGTTGGGTCATCTGAAATCATCCCTAGGTAGAAACAGAAAAGCAAATGGAGATTAATTAGCATAGCTGCTGTTCATAACATTTCAAGCAAAAGATAATCATGTGCATCTGATCTGTAATAACTGGGGTACAAGGTTATGATATGCATTATGTGAATGTTTGAATTATTTTACATAAACAAAATAGTAAAGGTCAGACAGGTAGGATCTAAACCACCTTAATGCCTGTCCCTAAATACCTCTGCAATTATATAATCGATAATAAGAGTATGTCAAGATCTGTAGTGTTGAACGCTAAGATCAAGTAGAGTTAGTAGTGAGATGCAGCCTTCGTCCAGTGATAGAAGTAAGTCATTTGTAAATTTAACAATGGCATGTTTATTTTCTATGATAACGGAATCCTGACTAAAGTTATTCATAGATTTTGCAAATTTGCAATTTATCATTTAGACATGAATGTATGATTTGAAATGGGTCTGTAATTTGCCAATTCACTAGAATCTATTTGTGGTTTCTTAATGAGAGAAGGTTTTTGGGATGTGACCTAGAGACAAAGAGGAGTTAATAATATTGAGAAGAGGCTCTTCTGCTACAGGTAACAGCTTCTTCAATAATTTAGTGGGTATGGGATCTAAAGATGCAGTGACAAGTTTTAGCTCTTCCTGTCCTATAGTTGCAAAGTACAGCAATTGTTCTTGGGGGCAATAAATGAGCCTGAATCATAAGATGCTGTCAAAGATTGTACATTTATAATTGTATTTCTGCTATGCTTTCCATTTTTTTAGTGAAGAAATTATGAAGTCATTACTACTGAACTGTGATGGAATATTCAGTACAGGTGACATCTGTTTATTTGTTAATCTAGTCACTGTAAATACAAACTTTGGATTGTTTTAGTTGCGGCTTTTAGATCCTAGTACGATGTTGTATTTTAATACAATTTACTGTATCCCTTTTGCTTGCAAATCCTTTGCGTTCCCCCGAGAATTTTTTTTCAAAATTTTCGAATAGTTGTATCTGGGTCAAATATTGTCATATCCTAACAAACCACACATCAATTGAAAGCTTATTTATTCAGAAAAAAAAAATTACCCTTTATGACTGGTTTTGTGGTCCAGGGTCACATATGTTAAAACGGTATACATTTAAAAAAAAAAATAATGGTGTAGGTTTAGGGTAAGGTTATAGTATTTATAACTAGCTGTATATAAAATGTTTTATTTTATTTTTAATTAATTTAAAAAAAATATATATTTTTTTTTAAATGCGGAAAGTTTTCTGTTAGGATGTGGGTTAGGTTATAGTATTGTAACTAGCTGTGTGCTATAATTTATGCCAAGCCCTTTTGCACTGTATGTTGTTCTATTTACTTTAGATCACTCCCAAGCACATTAATCAAATTTTACTCACTTCATATTTTTAGTATTTGGCAAATATCACAGTTATGAAACTAAAATGTCAGTGTTGTAAATTGGTTTGGACTGTCAGTTAAACCAGATTACTGTGGCTGAAATTGAGTGTGGACTGTTTCTTGAGGGCAAATTCACTGTTGGCAATAACAGCAAAAGCACACTAGAACAGACTCAAGAGAATGCATGTTCAGAGAGTTTGGTTTTAACACTATAAGGGTTGAATGTGAGCTGGAAACTTCTGGGAAGGTGAGCAGGGTCATATTGACAGTCAGAGGTGCCCAGATCTTATGCTGAATTCCCCAGAGTTAAGCTCTCGCTTCCTCTTTCTCCTTCTGTCTTCCTATAAATCTTCTTGCCACCATCTTTTTCACCTGCCAATAGTAAGTAAATTAAGAAAATGTTCTTGCTATATATATTATTACTGTCCCCAAAATTATATTTTGCATTATTTTCCATTATTTTATTTTTATTGAAAATATATTTGCTGTCCCTATGATGATCTTTAGCTGCCTTTTTTGCATGATTATGGCATGCCATTATACCGGTATATGTAATAACAATATACACGTTCAATGACATATTCAAATTATTTCATTCCCCGAGAAACTTTGCGCTTGCTCACAAAACCTTTGCGCTCCCCCGAGAATCTTTGCGTTCGCTCACAAAACCTTTGCGTTTCCCCATGAAACATGGTGTTCGCTCGCAAAACCTTTGCATTCCCCCGAGAAACTTTGCTTTCACTAGCAAAACCTTTGCATTCCCCTGAGAAACCTTGCGTTCGCTCGTAAAACATTTTGTGTTCCCCCGAGAAACTTTGCTTTCACTAGCAAAACCTTTGCATTCCCCCGTGAAACTCTGCACTAGCTCGCAAAACCTTTGTGTTCCCCCAAGAAACTGCGTTCGCTCGCAAAGCCTTTGCATTCCCCGAGATACCTTGTGTTTGCTTGCAAAACTATTGCGTTCCCTCGAGAAACTTTGCGTTCGCTCCCAAAACCTTTGCATTCCCCTGAGAAACCTTGCGTTCGCTCGTAAAACATTTTGTGTTCCCCGAGAAACGTTGCATTCGCAAAGCCCGTGTCGGTTACGTATGTAACCCTCGTTCCCTGAAGGAGGGAACGTAGACGTACGTCGGACGCCACCGACGAATTGGGATCCCTTCTGGGAGCCCCTATCAGCTTCGAGTGTATACAGAACGGGCCAATGGCCATTGGCGTGCGAGATTTGCATCTCATGCTCCGCCCTGCAGTGCGGGTATAAATAGGAAGCGAATGCAAATGCAATCCTAGTGGAGTGGGCCCTCAACCCGAGCGGGCAAGGCACACTTTGGGTCTGATACGCCAAGGCGATGGCATCCACTATCCAGTGGGCCATCCTCTGTTTGGAGACAGCCTTTCCCTTCTGCTGGCCTCCGTAACAGATGAAGAGCTGTTCTGAGGTTCTGAAGCTTTGCATTCTGTCCACGTAAGCCAGCAAAGTGCGGACGGGACAGAGAAAATTCAGGGCTGGGTCTGCCTCCTCCGAGGGCAGTGCTTGCAGGTTCACCACCTGGTCCCGAAAAGGGAGTGGTGGGAACCTTGGGCACATATCCGGGCCGGGGTCTCAGGATTACATGAGAGTTAGCAGGCCCGAATTCCAGGCACGATTCGTTGACCAAAAATGCCTGCAGGTCCCCTACCTCTTGATGGAAGCCAATGCAAGAGACAGATTAACTCCGCTGACTGCAAAAGTTCAAAGGGCGCTCTCTGCAGTGCGGTTAGCACCAGAGATAAGTCCCAAGAGGGTATAGAGTGAGAGCGAGGCGGATATAGTCTCCTTGGCCCCCTAAGGAACCTGACGATCTGATCATGCTTCCCACAGACTTACCTTCAACTACATCATGATGTGCCGCAATGGCGGCAACATACACTTTGTGGGTGGGGGAGACAGCCTTCGTTCCAACCCATCTTGCAGGAAGGAAAGCACAGAACTTATTGAACATCTTCGGGGGTCTTCTCATCGAGAAGAGCACCAATCGACGAACAGGTTCCACTTGAAAGCATAGAGGTGCCTCGTAGAGGGAGCTCTAGCCAAAGTGATGGTGTCTACCACAGCCTGTGGTAGGCTACCTAGAACCTCCGCGTCCCATCCCTTAGGTCTGGATGCGGGTACCACAGGGTGCCCCATTTCTGAGTCAGAAGGTCCTTCCTCAGAGGAATGGGCCAAGGAGGTGCTGTCGCGAGGAGCACTAGTTCCGGGAACCAGGTCCAGTTGGGTCAGTACGGCGCAACCAACAAGACCTTCTCCTCCCTGACTTTGCACAGTGTCTGTGCAAGAAGGCTCACTGGGGGAAACGTATATTTGCGTAGACCCCGGGACCAGCTCTGTGCCAGCGCATCCGAGCAGAGGGTTCTCTCGATCAGGGAATAAAACAACTGGCAGTGGGACATGTCCAGGGCGGCAAACAGATCTATCTGTGCGGTCCCGAAGCGTCTCCAGATCAGCTGGACTACCTGGGGATGGAGTCTTCACTCTCCCGGGAGTGTCGGCTGTCGTGAGAGCTCGTCGGCTGCATGATTAAGCGCACCAGGGATGTGAATGGCCCGAAGAGACCTCAGATGCTTCTGACTCCAAAGGAGGAGATGGCGGGCGAGTTGCAACATGCGGCGGTGGCCCTTTCAGGTGGCGCAGCGCAAGATGTACCACAAACATCTCGAGGCAGTTGATGTGCCAATACAGTTGAGGCCCTGTCCACAGACCCTAACTGCATGCCTGTTGTACGTGGCCCCCCAGCTGGTGGACGAGGCATCCGTGAACACCACAGCATGCCTGGACACTTGTTCTAGGGGAACTCCTGCCCATAGAACGAAGGTTCCGACCACGGCTGAAGGTTTGGTGACAGTACGGAGTAACAGGAGCCCGGTTCTTGCCATCTCAGGACTCGGCTGTGAAGCCAGTGCTGAAGTGGTCTCATATGAAGCAATCCGAGCGGCGTTGCCGCAGCTGCGGATGCCATATGCCCCAGGAGCCTCTGAAATAATTTCAGTGGGACCGCTGTCCTGCCATTAAACTTATTCAAGCAGGTCAACACTGACCAGATGTGCTCCTCTGTGAGGCGCGCAGTCTGGTTGACCGAATCCAACTGCTGCCTCCACGACCTTCGTAAAAAAAGCGAGACAACAGGGACAGTCCAAAGGGAAGGACCTTCAGGTCGATCGCTGCAAACCAATCTTGGGGATGGATGCATTCGAAAATGCGTTTCTGTGTCAACATCTTGAACGGGTGCTTGTGAAGGACCTGGTTCAGGACTCGCATGTCTAAGACTGGTCATAACCCACCACTTTTCTTGGGCACAATGAAGTAGGGGCTGTAGAACCCCATCTTCATATCGGCTGGAGGGACCGGCTCAATCGCGTCCTTCGCCAGGAGGACTTCGATCTCTTTCCGCAAGACAGCGGCATCACAGCTCTGCACAGAAGTGAAGTGGACGCCCCTGAACTTGGGAGGATGCCGTGCGAACTAAATCGCGTAGCCGAGCCTGATAGTGCAGGTGAGCCAACGGGACGGTCTCGGAAGCGCTAGCTAGTCTTCTAGAAACCGTACCGATGAACCCACCCGTACAACAGATGTACCAGCGGTAGGGCAGCAAAGTGGAGGGCAGGGACCCAACCCAAGAGGCATAGCGTCCTGAAGTGTGGTCTGAGTGTGCAAACCTGCCCCCACGGTTGGACAGAGGGTATGAGAGAAGGCATGGTAGCGTTCTCGAGCCGTACACTGCTGTCCACTGGTGACTGAAGGAGAGGCTGAGAGCGGCGAGGCTTTGTGGCGTCGCACACTGTCTTCCTCACCTCCTACCTCAGCAGGGAACGAGAGCGGCGAGGCATAGCGCCACGCACCGCCGTCCTCGCACCGCTGAGAAGAGGGGAACGAGAGTGGCGAGGCTCCCTGGCATCGCACACTGTCATTCTCACACTTTTGTGGGGAGGGGAACGAGAACGGTGAGGCTTCATAGTGTCACACGCTGCCATTCCTGAGCTCTCGAGACCCAGAGGTATTGGAACTGCCAACAGAATTTTGGTACCACTGGCTGTAACACCAGTGGCAGAATAGAATTTACAAATTATTCTCCACCCGGCCCTCCTCCGGGGAAGAGCAGCTCCAACTTGGCGAAGCTGACCACTTGGCGGCTGAGACGGTTGGCATCCTGGGACCGATGCCCATGGCGACGAGCAGACTGAGGGGCAGCCCACAAGTGACACTAGTCATGTCGGGGTACAGCTACCTTCTTTTGAACTGTGGATGACTGCTGTCTCTAGCGCAGTCACCGACAGTGTCGCCGAAAAGGGCCACCTTGTGAGATGAGAGCATCGAAAAAAAGGGTACTTTGGCGACGTCTCACACCTCTGCAAGGTTAGCCCAAGGGCGTTTCTGGACCACCAGGGTGGAAATCGTCCCTCGTGCACTAAGAGTGCAGGGCAGAGGTGGCCTGCCAGTGGCACTGCCACCCCACCAATGAGGGTAGTGAGAGAGGGGAAAACTTTTCTTTTTTTAAGGACCAGCAATCCCATCTGTAAGCTACCAGCAGGCATGTGAGACAGTCAGCGTGGCCGTTAGACGTACGTCGAACGTGACCGACTGAAAGGGAACTTTGCTTCGCCTGAGAAACTTTGTGTTCACTCGCAAAACCTTTGCGTTCCCCCAAGAAAGTTTCTGTTTGCTTGCAAAACCTTTGTGTTCCCCCGAGAAACTTTGCGTTCCACCAAGAAACTTTGCGTTCCATCAAGAAACTTTCGCTCACAAAACTTTTGTGTTCTCCCAAGAAACTGCATTCGGTCGCAAAGCCTTTGCGTTCACCTGTGAAACTTTGTTAGCTTGCAAAGCTTTTGCGTTCCCCCGAGATACTTTGCGTTCACTTACAAAACCTTTGTGTTCACTCACAAAACCTTTGCGTTCACTCACAAAACCTTTGCGTTCACTCACAAAACCTTTGCGTTCACTTACAAAACCTTTGCGTTCACTCACAAAACCTTTGCGTTCCCCCGAGAAACTTTGCATTTGCTCGCAAATCCTTTGCGTTCCTACGAGAAACTTTGCGTTAGTTCACAAATCCTTTGCGTTCCCCTGTGAAACTTTGCCTCAGCTCACAAAACCTTTTTGCTCCCCCGAGAAACTATTCGCTCGCACGCCGAAACGGGGGAACGCAAAGCGTTTGCGAGAGATTTTTTTCCTCCATCTCATAATTTTTTTCTTTACCATGTCCCTTTAGGGGCTCTGTAGACTTAAATCTCTTTGATTTAAATTGAATATGTTAATCATGAGATGAGAGGCAGCCAAATATGTGCTCAATTGTGTCTTTTTTTTCTCTTTTATGTGTCCCGTTCTCAGATACACCCTCTGCTCCTACAGGGGAACAGGACTGACACCTGCAAATCCAGACTGCTGCGTCGCACCATCAGTGTTCCTGTGGAGACGCAGTTCCCTGAATTCCAATGCCATCTCTCAGTGGACAGCAGTGAGTGCACTATTATTAACCTACATATTTCTAAAAAAGCCAAAAACTGTCTATCTAGGTTCTCCTATGGTCATAGAAAACTTGGAAATATCAGGGAATTTAAACATTTTGATGGTAGTTTTCTAGTAGTGCTCGGCTCTTAAATTTTCATCCATTAGAATTAGCTTTTTGCTCATAAAAAAATAGATGTTTTTTCAGTAATTTTGAATAATTGACAAAGTTGTAAAAGTATATCATAGTATAAAGACATCATTACTCATTGTATTAATCATAATTATAAGGTATTCGTCAAACTTTGTCACTTTTTTTAGTCAAACTACCTCTGATACATATTTGCAAAGAAGACAAAAACATTTGCTGTTTACTGAAGAGAGCAAATATAAACAGTAGTAGTTGTACTTGTTGCAGAGAATTACTTTTTTATTTAAAGAAGTTATTCTTGCACTTGTGGCCTGCCATTTTTATTGAGGCCAGCAGGGGAGGATGTTGGCTGCAATATTCTGTCCTTCTGGCAAAGGATGTTTCTTCCAGTGTTCTGTTCTTACAGTTTGGACTACCTTTTATACTTATATTGTGTAATAATTTTGTTAACGTTTATATTTGATGTGTGCCTACTTTATTTGGCTGATGTTGTTTTGTACAATTTGACGGGCCTACCAACGAATGTTGTATTTTTCCAATGCACATGCTGCTGCAAAATGGGCCCTGTCAAATGTACTTTTTAAGTCACCGTTTACGGGTGTATTGAGTGATTGAACACTGATTAGTGAGCTGGACCTTACTAGTTAAAAATGCTTATAAAGTGACCAAATCATGTTTATGTTTATTGGTTTAGGAGTAGGGGTCGGGTCAGGCGATATAAATATCAGTAACCTGAAAACAATGGAAGTCTATGAGATGTTCTCACAAATATAGTGAAACAAATGTGTGTGTGTGTGGGTGTGTTATGTAAATTGTCTTTTTTCAGTTTCCTAGCAGTCTAGTGGCCATAAAAGCATTTATTCAGATTTATTAATAAGATTTAATAAGACAGTGACACAGCTGAGCTTCAAGCTAGTGGACTATTGATTTCATAAATGAATGCAACTTTTGCACTGATAACTGGTCTTTTAAAGACTCATGATCATACAACTACTCATAAGGCATATGCAGAAACAGAGACCCTAATACAGTCCTCAAGAGTGACTCTATTCCAATATTCCCTGCTTTTAATTACTGTGCTGTTTTTTTGTTGACAGAGACATTTAGATTTACTGAGAAACTTTTTAACTTTACAATTTTTTTTTCAGACTCAAAGACCTTCATCTAAATATTATCGTGCTCATTTATTTAGCAGGATAAGTAAGCATGTAGTCAAAGAGCATTGTATTGTACTTCAACACTGCAATTTAAAAGCTCAAGTATTTATCAGAGTGCTGAATGCTGGGTACTGACATGTCAAAATGCCTTTAAATCACCATTAGTGCATGTAGCTTGTTAACCTCACAGACAAACATCAAAGTGAGGCTTAGTTTGTAAAGCTGTTGTCCTATTGCTTATTCAAATGTTTGGCAAAATAATGTTAAACTAATGACTCATTGACTCATTATCGCTCATGTCATGGGGATTTTCAGAATGAGATCATAGTAAATGTGAGCACATTATTGCAGTCACCTTTTACAATGTAGTGTTTGTTGCATGACTGATATTCATTAGTGGCATAAGGTGTCCATAAATATTGGGCATTTTATACAAGTCCTTCTGTAAAGAGTCTACAGTGTGAGTAAAGTATGCAGGCTTGTGAAAAGTATTGTCGCTGATACTGTGCCTTTAAGAACCATGTGAGAAGTGGGAGAAAAAGAGAGACTGCAACTTACAGGAATAGTTGATCTGCATGCGCTCTCTGTCTCTCTCTCTGGAGCAGTAGACAAACACAGAACAGCAGTTGGGACACAGAGTGGTTCTCTACGCATAGGGTGAAGAGAGCACCTCTCTCTCTCTCTCTCTCTCTCTCTCTCGCTCTCTCTCTCTCTCTCTCTCTCTCCACCTATCCCTCTCTCCCTCTCTCTCTCTTCCTTTCTCCTCAATCTGTCTCCTTTCAGCACAAGTTTTTTAATTGTTGGACAGCAGTTCAGCACTCTGTGAAGTTATGGAGTCTGAGACGTGCCCTGAGTCGGAGGGTCAGTCCGGTAAGTGCTTGAGGAGAAAAGATGGAAAAGATGCACTTGGCCCTTGCCTCAGTATTGGTGGACTGGAGATGGATTGTTGGCATATATATGTTTAAAAATGCCGTTAGAGTACATGCATGAGTTTGTTGAAAACTAGTCTCGGCCTCAGACGGACAACCCGCGGTCTGTTCACAGAACGCCTGAAAGTTTACGCCTGAAACGTGTAAAGTTTGCCATATTAGTGACCTCAAAATCTTGGAAACTGTCACAATGTGCAGAGTTGTGTTGAAAGCACTTAGTATTATGTAAATGAGAGATCCTTGAGCAGAACTGTATGTTTCTGAGTTTATTTTAACATAATCTGTATTTAATAATTTTAGACATAAATTCTATCCATCTATCTATACATTTTATGTAAACTTGGTGTTAAATTGCACATTAAAAAACCTATTGTTGATGGCATTACATGTCCATCAGCTAGTCTATTCCTGTCTAAGTGGGTATTTTTTGACCAAAATAAGCTGCAATGTGAAGTAGACTTTAGTCAAAAGTCTGCCTATGACTAAACTAGATCTTTACAATGATCATTGTGAGTCTAAAGATTTTGCTGAAGATGTTTATGTAGTTCAAGCAGGTAGCGTAAGGCTATTATTTTACTTTTTTTTGTCTTTCTCTTTCTGTCCATCTGCACTAAGCTTTATAGTTATGTTATATTTTCTGATTTTATGTGTGAGTTGTGGGTGACTGGAGTGTGCTGTGCACACTTGATTATGTTAGAGTGTGTGAGGGAGTTTCACATTTTAAAGGAATTGTGTTTCTCTGAATTGTGTGTCTCTTGTGGCTTTAGTTTGTGGGGAGAGGGATCGAGTAGATGTGTCTGTGTGTGGGAGAGAGAGAGAGAAAGAGAGAGTGAGTAAGCGGGACGGGACGGGAGGTTGACTTATTTTTACAAATAAATCTCTTTCTTTCTCCTCTCCCTCACATTCTCGGTCTTCTTTTCCACTCACACTTTTCAATTTTCCTTGTCAGATCCCTATAAAACCTAACGATTAAAATATTATTTGAGTATTTTTCCATTGTCTGTATGCGCAGAGAGTACGGTGCAGGTCTGATCTGCAGAGAAGGTTCTCTGGAAGAATGCGGTTAGCTGACCGCCAAAGTATTTCAGGGAAACAGTACATTCAGGGTCCAACTGGGTCGATATGCTGGACAGAGAGAGATGGAGATATTGCGAAGAAAGCTAAAAAGAAAGACAAAGTAAGTCCTGCCAAGGGAACCCAAATCCATGACACAGTATTTGAGCCCAACATCTGTCTTAAACACAGGCCAAACCTCAAAATATCCCAGAATAGCCCCAAATAACATGGTACAACTGCCCTGCCCTGGCAGAGTAGATGCCCTCCCATAATCCTCTGCCATGGAAATGTATCACTTCCCATGTGATTTGATATTACTAAATCCTTATACAGAGAAAGATTCATACAGAACTTTTGATGTACCCATAATCAGTTAGTGTCATGAAGAGCATTTCTTTTGAATGTGTAATTTAACAGCTGAATGAAGGAATTAAAAGCTTTAGGATCCGATGATGGTCTGGCATTTCGAATTATAATGGGATGAGAGATGCACTTATAGTTATAGATAAATCAATTTATATAAGCAGAGCAAAACCAGCTCTGAATGTTCATATCTGTGTATCTAAACCAATTACCGAAGTTAAAGAAAAAAAATCATTTTATGAAAACAGGGCCGAATTTTTTCTTGGCATTTGGTGTATCTTGTGTCATCTGCTGCAGAGATGAAGTGGAAGACTATCTCTAATGTAGTGAGCATTCAGACGAGAGGATGAGAGAGTAATTAAAGATAAGAGAGAGCGTGCGACAAGGGCAATGAAAAGGATAGACATCATTTGGATACTTCTCTCCTCTGCCATTCCAGGGAATCTAATCTTCTTTCTGTTATTTCACTAGTGTATGTTAGCAGGGTGCTAATTCCATGCTTTACCATCTGATTCTTGACCTACAGGGGCTTGTTTAATCCTTGTGCTGTTTTAAAGTTTAGGGATACTTGTATTCATTTGACTCAGGCATGATATAAAAGCCCCTAAACCCCCCTTAACTGTGGTAAAATAAAAGTGGCTTATTTCTTTTAGAGAATGGCAATGATGGCAATAAAGATACCAAATGATCAGGATTAAGAAACTATTTCTGCTAGATCTGGCCCTTAAAAATGACTTGTTGGTGTTTACAGTTTGATTCAGTCATTATGTCAGTTTACAGTCATTACATATTGTTTTGATTTAAAAAAAAGAGATGTTAGTACATAAACACATTTTTAGGTTACCTGACCGAAAATATGTAAATATATTAATTAAAAAAATCAAAAAGTGTGGTAACATCTACATATTGGATCAGATTTTATAATCAGAACTACAATACTGTTCAAAAGTTTTGGGTTATTAAGATTTTTAAAAATATATCTCTCATTCTTATTGTCAGGCTGCACTTATTTGATCAAAAATACAGTACAAGCTGTAATATTGTGAAATATTACAATTTAAAATAAGTTTTATATTTTAATATATTTTTGAAATGTAATTTGTAAAATGTAATTTCTGTGATGCAAAGCTGAATCAGGAGTCATTACTACATTACTATTACATGATTCTTCAGAAATAATTATAATATGCTGATTTGCTGCTCAAGAAACATTTTGTGCTGCTTAATATTTTTGTGTATATTTTCTGTTGGATTGTTTATTGAATAAAAAGTTCATATAACAACATTTATTTGAAATATAAATATTTTGTTACATTATAACTGTATTTACTGTCAATTTTTTCAATGTAATGCATCCTTGCTGAATAATAATAATAAAAAAATGTATACTGACCCCAATATATCATTATGGGAAGATAGTGAAATAAGCAATCACCTGATTGCCCAGCTCTCAGTGGTTCATGTTGATTCTCGTGTTCTATCTTCTACATGTACAGTGTTTCATTGATTCCATTGCTATTGCTCTGTAATCACACTCTAAGGAAGGTTTGTCTGAAATGAAGCAGTCTTGGCTTCACAGTGGTTATCAGGAAGTTGCTGAGCAAGTGCCCTGCGAAGGACCGTAATTAAACAATTAATTAGCTACTCTATGCAAAATTAACTCAGGGAGTATTTCGGTTATGTATAGATCAGTTCAAGACCCCAAGAAATCACTTAATGAGGGCAGTTTGCTTTCCTGTGTTGAGGCATGTCTGTTGAAAACAGGAAGTTTGAGCTTAAATATCGAAATCATGATCCAAGATTTGCTACTTGCTAGTCAGCTGTATGTTGTTAGTGGGAGGGACATTCTCATTCTAGAGGGTAGTTGGTTGGACAAACCTGTGCAGTTCAGGATGAGTCATCAATATTTAGCATGTTTTCCTTGAAGAGAAAGACCAAATGTTTAATGGAAATATATTGTGTTACACTACAGAGTACACTAGCTTCAAAGCAAATGAAAGTGGAGTAAAAGCAACAACTCCAACCACGTGGTCTTTAAAGCATTTTGGGAGTGAGTAGAGCGAGAGAGTCATTTCTTGTGAGGTAGAACACTGAATCCCTGGCCCTCATTGAGATGGAAATAGGTCTGTTTGTCGTCCTACTTCACTCTTTCTTTTCTTTGAGTAGAGGATAGGAGAGAAGAGCGCAAGTGGAGTAGGAGAGGGAGTGTGGGGGATTACTACAGTTTTTCACAAAGTGATAAACAAGAGAATCTCTCAGTCATTCTCTCTGAGTCATTTCTGGCCTCTGGGAACTGCGTACATGTCTGTTTTGACTGGAGGGGACTCTCTAATTATTAGACCAAGGACAAAAGAGTATGTGTATGCACACTCCCATCTAACTGAATATCTTGCAGGGAAGCATGTCTTTATATTATCTTTTGTCTTTTGGGTGTTTCTATGTGAGAAAGTTTCATGCTTCGTCTCTAGAGTTGCTCAAAGGGGGGTTTCGTTACAGAAGCCCATGAGAACAGTAAGGGAACAGAACAGATCAAGTTTGATGTTCTATCCTTCAGCTTTTGCTAGTGCCTTATTAAGACTCTCGGGGATCCTTTGCCACCATCTGCCTGTCCAGCAGCAATGTCTTTGTATGTGAGCCAAGTATGCTGGTAGTTGAAACTTTCAGAGTTATTTTTATGTGTCCATATGTCTATCTTTATGTGACTTGTATTTGTGCATATTTGCATATGCTGTGTGCATTTGTATTCCGAGCATTTGAAGATCGACCTCAAAAATCTGTGTGAAACAAAACTTTTGTGATGTTGCTTAGTAATAAGCTGATAGAGTGAGAGAGAGAGTGAAAGGGTGAGAAAAAGAGGGGTTTAATCAACACTTCTCTGCTTGAATGTGGCAGTGCTATCTCATTCCTCTTCAGAAACAAATCTAATCTTGGTCTGGGCAACCTTCCATTTATGCAAAGCAGTTTTCATTTCTGGAGAATAACAAACTCAAATACAGGATCAGATTGCGTAGAATATTGAGGCCGGTGCTCCAAAATAATCAAAATGCATTTTTAATAGGTGATTTGTAGGATTACTTCAGTATGAAGTACACTTTTCAAATAAATGAGTCATATCTGATGTATCCATTTAGAATGATGAATATGGATAATTGGAAGGGCTCTCTAGTTTAGCAAGTTTTTTTTTATTTTATTTTTTTATTTTTTTTTTTATTTATTTAAATATTGAACATCATAAAAATAAGTAGTACTACTTGCTTTGAACCCTTTTCATAGAATGTTCACAGACCCCTACTTGTATGAATCAAACTATGGCATAATCAGATCGGACTCTCCACATTTTGCAATCTTGCTTTTGTATATATTTATTTGTGCAGAGCTATTCACTGTATCTTTTACAGTAACATTTTGTAGCAAACTCTTATACAGTATGTCATATTTTATGTTTTTATAGTCTGAATTTTCTGTTGCTGCTGGTAATGTGAATATTTATTGTTATTATGTTCCAATACCTTGGAGCTGGCTGATGCACGGTGTTTCCCTGCATCCAGGGTGTTTCCCTGCCTAAGGCCTGACACTCTGGGATAGTCTCCAGAATTCCTACGACACTACATAGGACAAAAACATAAGAAAATGGAAAAATATACTGTTTGAATGGGATGTATAGTGTTTCCCTGCCTTACTTGATTTTAAAACGAAAACTGTATGTCACATACATTTCATAGTTTTACAAATATAGAAGATATGACCTTCATTTGGATTCAGTTGAATATAGATTGTACAAGTTAGTGTGAGTCAGAGTTTCATAGTTTGAAAGAAATTAAAGAACTTGAGAATGAGTGGTGGAAGCAGTAATGTATCGTTGAAGTGAATTTGAACAGACAAGAAGTTTGGCTCAGAGAAATTGTTTAGTTACAGAACAATAGAGAATTGTGTCAGTCACAGGCTTTTAAATGTCTCGGGTGTTTCTGAATAGAGCTTGTTGATCTAGTCTGTTTTCTGAAGAAGCTCTCTGATCTGAGCACTTATGTAGAGTTTCAGTTTGTTTGTTTGTTTGTTGGTGATGGGAGCCCTGCTGTGTGCGTGTGTGCGTGTGTGCGTGTGTGCGTGCGTGCGTGCGTGTGTGTGTTTCTGTGCGTGCGTGCATGTGTTTCTGTGTGTGAGGGAGTTCATAGTAGATGCGGCTGTGTCAGATGTTTCCTGCCTCGTATAAAGTAGAGGAAATAAATATTGCTAAGAAATAAGTAACTGTTTTCTTTCACTTAAATTCTGTTAAAGCGGTAGCTGAAACTAAATCCAAAACTGTATGGCCTAAAACACAATTAAAGCTACAAGCTTTTACAGTATAATCATCTGTGTTTCTGGATAAGTTTGTCTGTGTTGTACTGTAATGGCCTTTTCACAAATTCTTACACAATATATACACCCAAATATGTTGTTTTTGTCAGAGATCAGCCAGGCTCCATCATCACCCGATCACAGCGTTCGATGTCACCGGAGTTCTAATCACACGCACCTGCACCTCATCTCCTCATCAGCACACACCTCACACAGTCACTTTGTCTGGTCTCATTTTGAGTAAGGACTCACCTTCCTGGTTCCACTTACCTGATTCCAGCGACTGTTACTTCTCCGTTGTATCTCCTGATTCTCCGTGTCTCCATTGTCTTCCTGGTCCTCTGTGTCTGCAGTTCGTCTCCATTTCCAAGTCCCCTTCCAGTCATCAGTTCCTTCACCGAGGTGTGTGCTCCAGCTTCAATCTTGTTTGCCATCCATGACCTCCACATCCATCTTCAGAGAGAAAGAATGATAGTATTCCTATTCTCCATTCATCTGCTTAACATATCCTCAGATATATTCACCACCCCGTCTTCATATTCTTCTGCTGTCAAATAAACTCCAGTACAAATACCAGTACACACCCTCCTCGACTCTGGGTCAGATAGGAACTTCATCTGCGATTCCCTTTGCCGCCAGCTCAACCTCCAGAAGAGATCCATGAGAGCCATTACCAAGTCCAGTCGACTTGGACTGGAGTCGTTATCTCCTGGACATCAGGAGAGGTCCTGAAGTGGGGCGATTGTTGTTTCCCAGGATGCTTCCCTCATCTACATCAACCAGTCGTGGCACTTCCGGTCAATTCCACCTCCATCGAGAGTCCAGTCGAACAGCAATCCATTGACATTCCTGCCTGTTACACCTCCTTCAGTGACGTATTCTTCCCCAAACGGGCATCGTCGTTGCCTCCACACTGGCCATGGGACTGTGCCATCGACCTCCTTCCAGCCTCCTTCGAGCTTCTTCTTTGTGGCGAAGAAGGACGGAGGCTTGTGGCCCTGCATTGATTACAGAGCACTCAACAACATCACCGTTAAATTCTGGTATCCACTTCCCCTCGTCCCTGCGGCCCTGGAACAACTTTGTGGAGCAGCCGTTTTCACCAAGTTGGTCCCTTCGCAGCGCGCACAACCTCATCCGGATACGTGAGGGGGATGAGTGGAAGACTGCATTTGTGACCCCTACAGGACACTACCTTGTCATGCCTTATGGGTTAGTAAACGCCCCCTCCATATTCCAGGATTTCATGCACGAGGTGCTCCGGGACTTCCTTCATCGATCCGTGATAGTCTACATTGACGATATCTTGATTTATTTCCGGAGCCTGGCCAACCATCGCCAACACGTTGCGGAGGTCCTTCAACACCTGAGAGAGCACCAACTTTTCCTGAAAGCTGAGAAGTGTTCCTTTCATCAACCCACTGTGCAATTCTTAGGTTATAACATCAGTGAACATGGCATCCAGATGGATGAGGGGAAGGTCATTGCAGTCCGTTCATGGCCCCTACCTTTAACCATCAAAGAGCTCCAGAGATTCCTAGGTTTTGCAAACTTCTACCGCCGCTTCATCCACAGTTACAGTTCCATAACTGCACCGTTAACCAACCTCCTCAAAAATAAGCTCAAGTCTCTGTCCTGGACACCAGCCTCCACCCAGGCTTTCCAGAGCCTCAAGGATGCCTTCAGCAGCGCACTGCTCCTGATCCATCCTGACCCCAATAAGCCCTTCATCGTCGAAGTCGACGCATCCACCACCGGGGTAGGAGCGGTGCTGTCTCAGCAGCAGGGAAACCCAGCACATCTCCATCCATGCGCCTTTTTTTTCTAAGAATTTATCACCGGCGGAGATGAACTATGACGCTTCTGGTGGCCCAACATGGCAAGGGACGTGAGAAGGTTCGTCAGAGGATGTGTAGATTGTGCCATCTCCAAGAATCCACGTCATCTTCCATCCGGCAAGCTCCATCCATTGCTCGTTCCACAGCGCCCCTGGTCACACCTAGGAGTAGATTTCGCCACAGACCTGCCTTCCTCAGACAGTAACACCTCCATATTGATTATTGTTGACCGATTCTCTAAATCCTGTTGTTTGGTCCCCCTGAAAGGTTTACCCACAGCCAGGATCACTGCGGAACTCCTCTTCAATCACGTCTTCCGTTACTATGGCATCCCTGAAGATATTGTGTGGGGTGGGGGTGGGGGTGTACTGTCAGAGATCAGCCAGGCTCCACCATCACCCAATCACAGCGTTTGATGTCACCGGAGTTCTAATCACATGCACCTGCACCTCATCTCCTCATCAGCACAGACTTATATAAGCACACACCTCACACAGTCACTTTGTCTGGTCTCGTTTTGAGTAAGGACTCACCTTCCTGGTTCCACTTACCTGATTCCAGCGACTGTTACTTGTCTCCGTTGTATCTCCTGATTCTCTGTGTCTCCTTCGTCTTCCTGGTCCTCCGTGTCTGCAGTTCGTCTCCATTTCCAAGTCCCCTTCCAGTCATCAGTTCCTTCACCGAGGTGTGTGCTCCAGCTTCCATCTTGTTCGCCATCCAAGACCTCCTCATCCATCTTCAGAGAGAAAGACTGTCAGTATTCCTATTCTCCATTCATCTGCTTAACATATCCTCAGATATACTTACCACCCCGTCTTCATATTCTTCTGCTGTCTCTGTTCCGTAACAGTTTTAGACTCCATGACTTCATTTGTGTGGGCAATATCAAAATTAGGGATGGGCAACATTGGTCGAGTACTCAAATACTCGAACGTGACAGTGACGATCGATCATGAAAACGATGATCGCCCTGACTTTAAAACATATATATATATTTGTCTATTTTTCTGATTGGTTATTTTGGCATTTTGCGCGGTACCTGAGGTCTGATTAGTTAGTTAGACAGTGCCTTCCAGACCAGCGAAATAAAGTGAAACTGAAGCACACTGCAGTGATGCCTGGGATCATTGTGATCATGAAGTGCAAGATGTGCAGCGCCAATCTGTCATATACATAGCATTATAATGAAAAAAAGATTGTGATAGAATGTTGTAAATTCTCTGTGCTTTAGTTCCCCGTGTATCAGCTGTTAAACGAAATCCACAATGAGAGTTACATCAGACTAGCACGGTGAAGTTCATGTGTGCATCTGGGTCCTTTTGTGCAGATGCAAGTTGTAAGATTACTTTTATGTTGTCTATATCTGATTAATGTCATATAGGACGCGTCTGGTTGAGTTTATTAACCAGCTAGCAAAGCGCCGCCGTTATATAGACTGGTGTTCATTCTCTTCAGTTTCAGCTCAAATGCAATGCCCGACATTATCGACTCTGGGTTATATTCTTTTTAGATAGCCTTTTTCTTTTTCAAAATCATTGATGATATTAATAACGCAGCAGTGGTATTTTGTTGTCAAGGTTTTTTTAAAGTAGACCTATTATATAAAGTTGTTTCTCATTATGGATTCGAAAACGCGCAGTGATGTCTGTAATCACTTTGATCATGAAAAATAAAAATATGTCATATAGCATTATAATGAGAACACTATTGTAATAGTGTTGTAAATTCTCTGTGCTTTCGTTGTCCGTGTATCGGTGTTGTTGTTAAGGGAAGAGCGCATTCAAAATGTGTTTTATGGTTTATGTCCCTTTTAAACCATAGCCTGTAAAAACTAGCACGGCCAAGTTCACGTGCGCATTCGCATCCTTTTGTGCTGATCTAGCTAAGTTGTAATAGGTACATATCTGCTTAATCTCACATAGGATGCGCTTGGTTGAGTTTATTAACCCGCTAGCAAAGCTCTGCAGGGTGGTGCTTATTCACAGTTTCAGCTCAAATACAATGTCCGCTATTATTGACTGAGTTATTTGAGACAGTTATTTTGTTTTTAGAGGTTTCTTTTTCAAAAACATTTATGCATCATAATCTAGCAGTTATTTTTTCTAGTCATGTGTTCATGTTTTCATAGACATGTCATGTTTGTATTTGTCAACATTAATTTTCGTAACAGTCTTAAAATAGTTTCATATTTTTTTTATTTAAGTGAACTTAAAACAAACTTTACATAAACCCATTATAATAAATGTCATATTTACTTGTGGCCTTCCTACCTGTTGAACATATACAGAAATTGAATAAAGTTATCAATAAAGAATAAAATTATAAGACTCATCAGACCAGGCAACATTTATCCAGTCTTCAACTGTCCAATTTTGGTGCGCTTGTGCAAATTGTAGCCTCTTTTTCCTATTTGTAGTGGAGATGAGTGGTACCCGGTGGGGTCTTCTGCTGTTGTAGCCCATCCGCCTCAAGGTTGTGCATGTTGTGGCTTCACAAATGCTTTGCTGCATACCTCGGTTGTAACGAGTGGTTATTTCAGTCAAAGTTGCTCTTCTATCAGCTTGAATCAGTCGGCCCATTCTCCTCTGACCTCTAGCATCAACAAGGCATTTTCGCCCACAGGACTGGCGCATACTGGATGTTTTTCCCTTTTCACACCATTCTTTGTAAACTCTAGAAATGGTTGTGCGTGAAAATCCCAGTAACTGAGCAGATTGTGAAATACTCAGACCGGCCCGTCTGGCACCAACAACCATGCCACGCTCAAAATTGCTTAAATCACCTTTCTTTCCCATTCTGACATTCAGTTTGGAGTTCAGGAGATTGTCTGGACCAGGACCACACCCCTAAATGCATTGAAGCAACTGCCATGTGATTGGTTGATTAGATAATTGCATTAATGAGAAATTGAACAGGTGTTCCTAATAATCCTTTAGGTGAGTGTACATCAGAGCAACTGGTTTATTAGACTGCTGTCACTTTAAGATCTGCCGCTGCCGAACATGACGTGGCTCTGACATGCTGTCATGCGCATCTCATTTTCTCACAACTCTTTAAGTTCATTGAATGTTATTTAACTCATTTAAGACTGCTCTTATGAGAATACTCACAAATCAGGCATTTTGGAAAAATTCTGTGTTAATGTTTTTTCAAGCGCGAAAGAGAACTCGATTCTGGCGTGCTCTTTTCTGTGTGTCGTGTGTGTCTTGACAGCATGTTATGTTCATTCATAACAATCATTTTTTTGGCCAGATCTTTTTTTTACAGTCCAGTATTGAATGTGGCTCCAACACTGCATGCTCTCCATATGCTAATAAGTCCTTTCATAGGTCCAGTGTGGAATTCCATTCTGTGCAACAAGACCATGTCAAGCATGTATCTTGAGCCTTGGTGGAGAATGCAGGACCCATTCTGAGCCATTCTAAGGAGCTTAAAGCCAGAATTCCTCCGCTTGGAGGGCTTTTCTGTCTCCAAGGTGGTAAAGTGTGGCGGCCTTTTCAGACTCTGGAATGTTGCACTTGTTCAGTTCCAGGCGGGAATGCAGGTGCTCTGCCATTTTTCAGCTTTCAGGACAGGCGCTCATGAAGGACCACTGGCCTCGGACTTCTCATAGATCATGTACAGTGAAGGCTTTGTCTCCGTGGTGACATTTTTCCTGTCGAAGTTTTCTCCAAAACCTGCATTTTGGCTCCTGTGCATGAGGAGACTTTAGCTGAAGGAATGATACAGAGATTCTTGCTTTTCTGTATCATCTGATGTGATGTTTGAAAGTTAACAGTTTCTTTAGTTTCAGTGTGAATGGCCTCAGAACAGGATGTGACATCGGGACTTCAAAAGTGCAGTTAAAAAAAAAAAAAAAATTATAATTAATAACAATTAAAATAATAATAATAATACAATTATTATAAAATGTCAACAAATTAAACATATACAGGTGACTGTAAAACCTGTGTAATTAAGTATGCTGCAGCCTTGGCCAATTCACATTTTTATTACTTAAACAAGACAATGATTTTCAGCAGATTGCAATAAACTATGAAATTCTGCACTGTAAGTAGCTTAATTTGCCCTTAGCCAGAATGTGGCACTTTGACCTAGAAAATAGCTTTTACCCAATCAAAATAACTGAAGTGCTATGACTATTCTTGAACCTTTTTTAGAAGGTCTACCACCTTATCAGGTTAGTGTTAACTGTCCACTGCAGTCGGCAATCATTAGATATTCATTAGTTTCAGTTCCATTACCTCAATGTCATTAGAGGTTTATATAGTTTACTCAGCGTGTAACAGCGTTTAACATGTAAAACAGAAGATTGAGAGGATATTATTTGTGCTGAGTGCACAGCTTGTTAGTAAGGATTGAATGAGAGCATCAGGTGGTTCTGAAATGAATAACTTTCCTGTGTTGCTTTTGAAAGCATTGTTGTCAAAGTGGCATTTGTCACTCATATGTCTTGTATGTCCTTTCTTTTAGTAAGTCTAGCTCTTTATTGTCTTTGTAGATGCATAAAGAAATAATCTGAAATCAATTGAAAATGTAGATAAATGGAAATGTGTATGAAAAAGTTGTAAATTGAATAGACGTATGTATAATGTCATAAAATATACAAACGTATGTTATATAGAAAAAAAGTATTATATAGTAGAAAAGTGATGAAAAAACGGTGCTGTCTTTGTGGAATGGGTTTTATACATAATTATTAATAAATGTATGTAAAGGCTAATGCATAATCATTCGGTTCAAAAATTGATTTAGACCCTGATGTGAATCAGTGGAGCCTTGTATCAATCTGGAGAGGTTTATTTTGCAATATATGACTAACTGACTGTACGTTATCAAGAATCAAATATTCCAGCGAGTCTTCATAAACATCTTTAATCTTTAGTCCAATCTTTGTCTCCATTTATGTTCTTCTCTGTTTGTGTCGGTAGTTGTGTTCAGGTTGTTGTTGAGGAAGGGAGGAAATGTAGAAAATTGTGTTGGTCACTTAAAATAAATGGAAGTGTTTGTGCTTTCCTCGACTCTGAAACACTTGATGTAGCAAAATACCAATCAATACCAATTTTGTTATGTTTTATTTAAGTGTGTTACGGAAATCATAGGGCCCAACAAAAGGGTGAAACTTAATTTTTCGCTTCTAATCGTATAATAGGCTCTGCATGTCTTCTCGTTTCTCCGATTTCTTGCTCTCAAAATAAAATTTTGGGTACATAGCACAGCCATTTTTGTGCCTTTTGTTGGTGCTGGATGGCTAGGAACAGAGTGGGCTTATCTTATTTAATAGATTTTACACCCATTGTTGGTCTAAAAATACATTATTGGAAAAAAAGAAAGAAGTTATGGGGAAAGACATCCCTACTTGGACTTACTGTTGTCTGCAGTCCTCCACACATTGGTTTCTTCTAAGCTGTATTAGAGTGTAATGATTTTTTAATGAGAGGTTGGCTTCTGTTCTGTTCTTTGTGTAGTGTGCTGCTTCTCGGCTGTAGTAGAACCCAATCCTGATGTCTTTGCCTTCTTGACCACAGCCTGACGTCTGATTGGTCTAGTATCCGTCTGGAATTTTGCTTTCCCTGCTCTTGACCCCACCCTCCCTCTGCCCTGAGGGCGTCAATGAACAACGGCATTCCCTTGCATAGCCGTGTGTGTGTGTGCGCGTCGTCTATAGAGTGAGAAGAGCAACGGGAAAGGGGAATATGAGTTCAAACAGACTTATATTTACAGTCACACCTAATGACAAAGTGCACTGGGAAAAAAATGTTTTTCCCTGGAAATGTCTGCTTGTGTTTTTGTTTGTATAATAGTTGGGCTTCTATTATTGTTCTCTATGAAGGAAAGACGATCCTTTTTCTCTTGCTCTCTCTTTCACACATAACATACCTACACACATCCCCCCCCCCCCCCCCCCCCCCCCTCTCTCTCTCTCTGCTCGCATGGCTTAGATCTTGTGTAAAGGGGAGGGTCTGAACTCTGTTTGCAGTGAATGCCCCTGTCTTGCAAACACTCGCTCTCACTCTCACACAAAGCTGCTATTCCCGCTAGAAAGAGAGTGTGTGAATGAAGAAAAGGGGAAAAAAAAGAGAGTTTGGATGTAGCTGGACTGTAACTGGACAGTGGGACATGTGACCATTGGATCTTTATGTGCTGATGAAGTGATGGTGTGAGGTGTTTTTGCACTGTTGGAGTGACTGAGAGGTAAGGGATTGATTTTTCACTCTCCCACTGCTGTTTGTGGATCACTGACAGTGTGAGTGTGTGTGTATCTATGTATATGTGAACAGGTGAAAACTTATCAGAACTTACCAGAAACAAGAGTAAGTGCTTTAACACTCTGCAGTTGTGGTCCGGAGCCATGCTGTACTCCTGTAAGCTCTTCTTGCATTGTTGTAAAAGTTGCCATTCTCATTCTGATTGAAAATCTGATAGCAGCAGAACTCTTCTTCTCAAAGTTTTGTTCTGATCCAGGGTTGACCCAAAACTATAACTGGATGGTGTTGCTAAAATTGTCTCTGGTCATTGTAGAAAGCCCACGTCCAATAGCATCAGCAGAGAGCAGTTCAGAATTGGAATCAAATTTAGAATCAGAAGGTTTATCAAGTTATTAAAAAAATTACTTGCATAACATATTATGCATACACAATAGAATTTTTATATTTATTTGTTCATTTTTATTTATCCTATTTTTACATTTCGATCATCTTTACCATTCTAACGCTCACTTAAAGTCAAACACTAATAATTTACTAAAACTGTTAAATGCAATCTTTAGCAAATTTCAAAATGAATATCCATGCTGTACTTTTTAATGCTTTTGATTTAGTTTTTGTTTAATTTTTTTTTAACTCTAACCCTAATTTTTAGACAAAGTAGTACAACATTTTAATATTGACTAGCAACATTACCATAGCTTCCTTATATACAGTACCAGTATGTGCACATGCAAGTCTGTGTCAATCTTGACATGCACACCAATGCTTTCTACATATGTGACCCGTGCTGGAAAAACGAGTCAGAATGCGCATAGGCTAATTACCAGCTACAGACAAAATAAGTGAAAAATGTCAATTTTGGTCGAATTTGAGGTTTTCACAAAAAAGCCCTCATCAGCGATCCCAATGCTCCAAATAGCAATTAAACATCTAAAAGTATCTTTATTTGTACATTTTCTGAGAGAAGTATCTTTTCCTTGTCCATGCCGTTTTTCTCTGCTCGCTTCTTGAAGACTGGCGCGTGTGCACAGACGCCTCTCAGACAGCGCGTGATCTCGATATACACATATAGAATTACAGTATTTCAAAATGTCTCTCATGGCGAGTATTCATGCAAACATTATCTCTTATGTCTTAAATGAACTTTTGGTTAACTGTTGTGGAAAAACATCTGATGTGTAACATTATATTAGATCTGTGCGGTACAGTAGATCTTAATATAGGCTATAGGTTGTCTATTTCATTAATATTAATCAAACAATTGTGGTATCATGGAGAAAAACTTGAATATATATATTTTTCTAGATATTTGGTTTTGATTTAGTGCGTGCCAAATTTGGGGTTATTACCAGGGATTGTAAGGTATGGTTGCTAGGTGATTTTGTTTTGGAACCTTCAGAAAACTTTAACTTGATTTTTCCCAAAATTGACTTTGCTGACTCTATCGACTTCAAAAAGGTGTAGCTCAGTCATTTTTTGTACATTATTTTGAAGGGGGTTTTTTTTATAGAGAATGTGAAACTAACCTTAACTCATTTTTGAAAATTTACTCGTTTTGAGGCTTGCGACTCATTTTGCCAGCACGGGTCACATATGCTTATAACTGCCTTCGTTGTACCTAAAATGCAAACCAGTCTGTCCACCATTGCAGGGCATTCCTTATAGAACTGTATTCACGGATCATTGTTGCTCTATTAATAGCCTGAGACAGGGCAGGGAGTGAGGCTGCAGCTGAAGGGAAGGAAGTGGGCCTTGAGTGCACAAGGATTACCAGGGTTCACTGCACTAGGGGCCCCACACTGGCCATTGCCTGGAACCAGGCTTTTTGGGAAGGCTAGAATGCTTGGTAGCAGCCGTGCTAAAAAATGAATCACACTGCAATACTCCTTTCCTTGCATGACCTCATGTTCTCGACTAGGTTCCATGCCTGTCCAGATATGACTAGCTGTTGTCTAACAGCTAATCCTTAATTTTAGCCTGTTGTACCAGAATAAAACAAAAGAGACTGACAGGAAGCCAGAGAGAAAGAACAACAGTCTCCGCGGGATAATGCAATACCGCCACAGCTGAGACAATATGTATGGTCAATCACGGTCTGAATGGGGGAAGGTATGAATGAAAATGAATAACCAGTTCCTCGGAAAGAGAGACATTCTCATTTCACTTGCAAAACATCTGTCTCAAATGCTTTGTGACTTTGTGAGTTATGACTGGACAGACTCTCTGGGTTTATTCAGTAGGAGACTTTACCTGTGGAATGTTAACTGCCTTCATTTCTCTCCTGTCCCTTTTTCTCCTCCTGCCGGCGAAACTCTCACATCCCATTCTCTGCATGTTTGTTTTCAGCACCGCTTCTGTCAGTCAGAGCTCAACCCAGCACCAGACACTTTGACCCGCACCGGTCCTGACATTTTTACTGTGGCTGTGAAGCCTTTGATTGGTCAGGCGTCCCGCTCCACTTACACATAGTATCAATATGTATTTCTTATGACTGGGTTTCATTTTTCTGCATTTGGCAGAGGCTTTTATTCAAAGTGACTCACACTACTGTTCAAAAGTTTGGGGTCAGTACTTCTATTCAGCAAGGATGCATTAAATTAATTAATTAATAAAGACTTACATTGCTACAAAAGTTTTCTATTTCAAATAAATGCTGTTCTTTTGAACTTTCTATTTGTCAAAGGATCCTGGAAAAATGTATCACATTTTTTCGACCAAAATATTAAGCAGCACAACCATTTTGACCATTGATGATGTTTCTTGAGCAGCAAATCAGCATATTAGACTGATTTCTGAAGGATCATGTGACACTGGAGACTGGAGTAATGGCTGCTGTAGGAATACATTACATTTTTAAATATATTAAAATAGAAAACAGTTATTTTAAATCATAATCATATTTCGCTTTCATTTGCATATATTTTTCTTCAAATATATGCAAATATAAGAAACCTCTTTCAAAAACATTACAAATCTTACAGATACCAAATTTTTGAACGGTAGTGCATTGAAAATACTTTTTTCTTGAATTGTGAGAGTCAAACCATTGACCTTGTTGTTGCTAGCGCCATGCTGTACTGTTTGAGCTACTGAAATGGATCAGTCTATTAGAAATCCAAGATGCATTTAGATTGTATTGTGAAACATTTGCATTGATATTAGTATTTCCAGAACTTTAGTCTTTATTGTAAGAGCTTTAGTCTTACCATGCTCTGTGTTGCCGGTTCTTGGCTTCTTTTTTTTCTTTCTTTTTTGCAAGGATGCTTAAACTATTTTCTCCCACTGTGGGAATATTTGTGAAATGCAATAGACGTGTTTTTCTGTAAAATAATAAAAGCATTTTGAATAGGGCATCAGTGTTTTTCAAAATATGCTTGACTAATGCAATTTGATGTAAGGTGTAAGTGTAATCCAGCTTAAAATATTAAGATACTATCCAGATTTAAAAAGCTAATGTTAATCCTAGGTGCAAATGGGCCTTGTAGTCATGTTTTGTCATTTTAGTAATTTACATGCAGTAATGTGTGTTTACTTCATTGTACTATGTTTAGACTGGCCTTGTTAATGTTGACCGATGAAGAGAGCAGTGTAATGGCAGTGAAACTTGTCATTCTTCATCATCACTTCTTATACTTGTTTTAGACATGGCTGGAAAAGGCAAGCTGTGAGTGAGTGTGTGTGTGTGTGTGTGTGTGTGTGAAACAGGATGCTCATTGTTCTCTACTCGTTACAAACAATCATTTGGCCATCTGATCCTTTCATGATTGGTCAAACGGATCTGTTAATGAAGTGCCGCTTACACAGGGCTATTATGAAAGAGTTAGTCACACATGCGCACACACACAGAAGCTACTGATGATGGTGTCATTTTAACAAATCACATGCTTTGCGATGTAATCTAAACAAATTTACATCCTTTTTTTAAATCACAAATAAAGTTTACCAGCAGATCAAGTACAGATTGCTTGTCATTGTCATAGTAACAGTGTGTGAGGGAAGCAGAGGAAGCTGTGATCAGTGCTGAGATGTGTCATGCAGTGAGTGACGTGTGCTTGACACTATGACCTGGGCATCCACACACACACACACACACACACACAATGCCGTGTGTGTTTGTCCATGAACAAAACAGGAAAAGACATTCATGCTTGGTTCATTCTCCTCCACAAACACATATAGCCTTCAACACATGTTTCTGACTCAGTAAATGACCATCAGAGTGCAGACTCTGAATTTAGTCTGTTGTTCCTCAAGGAGTGTTTGTACTTTATAAAATTTAAGTTCAATGGCTTACTTTTTTTTCTATTTCAAATAAATGCTGTTCTTTTGAACTTTCTATTTATCAAAGAATCCTGAAAAAATCTATTACAGTTTCCACAAAAAAATTAAGCAGCACAATTTTTTTTAAATTCTTTATTTATTAAACAATTACTTTTTATTTATTTTACATTTTAACTATTTACAACAAAGCCCAAGAACCGTCCACAATCATAACATATAGAAATAAGACTTAATAAAAATAAATGAAGTAAATAAATAAAATGAAAAGAAAAGAAAAAAAAAAACCTGACTAAAACAGTATATAAAAGGATACCAAGTACATCTCAAGATTTCAAAATAACCATTTGACCATTGATGATGTTTCTTGAGCAGCAAATCAGCTGATTAGAATGCTTTCTGAAGGATCATGTGACACTGAAGACTGGAGTAATGGCTGCAGTAGGAATAAATTAAACTTTTAAATATATTCAAATAGAAAATAATTATTTTAAATGGTAATATTTCACAATTTAGCCTTCACTTTCACAAAATAGCTTGTAAAATACCCTCTCCTTCCTAAACACACACATATTAAAGTGGCAAACATAGGCACTTCTAAAAGCACCAGGGACAAGCTCTGACACACATATTCTGACATTCTTTACATTTTTACTGCATACAAACACATGCACAGAAAACCGTTAGGTCACAACAGGAAAACTAAAGAATGTGCATCATTTCCACTAGGCCCTCGGACTTCCTTCATCGTAGACACACACACACACACACACACACACCCAAACAGCCATACAGTCAAACACATAGAAGTATGCTATGAGCTGTGACCGTGACAATAGCTTGTTACTATGGTGAAACAAAGGATACATTCCATTCAGCCAGGATAGATCATGAAGTTGACTTCACGCTGTGTTTGACCATCTTTAGTGAGATTCCAAATTGTAGGGAACATGTATACTCAGTCCAAAAGACACTGTAGATGACATAGGGAACAAGTGTACATTAATATGCAGTAATACTTTACAGGAAGTGTATCATTGTGTCCATACTATATAAAGTTTGGCTAAAATATACTCTTAAAAAATCAATGCAATCTGCAATATGGTTAAAAAGCAGTATGGAGTGTGCATGTGACCCCTTTAAAGTAATTTATCATTTTATATTTATATTAATTTAAGCATATGATAATATATAAACATATTTATTTTGTATTTTATTTTTAAGTATTCATTCATATTTATGTATGCAAGCTATATTTATTTACACCACACCAGTATAAGGTTATCAGTAAACCAGTAATCTGTCTGACTTTCAAGTGTTTGTGCAGGTTAATCCAAGTGAATAGATTTTATAGCGATCGAAGAAAACACTGCTTAGGGACCTTCTTAGAGTACAACTGAAGACAAATGCTATTCCAAGTCCAAGTTTGTCAGATGTCTTATATTGCTATATGTCTCGTTCTCTATTGTAATAAATATAGTGAGCATTTAGCCTTGATCCAAATGTGAATGTGGCAGTGTCATTTCAGGCTTCTACCAAGCTATTTGAGGTCTTCTCAACTTCCTCCCCCCAAAAAATACATCAAGGTGAAATATTTATAAGTGGCAGAACTTTTGCTTTTTACTCTAAATAATTTGCAAGACTTTGAAATGTTCTGTGATCTAATACTAGAGTGAGACTATATGAATATTTAACCAAGATTCTGTATATGATAAACAACATATAATAATATCTGAATTGGAGGTAAAATACTGAATAAACTAGCCCTTTTCGGACAGGACAATAGGGAATATTGTGTTTCATAGACGCACTTTGTGCTTTTAATCCTGTCCGAATCTGCCAAGATCTTTACAACCTCCAAATTCCAGAGCAAATTACCTACTATTTTTCGGCAAACTCAGCGGTCCTCTGAGTCTGAGAAATCTAATCCCGTCCGGATGTGAATATCTGTGATTGCTGATGTTGTATTATCCAAACATGTTGTATTATATGTTTTTATTTTTTATTTTTTTAACCTACCTGATCTACTGTTTGCTCATTAATCTTCAGCATGTTTTCATTTTGTTTCAATATGCATGGTATCAGATGAAAAAATAACATTTATAAAATTAATTAATAGAGCCAAATCGTGGAAACTGTGAAGACTGCCCATCTTAATATCAATGACAGGTAATAGTAAGATACTTGTCTAAATTTCTCTGCAAGTTTATTATAGACAGCCACTGCTATGAATTTTGCTTAAATAGAGTTTTTATAATAAATTAAAATATCAACAAATAATACATTAAAAGACATATACATGCACGTAATGAACACATGGCAACAGATGTTAGTCCCGTCCGAATCAGTACATGAAATCACAGACGTTGAGTGATAAGAATTGTAACTCAAACATAGTTTAGAAAACTAGTCCCATCCAAATAGGGCTTAAAGGGAATGTCTAATGCTATTTCATGCATTCTGACTTATTTACACTGTTAAAGAGATGGATTCTCATGCTAAACATGGCCAATGTTTCAAAAAAACGAGTTGGTATTTCTATGCTATAACACATTTCAGAAAGTTTAAGTTTCAGAAAGTTTTTTTCAAGTATGGCCCTGTATGACGTCATAAAGGGCGGAATTCCTTGTATGGGCACTTCTCCTGGATGAAGGATGCAATACTACTCTATAGGTAAAGAAAGAAAGAAAGAAATGGCAATTTCAGTTAGATCTAACAAGTGACAGCACTCACTAAGCACAAACATCCCTACTAGTATATTGCTGTGTAAATGGTATTGCAGATTCACTATTAGTTGCCTATTAGTTATATACTTCATCACCATAGTACTTTTCAGTTGTCTGAGACCACCTACAACGTATGTGATTTAGATTTGTGTACAGCAGTGGTCGCCAACCCGTCGATCGCGATTGACTGGTAGATCTTTATCACTGTCCTGGTAGCTCCCGATAAATAACCGAAAAATAAGTAACAACACATTAGCAAGGCTCGAAATTGCTCCCAAAATGTATTCTCTGCAACCTTAAAATTCGCACCGCACAAATCGGCCATAAATTGGAAACAGCCGGTTAATTTGTGCTCCAAACACACAATTAGCAACTGGACGGTTTTTAGTTTAATTTTGTCTGATCTCTATTCCGGACTTGCACACAAACTGCATTGCAATCATTTCCCAAATTCATTTGTGTGAAAATATTACGAAGTCTGTTAACAGGACGTCAACACGGCCCAGAGAGGGGACACACTGAAGACAGACGCAAAGAGGAGAGTGCAGACGTGCAGCAGAGAAAATACCAGACACAGTGGGCCTGTTTACACATGGTTACTTGCGTTTTCTCTGATCAGATAGCTTGATTCAGTCGTGAAAAGACCAGGTGTAAATGCCCTCCGACACGCATTCGAGACGGATTTAAATCCGATCACTCAAACCACTACAGGAGGTGGTCTGGGCCGCATTCCAGACGAAACTGGACAAGTCTAAATGCATCTGGTTGTTGAAATCACATATGTAAATTTTACTCCTCCCAATAATGCTAATAAATAAATGTGTGAGAGCGTGTTATGGGCTATATGTCATGTTATAGCCAGACATGACAGCGCTACTGAAGCACGCAAAATAAAAAAGTGAAATTTGCAGACGCTCAATACACAATCATCATCATTAAAAGTATAAAAAACTAAATGATCTTACCAGTGCTTATGCCACTCTCTCTCCTATTGCGGCCTTTGATTTTGAAATTAGCTGTTGATCAATAAAATGGAGCTCATGTCTGTTGATTTCGGTGATGTGAACTCCATTAAAATCTGCATATAGTGCGGGAATTGAAGATCAGATTTATATCCGTTTTGCGGAGACACATGTATGTGACCAAGTGTAAATGGAATCGTTCTGATAAATCAGATAGATATCAGATCTATAAAAACCATAGACTGTAAAAAAATACAGGTAAAAAAACACATTAAGTGGACCAGGTATAAATAGGCCCAGCAAGATCACTGTTCGCGATGCCTGAAATATAGGAAGAAAAATATAAATATTGAATTGGGGAGGGGGGTTACATGAATGTATCTCTGAATGAAACCGTCTTCAGAACAGTTTCGATGGCATTTTTACAGCGGTACCCAAAGAAACGCTTCTTTTCCATGTGCACCACCTACTGTCAGAGATTGAATTTACATTTGTATTCAGTCCATCGGTTTTTGTTTTGTGCAGGTGTGTCTTATGTAACAATTTGACAAAGCTAAAGTCAGACCATTCTGTATTTGCTCTAAGTCTTGAAATTATGCAATCTGATGTCAAAAACAACTGCTCATGCTACATGTGTGTATCTTTGTTTGGATCGTGATTAAAATGCAGTGGATGCCTCATTTCAAATGGCTAAATTTTTTAAGGCCAGTTTGGCCTGTTATAGAGCAAATAAACAACAAATGAATTTGCTTAAAAAAAGAAAAAAAAATCGGCAGCTGGTATCAGAAATAGCCAATTTGCTTGTAAAAAAAACCCCCCCTCTGTATCGGCCATGAAAAATATATATGGTAGATCTTGCCTTTCATCAAGGCTGAGGTCAGGGATCTTTGGCTTGAAAAGGTTGGTGACCACTGGTGTACAGAGTGCTGAAAAGCAAAGATCATATACACTCACCTAAAGGATTATTAGGAACACCTGTTCAATTTCTCATTAATGCAATTATCTAATCAACCAATCACATGGCAGTTGCTTCAATGCATTTAGGGGTGTGGTTCTGGTCAAGACAATCTCCTGAACTCCAAACTGAATGTCACAATGGGAAAGAAAGGTGATTTAAGCAATTTTGAGCGTGGCATGGTTGTTGGTGCCAGACGGGCCGGTCTGAGTATTTCACAATCTGCTCAGTTACTGGGATTTTCACGCACAACCATTTCTAGAGTTTACAAAGAATGGTGTGAAAAGGGAAAAACATCCAGTATGCGCCAGTCCTGTGGGCGAAAATGCCTTGTTGATGCTAGAGGTCAGAGGAGAATGGGCCGACTGGTTCAAGCTGATAGAAGAGCAACTTTGACTGAAATAACCACTCGTTACAACCGAGGTATGCAGCAAAGCATTTGTGAAGCCACAACACGCACAACCTTGAGGCGGATGGGCTACAACAGCAGAAGACCCCACCGGGTACCACTCATCTCCACTACAAATAGGAAAAAGAGGCTACAATTTGCACGAGCTCACCAAAATTGGACAGTTGAAGACTGGAAAAATGTTGCCTGGTCTGATGAGTCTCGATTTCTGTTGAGACATTCAGATGGCAGAGTCAGAATTTGGCGTAAACAGAATGAGAACATGGATCAATCATGCCTTGTTACCACTGTGCAGGCTGGTGGTGGTGGTGTAATGGTGTGGGGGATGTTTTCTTGGCACACTTTAGGCCCCTTAGTGCCAGTTGGGCATCGTTTAAATGCCACGGCCTACCTGAGCATTGTTTCTGACCATGTCCATCCCTTTATGACCACCATGTACCCATCCTCTGATGGCTACTTCCAGCAGGATAATGCACCATGTCACAAAGCTCGAATCATTTCAAATTGGTTTCTTGAACATGACAATGAGTTCACTGTACTAAAATGGCCCCCACAGTCACCAGATCTCAACCCAATAGAGCATCTTTGGGATGTGGTGGAACGGGAGCTTCGTGCCCTGGATGTGCATCCCACAAATCTCCATCAACTGCAAGATGCTATCCTATCAATATGGGCCAACATTTCTAAAGAATGCTTTCAGCACCTTGTTGAATCAATGTTGAATTGAGGCAGTTCTGAAGGCGAAAGGGGGTCAAACACAGTATTAGTATGGTGTTCCTAATAATCCTTTAGGTGAGTGTATGTCAGTCTGTTATTGTGCAGTTACCAGTTCCATCATTTCAATTTCAACACAACAGTTTCATGAGTAGTGCATTCTGTTCATTAAGTTCATTTTAATCTTAATGGTTTTTGAAACCTGCAAACAGACAATATGTCCTAATGCCAAAAATTCCTAAACATGTCTCTATAAATCTAATATTCCATGATGTATATAATATAAAAAGATGAGGCTGTGCTGTATTGTTGCCTGTTTTTAAGCACCAAAGTTATAAATTATCTTTAAACCATAATTATAGTAGGTACCATTTGGAAATAGCGTTAAATCAACTGGCCAACATTTTTATAGACCTACAATAAAGTTTATTTTATATTGTGCCTCTTACCAAGGATTTAAAACACTACACCTCTGCAACATGTTACTTTTCTCTCCATTTTTATAATGACTATAATTTGATTTACTCAATGATCTGTGTGATGCAATGTTTGACTTTTCTTCTCTGACATGTTGGTTTGAGTGTGCATGTGAGTGCAAGTGTGTCTGTGAGCACATGTGCAGGATTGTTGCCGTATTGCAGAGCATTGCATAACAATCTGTCAGAGATATTGATACATGACTCAGATCATCAAAGCTCTCTACCTCATCTGCATAAAGAAAAGAGGCAGATGAATAAACTTAAGATGAAAGAACGACTGATTTTGCTCTGGGTAGAAATAAGTAATTAAAATTTCAAAGAGACTGACAAGAGTGAAGGTTTTTGAATTGTGCATGACATGTTTATGTGCACAAGGTATACTGTAGCTCAGTGTTTTGAATTAAATAAGCGGAAAAGTGTTTGCTATTTCTTCTTTTCTGTTCTCTCTCTTGTAGTTATTTAATAGACAGATACTGTAGATGTTAATTACAATCTCTGTGTTCAACCATAAACCTTGGATTGTGCTTGCAACTGTTTTTATTTTGTTTCCTTCAAAACTCTTCAAATATTGCACACAGTAGTAGTATATTTGTGACCACTGCAAGTTTGTAGCCATTCTATAAAAGTGTCCGTTTATAAGTGCAATTTTATAAACCCTGTATATAAATAATAATGGGCTGTCAAACATAAAAAAGAGCACACTTGTTATTGGTATAATGTGAAGCTGTTTCTATAAGAGAGCTTAGAATTTGGCCACCTAAAAACGCCTCTTCAAAACATTGCAAAATCTTTGGGACAACAGTGCAGGGAAAACTGTGTCAGCTGCTTCCATAAATATGTCAGTGGATTTGGGGTTTATTGTCATTTTTTTCATTTATAGGAACATGCGCACACACACAACAAATGATGACATCATCCTACAGGTTAATCTCTCTGTTTTTTGTATGTTCTGATACACACATACATACACTATATTGCCAAAGGTTTTGGGACGCCTGCCTTTACATGCACATAAAAGATATCCCATTCTTAATCCGTAGGGTTTAATATGGAGTTGGCCCACCCTTTGCAAGGTTTAGGAGTGTGTTTATGGGAATTTTTTACCATTCTTCTAGAAGCGCATTTGTGAGGTCAGGCACTGATGTTGGACGAGAAAGCCTGGCTCGCAGTCTATGCTCTAATTCATCCCAAAGGTGTTCTAGGGGTTGAGGTCAAGACTATGTGCAGACCAGTGAAGTTCCTCCACACCAAACTCGCTCATCCATGTCTTTATGGACTTTGCTTTGTGCACTGGTGGGCAGTCATGTTGGAAAAGGAAGGGGCCATCCCCAAACTGTTCCCACAAAGTTGGGAGCATAAAATTGTCCAAAATGTCTTGGTATGCTGAAGCATTAAGAGTTCCTTTCACTGGAACTAAGGGGCCAAGCCCAACCCCTGAAAAACAACCCCACACCATAATCCCCCCTCCACCAAACTTTACACTTGGCACAATGCAGTCAGGCAAGTACCATTCTCCTGGCAACCGCCAAACTCAGACTTATCTAACGGATTGCCAGACAGAGAAGCGTGATCCGTCACTCCAGAGAACACGTCTCCACTGCTCTAGAGTCCAGTGGTGGCGTGCTTTGCACCACTGCATCCGACACTTTGCATTGCACTTGGTGATGTAAGGCTTGGATGCAGCTGCTCAGCCATGGAAACCCATTCCATGAAGCTCTCTACGCACTGTTCTTGAGCTAATCTGAAGGCCACACAAAGTTTGGAGGTCTGTAGCTATTGACTCCGCTCTGTGATTTTATGTGGCCTACCACTTCGTGGCTGAGTTGCTGTTGTTTCCAATTGCTTTCACTTTGTTATAATACCACTAACAGTTGACGGTAGAATATTTAGTAGTGAGGAAATTTCACAAATGGACTTATTGCACAGGTGGCAACCTATCACGGTACTTCACTGAGCTCCTGAGAGCTCGTTTGCTACTTGACAGCGAGAAAACAACAGCAAAGAAAAAAAAGGATTATCAAACTAGGAAGTAAATAAATCTGTTGCAGAACCCATGTATGTTTTTTTGTCAGTATATGCTTGATAAGTCGAAGTTTATGAGCTTATAGCATCACATAATTGTCTAAATTTATCTAAAATAAATGTAAAATACATCTCTCCATTTGATGAAATTTTTACTAATTGATGTAATAGATTATGGCAATATACATTAAACGCTGCATTTTTAATCTTTAATCTTCTCAATTATTATAAAATCATCATTATATATTTTATTATATAAAATAGTTTGAAGGCCGTATGCACTTACTATGAACAAGCTATTTGAAGCATATCTAAGAAACAGCAAAGTTTTAATAAATTTTTCCTCCCATTCCAAGGTATTTTTTATTGAGTCAGTTTTTGGCATGTCAGGATTGTGCTGATCATGGGTGAAGTTTGGACTTTCTTTATGACAGATATACAGCATCATATGATGCGGGAGGAACCGGGATGAGTGAGAACTGATTAATGGCACAGGTCTAAAAATAAAAGCCTGAGAAAGGAAGGGTGGATTTGAGCATTATATAAAGGTCAAGAGCAGAGATGAAGATGATTTTTACACTGATAAATTATTCACTATATACGATTATAACAGGCAGGCAGTCAAGAGTGAGAAAGGGACACCTGTTTACTAGATAATACAGATCAGACACACATTTTCTTTTAATCTTAAGAAAGCACAAAGCTTTCACATTTGGTTTTCACATTTCACCTTTGATTTCTAGTGCTCGCCACATCAGTGTAAGTATCAATAGTGCAGCTGTTTGCCACTGTAGCTAGGAAACGACTCAGGAGGAGAAGACACTAGCTGGTACATTTAGCTTTTCTACAACAGACCTCAGGGTTTTGCTCCACGTGAACACAGACCAGTTTATATAATACCTGAAGAAAGCTATCCATAAACATTCCCATTCTTCTTAATGGCAGTGACTCCCCCTGGATCCATACTAACCAGCCAAACTCTGAGAACCTTGTCACACTCACAGTCAGGCACACATGTGGTGCCCTCTATTGGTGAAAAAGAATGTGCAGATTGGTGCTTGTATCCCAAGTAAAATTGTACTAGAAAAGCATTTGTAATGTTTTTTCTTTTGTTTTGTTTTTTATCGTTCAAAGTTTGTTGAGATTTTTAAATGCAATTTTTCTAAATACAGTGAAAACAGTAATATTGTGAAATTACAATTTATTTCTAATTTAATATATTATAAATGTTATTTATTTCTGTGATGGCAAAGCTGAATGTTCAGCATCATTACTCCAGTCTTCAGTGTCACATGATCCTTCAGAAACCAGCTGATTTTGTGCTCAAGAAACATTTCTTCTTATCAATGTTGAAAACAGTTGTGCTGCAGTTTGTGACAACCGTGATACATTTTTTTTCAGGATTTTTTGATGAACAAAGCTGAAAAGAGCAACATTTATTTGAAATTAAAATCTTTTGCAACATGATAAATGTTAATCAGTTTAATATGGAAGCCCGTTTCCGCCACTAAATAAAAAAATTAAAAGAGTAATTGCGACTTTTTATCTCAGAATTCCGACTTTTTTTCTCACAGTTGCGAGTTATAAAGTCAGAATTCTGAGATATAAACTCGCAATTGCGTGATCACGCAGTTGCGAGTTTACACTACTAGTTGATCAAGTCAAGTGGTCGCTTTATACAATACAGATTGTTTCAAAGCAGCTTTACAGTGATAACAGGAAAATGATGTATTTAATGATGTAAGTCAGTTCAGTGTTGATTCTGTTGTGTTGTAAAGAGTATCAATTATTAAATGAGTTAATTTCATATATAGAGCAGTTCAGCAAAAAAATATATATATTATTTCACTCTTCAGTTAGCATACAACAGCTTCAGTACAGTCAGATCAATAATATTGTTGCATATTAATGTCCCAAACTAAGCAAGCCAGAGGCGGCAGTGGCAAGGAACTCAAACTCCATCAGGTGACAGAATAGAGGGGGAAAAAAAAAATCTAAATAATAAAAAAGATCATAACCTGCTCAGATGGCGGCATTAAATATGCTGTCCAGTGCAATCAGTGGTTGGATCAGGTCAGCATCTGGACTCTTGATCTTAAGCCTTATTTTTAATCTCTGCACATTTCTGATCATTGTGTGTCCATGTTTTGTTTATATATGCGAACATGAAATCTTTACATATTTGTCCCTGTAATCTCCTGTTCTGTCTAAGAGATACGTGTTTGCACTATTGTAATTTAGTTTTTTCTTGAATAAATAAAAATAAAAAAAATGACGGCATACAGTAAGCATAACCATACCCAGGAAGAGTCATTTACAAACTAATGTTTTTGGCAATGTAATGATGTGCAGGTGTGTGGTGGAGTGTGCAGATCTGCTTTGTGGGTGTTCTTTGACTTAATCAAGCGCAATTTTTTTGTCTCCATAAGATGGCGCTGTGTGCACAGTCGAGAATCTGCCAAACTCGGCTCAAATGATGTTTTTTTAATTGCAAATGTCTGTGTGTTCATTACACAAACTCTACCCAAAGCCTATATGGGTGGGTAGAGGATTTACTATACCTGCGAGGGCCAAACGTTTGAAAACATCCTCACAAATAAAGGAATTTGAAATGCTAATAAATCATGTTTTACTTCAAATCTAATAATGTCAGCAGGTATGTTTGAGGATTAGAGGTAGATGTGAGTTGCTGTTGAAACAGCATTGTATTTTGGATGCTGGTTTACCTACCAGGCTTTTTAACTAACTTAACCAGTAAAGTTGACTTGCCTTCCTCTGTGGAGTATAGCCACACATTTCAGCACACACAGGAAGCCATTAGGATTGAGTGTAAGTAGACACATGCATCTATCTTGTCTCAGCTCATTTTCCCGGTTCCCTTTCATTCATGCTCTTTGAACAACACATGAGTTATATGTTATCCATACCTCTCCTCCAACCATTTTCTACCTTTGTTCTTTCCTCTGCGGCGGTTAAATATCACGGTGTGTGGGAGCACACAGTTTTAGGCTATTTACAATGCATGCTCGAGAAAGAGAGCTCTTGAAGTTGTCAGTACAGTGTGTGCTGTTTTTCATTATAGAGTGGGCTGAGAAGAGGAATGCTCTTATAGCAATCCCCACTCTTTCAACCTCTCACCCTCTCATTGCCCCCTTGTTTCTCTCTTTGAACTTCCCCTCTTCTCATTTTGCTTCTTTCATGTGTTCTCCACCAGCTCGTTTCTCTATCATCCATCTCTTTCTGTCTCTGTTCCTCACTTTTTAGTGTTTTTGTGTGTGCAATTGTGATTTCTCAACAGATTGTTGGTTTCTTCTGGTTGAGAGTCATATTTGCACTTATACTGTATGTAAGGGAACATGTACGGTCAACTGGTCATTAATGTAAAATAAAACCCTCTTTTAGGGGGTTATTTTTGCTGTACATTATCTGTCTTATTACATGGCTGTTCAAAGTTATTTGTTGACTACCTATAAAGAAATTACCAAAAAGCACATATATCTGTACAGGTTTTACCGGATAGCTCACCCAAAAATGGAAATTATCATCATATACTGACTGTTGATCATTCCAAACCTGTATTACTTTTTTTTGTCCAAAAAGGACACAAAAGAGGATATTTTGAGAAATATCTCTGTGTGTTTTTTGACCATACAATGTAAGTCAATGATCACCTAAATGATTTGGTTACCAACATTCTTCAAAATACACTATATTGCCAAAAGTTTTGGGACACCTGCATTTACATGCACATGAAATTTAATGACATCCCATTCTTAATCCGTAGGGTTTAATATGGAGTTTGTCCACCCTTTACAGCTATAACAGCTTCAACTCTTCTGGGAAGGCTTTTCACAAGGTTTAGGAGTGTGTTTATGGGAATTTTTGACCATTCTTCTAGAAACGCATTTGTGAGGTCAGGCACTGATGTTGGGCGAGAAGGCCTGGCTCACAGTCTCCGCTCTAATTCATCCCAATCTCTATCACTTCGTGGCTGAGTTGCTGTTGTTCCCAATTGCTTCCACTTTATTATAATACCACTAACAGTTGACCGTGGAATATTTAGTAGTGAGGAAATTTCATGAACGGACTTAGTAGCAACCTATCACGGTACCACACTTGAATTCACTGAGCTCCTGAGAGCGACCCATTCTTTCACAAATGTTTGTAGAAGCAGTCTGCATGCCTAGGTGCTTGCAAGTGCATGCAAGTGTTCAACACTTGGATATAAAATTTCAACAAAGATTGTTTAAAATCATATTGAGCTATTATAGCACTTGAAATGCTTGCTCTAAAGTTTTAAGTTTTTATCTGTTCTTTTGTCTGCTTTATCCAAAATGTCCTACTTTGGATCTTTTGGTGATGTTATGCCCTTTTGTTCCTTTTGCAGCTTTTCTTAGAGAGCGAGAGAGAGAGAGAGAGAGAGAGAATGGCTGAATCAGACTGTCAATAGAAAGATGAATGGCAAATCTTTTTCAGCACAGATTTGTCTTCTCTCCGTCTGCTCTCATTCTGTTTGTCTTTTCTCTTTCTATGGTGAAGTAGACCTTTTGATACTCTTCACATACAATTTCAGATAGCTAAGACACCAGTCAGACCAGCCTAAAACTTTATGCTTTATTTTCTGAACAAAATCCCGTCCCTTACACACACACACACACACACACAGAAGGATAATAAAGGCAAAGAAAAGAGCATGTTTACATGCACACCAGTACACTGATAACTCACAAAAATCAGCTTATTAAAATAACCTGTTGTCCAAGTTTATATGCAAACCAATAACCAGAGAACGCAAGTAAACCGCGTTTACAAGACTTTATTAATAAATCAGGTTATTTCCCAGTAGTGACGTCAAAACCTAATAATTTGCATAGTATTTCATTTGTTATGTCGGTTTTGATGTTAAATAAAGCTTTAAAAACCTAAAAACATTATTGCAATATGTCAGTGGGAAACTTACTGCTCATATATTATCCTCTCATGCAGTTAATGATGCAGCATTTTGACTGTACCACTTCTTCTGCTACTGCTGCACGAGATGAGAACACATTTATAATTTTTTGGGTCAAGAAAGAGTCTGAGTTTGTGATTATATTTCCTCCTTCCTTACTGAAAAACGCTCGCTCTGTCTGGATGCACTTAACTCCACAGTAAGGACGCGTTCCTGTCACATATCACACATGGCACTTCGATTAGCTGACAGAAATTAGGTTAATGCGTTTACATGCTGGGCGTAAGGGGCAGAAATCTAGCTATGATGATGAGTTTATGCTTAAGCCGTTTATGACCTTACATGATCATGTGCATTGTCGGCTAATTAAGCATAATTGGTTTAAGAATGTGCATGTAAACGCACTCAAAGAATGAAATTGACTTTCAGTGAAAGGAAATTAACCCTCTACTGCAAACATTTTGATGGTACTTGATAAAAATTATTCCAAATCATTTCTTGGTTCACTTGGAAACATTTTATTGATAAAACATTTTTTGACCCACCTCAAATTTTTTTTAAACATTTTGCAACAATGCAATACAAAATCACGAATCTTTTTCAAAATCAAAAATAAATAAATACAACTATATTTAGAGCTTATATTGTGCACGAATATGTGATATGTGATAACGTCCAAACATATTGTCAGCAAAAACATCCTTGAAAAGTACCCTTTGTCACACAATGTTGTCCTGAGGCAACAGAAAGCAAAACTGAATTTCTGAACATGCAAAATAAAAATAAAAACTTCATCAAATCTTCATAAAGGCTTCTCTACACCTTCATACACACATATTTTTATGTAAAGTTCATGTAATTTAAAATGGGATTACTAAAGCAAATAATTTTGCCTTCTTTTCACACCATGTACTCCTGTGACCATGTGTCAGAAAAGGACGTCCCACCTTCAAATGGTGATAGTGACTCCCACGCCTTATTGGACTGTTCTTTGATACTTTTTTGACCATTCTAATTGGTTTCAATCATTTAAATGAACATGTACTGAACATAGGCTTAGGGTTAAGATAAAAAGTGTAAGTATAAAGTCAGACTTTTTTGTCTGTCTCTTTCTTAAAGGAATAATTTACCCAGAAATGTAAAGTATGTCATTATTTGCTCATTAACAATGGCTTTATGTAGTAAACAGGCTGATGTATTTAAGTATATTTAAGTCATTATTCAGTGATAAAACCTCTGCTCTCTGATGCATGAACAATTCATTCTGGTTTGGGAATTAATTGTTAAGTTTGACTCTGAAGAGTGATTTGTTTTGGATCTCAGTTTCTGCTCACTGACTCAATGATCCGGCCACAGCTGTTTTCAAGCTAACAGCTCACTGGAAGAGAAGATTATCAGTAAAAAATTACTTATATTTTTCAACTTACACTATTTGGGTGGGTAAGATTTTTTTTAAATGTTTATGAAGGAAGTCTCTTATGCTTTTGTTTGATCAAAAATTCAGTAAAACCGTAATACAGTGAAATATTAGTACATAGTACAATTTAAAATATCTGTTTTCTAATTTGAATATATTTTAAAATGTAATTTATTCCTGTGATGGCAAAACAGAATTTTCAATAGCTGTTACTGCAGTCTCACACAATCCTTCAGAAATCAATAATTTGGTGCTCAAGAAACATTTCTTATTATTGTCAATGTTGAAAACAATATTTTTTATGCATATTTTCAGGATTATATGAACTATGAATGAACAATACTTTTACAGCATTTATTAATCTTAGTTGATATTAATTCCAACATTTACTAATACATTACTAAAATCAAAAGTTGTATTTGTTAACATTAGTTATTGCACTAGGAACTAATATGAACAAAAAATGAGTGACAGTATTTTTAATAACTAACATTAACAAAGATGAATAAATACTGTAACAAATGCATTGCTCGTTAGTTCATGTTAGTTGATACATTAACAAATGAGACCTTATTGTAAAGTGTTACCCATTATAAATACCTTTACAGTCACTTTTGATCAATTTAATGCATCTTTGCTGAATAAAAGAAATTGGAGCTTAACCCATGTGGTCACAATGACCTGTTCTATAAAAACTGCAGGAAAAATTGTCATTTGTAACCCGCTAATAAAATAATAATTGTTAATAATGACATAATTTCCCTTTTGGCTGAACTACCCCTTTAAGATTGTTCTCCAGAAGTCTGTAAAGATGAGTCCATTTCTAGATGTGTTTTGCTAATCTCTCTCTGTGTGTGTGTGTGTGTGTGTGTGTGGTGTTCCTATTATGGCATCTGGAAGGGGACAAGATTGAGCATGCAAGAGATACAATCCTTTAGAAAGTTCTCCAGTGTCCATCACTTTTCTCTCACACTCACATTCATGCATACAGCGTTAAGCTAAGTTAAGTCTAGTAAAGTCATGAGAACAGGAAATGACCTCGATTCTGAGTTTACCCCCAAGTGTAACCCCAAGCAAACAGCTTGTGTTCACTGTTCAAGCAAAGAACAGTGGACCAATGTGTGTTGTTATGAGTGTGCTACATATTTTCAATAAGTCTACAGGGACACATGGGGGAATATCCGGCCGTAGTCCTGATGCTCGGGCTTCACAAGGGCTGAATTGAAGTATTTTAGTGTGATTCTCTGTTTGACTGTTTTATGGCACTGGGCTTGTTGCCACCTGGGGAGTTACAGCAGTCAAACAGAAGGGGGTTGGGAATCGTGAAAGCAGGAAGGTTGAACGGATAACAATAGGCAAATTGAATAGAGAGTTGAATTTCTGTGTATCCAGCTCTCTGAATGAGGCCTGTTACTCACACAGACGCACCAACAGGTGGTGCGACGTGTGCTGCATTGTGTTCACAGATATTGAGACCCTGATATTGTCTTAGAGATGTTCACCCAAAAAATTTAAATGGTGTCATTGTTTGTTTTCCCAAATGTCTTTAAAAACCTGTATGCATTTCTCCCATGCACAAACACAAATGAAGGTATTTTGAAGAAATGTTTCTCTTTTTTTTTCTTTTTCATTTCTTGGATCCCACTGACCTTCACTGAACAGACAAAAACATTTTAGATATTGTTCAAAATACCTTCTTTTGTGTTCCACAGAAGAAAGTAAGTCATACAGGTTTGGAACGTCATGAGGGTGAATAAATTATGTTGGAATATTGGATAGAGGGCAGGGTTTTACTTCAGCGCTCCTCCTCTCCATCTCTCGCTCATAGCAGACTAACGGTTGGAGGGAAGTGTTTAAGGATATTCAAACCCAAGCCGTCAAACTGACATCATCTGAGAAGGAACGCCATTCCAGACCGGCAGTTACTGTTCAGATTTTGATCAAAGATTACCACGGCAAACAATTTTTTTCTGTGTATTAACTTGCACGGATGAATTGTTCACCCTAAGACCAGTAATGTATGCTAACAAAGTAAATAAGGTTGATTTTGATTTCATGAGGACTTTCAATTGTCCCTTTAACTAAAACATACTTACTATGTATGTATTGTTAGTTTTCACATTTTTATAGTCATAATAGTTAATAGTAAATCATTTGTAAATGAGTGTGCATGTGTGTCTTTGTGTCCATCTGTTCTGCTGTATTCCAGCTGCTTGACCCACACCCTCAGCACTGGCTCCTCATTGGCTGATGAGAACCTTGTCTGGAGAAGCTAGTCTGGGCCCCTTATGAGGATGCACATCTAAACCCTGGACTGGAATTTCTCTAAGACTGGAACAGAGCCTTGGTTCGGACTGCAGGGTTTTAATTTGTGTCGGTCTTGAATTGATCTTTGCCATAAACGATATAATGGAATCTATCTAAGAGGCATGCCGTCTTATAGTAGGACTGACTGTCAGTATTTGTTAGAAGACAAAACACAGTTATTGGCATGGTATCATCTGGACAGGTTTAAAACCTCCAGCCTTTGGCCAAGCCTTTTATCTCACACACACGTGTGGTTCCGCTTTGCACCTGGACTGGTTTTTCAAAATTCCTCTGTCATGGGATTGAACTGGATGGTTCACTGTGGTTGTGATATAATCATGACTTATGAGGCACAGTTGTGTGTTTAGAAAATTCTAGCCAGCAAATGTTCTCCATATGTTTAAGAGTGGCCTTTGATGCAAAATATAGACTCCATTATTTGTTTCAGTTGAATTAATTCAATAAGGTTCAAATGGCTACCTCAAAAATCTGTGGAATAGATGCAAAGGTTAATTGTGCATTCAATTTAAAGGTGAAGTGCCATTTTTGTTCCACTAGTATCACCCAAGGGATCAAGGTTTGGCTGGTTACCATGGCCCTGTTAGATGCCATACTGCAGCTTCACCATCTGGCTGAAAGATATACTAGATAGATTATTTTTTTTGCAAGCAACATCTCTAATAGTAGGTGTTTTAGCAGTGGCTGTTTTGTAGGGCTCTAAAAAGCATGACATTTCTTTATATTTTTCCCTGTCTGCTGCCTGTGACACCACAACTCAGGATAAGTAAAGAGATTTCAGATTGCATACTTTTCTAGACAAGTGCCATTTAGATGAATATGAATTATAATGGCTGGCTTTATATTAAATTTTAAGCTTGTGCCAGTAATGTGACTCATCTAATTGGGAAATATATTCAAATTTGTAGGGAATAGAAATGGTCAATAACTCAACCTCAGTCATCAACAAAGTGTGTAGACTTGCATAAGAAAGAGAGAGGAAATGGTTTTGAAGCAGAAGTCTGATGAACTTCTCCTTTTATTTTTACATTTCACATATATAAATAAACCTAAACACGTGAAATGTATGAAACCTCAGGTCACATTTCAAGCCAAAAATCAAATGTTTTTTTTATGTTATTTAAGTTAAATGTGTAAAGGTATCCACAAAGCACCAAATCAGCATATTATAATGATTTCTGAAGGATCATGTGACACTGAAGATGGTACTGTAATGGTTGTGAAAATTCAGCTATATTAAAATAGATAAATAATAAAATAGAGAACAGTTATTTTAAAATGTAATATTATTTCACAATATTACTCTTTATTATATTTTTTGATCAATTAAGTACAGCATGGGTGAGCAAAAAATCATTTATTTTAAAAGTGTTTTTGAATGGTAGTGTGCTTTTAATTTACGTTGATTCTAATAAAAATAAATAATAATAATTTACAGTATCAAGAAATGTGAAATGTGACCAGTTCTTGACAGGTTTCATGCGATTCACCCTATTATGCTCCACCTTCTCCGGATCCAGCCCTGGTTTTCACACAAACTCTTCATGTAAACTTTGTCTTCTGGCTCTCTCTCTGTGTTCAATGGCATACCTCTGCCTTCCTACTACTTGGAGAATAAGTGCGTGTTAGAGTGAGAGAGAGCATGTGGCACTGAAGAGCATTTTGAGCTTTACCCCCTCAGTGAGAAGTCAAACAACCTCCTACAGTTGGAATTTTCCCAACTCTCCAAGACTTGAGTACTGGAATGGATTTCCTCTGATATTTTGGATGTCACTGCACAACTGTAGGGTTTACGCACAGAAGGGATCTTTAAAGTTTTGTTGACTGAGCGTGTGTATGTGAGCCGTCCTTTGAGGCGTGTGTGTGACAGGAGTTTGCTCGGAGCTATGTCAGGTGTTACACGGAAAGGTTCTGGGAGACCAGGATATTACTACAGACTCTTGGGTCGAACGAGGCTACAGAGACAACGCAGCCGCTCCAGGAGTAGAAGCAGAGCCACAAACAATAGGGGTAAACATCATGTTATAACTTTACTACATTGTATCTGAAATATATTCCCTTGCACCTTTAAAAAAAAGTCAGTTTTGTTAAGTTAATAAAGGGTGCTGTATATCTTGGTAATACCAGTAACTGTTACACTGCAGTTTGTTCAGTTTTTGTGTAATATTTCTGTTTGCCACAGTAGAAAAACAAGATTTCTGGTGTTTTCACAGTAGTAAAACATCATAACTGCCATGACTGCCATAAACACAGTTATTACCACTTATTGTAGCACTCTTTACTCTTTATTGTAGCACTCTTATTCACTTCTTTTGAAAAGTTTTTTCTTTTTGCCTGGAAAAAATGTATTTCACTTAAAATAATTTCACATTATTTTAATTCTGAAGAAGAACATTTATTGAATGAAAAATGTATCTCGCTTTAATTCGCACTTCTCTTTAGATCTAAAGAACTGGATGTAAACGCGTTCCCCTTTAACCAGCTTATTTTAGACTTGCTATTAATGTGTTGCATTTTGCAGGCTAGTTACTAGACTTTGAAGGGGACACGTGTCATTTAATATTCAAAATAGTTGTCGCACTGTGAGCTTGCATTAGTGGTAGGACTTTTTTCAGTGCCTCTAAATCGGTACACCAGTAGGTGGCGATAAGTGTTTCTTTAAAGAGCGTGTTAGTAATATTCGCCTATAGGCGGGTCCACAACGTGCGTACACTCTGCTTATTACACACACAGGGCAGCAGCACACAAACATTTTTAAAATTTTTAAAAACACATTAAGAGACTAGGTACAACCCTTTTAGACCATGCGCCTGGCGTGCCGCGACCATCTTTCCCGTCGTTAAACTAGCAAAAATGGAATCGGGTAACCTATTGAAATCGTTAGCGTTCCTATTATTATTATTATTATTATTATTATTATTCTGTCTGGGAGTCTATGGCAGCCCATAGAACCGCTTGCGGGAAAGTTGTGAAATTTGGCACACTCATAGAGAACAGGCTGAGCTGTCACCATAGAAAATTTGAAGTCTCTAACTCAGTCCCTCTAGCGCCACCACCTGTCCAAAGTGTCACTCATGTTTATGCTAATAACTTTTGAACCATAAGGGTTAGAAACAAAATTGGCTCAAGCCGATTCGATTGCACCTTATATTACTATTTTTTGTAATATAATGTCAAATTTGACAAATGTATTTATTCATTACATAGACATAATTCTGTAATGTGAAGTCTAGTATTCATTTCATGTTTATAGAAATGTTGTATAAAATTAAAATCAACATTGAGTAATCATGCCTGTGGCCAACTGACAGCTGACATTTAGTTCAAAAGCACAATAAATATAAATATTATGCAATTAGTATTTTGCTTCCCTCCGATTTTGAGTATTTTGTTAAGTTTGTTAAGTTGTGCAAAAAGCTTGGTCACTCCGTCAGTTTACTGTCAGTTTTAACACCTAAGTGTCACCAGGACAAAACCGCACAAGCCGTAAATTTGAGTTAACGAGTCCTCATGCAGAGCGGGCGGAGTGAGCGTCTGTGTGTGGAGAGGGGGTTATTATCTGCTATAACTTTAAGGTTAAACCACAAGACCGGTGACCAGCCACAAGTATTAAAACCGACACAACAAACATGCTCTTACTCACACAATTTTTCAAACCAGTCAAGCAGGAACTCAGTACTTCAGTATGGCTCAACAAGCTCTTGCACTCTCTCTCAGACACACACTCTGAGTAATTTCAGATGTGATGGCTGTGAATGGCTCCTTTAAACTCTCATCCAGGTTATGGCTATCTGGGCTTATTACACAGGGGGTCGATTGAGATGCCCGAGTCATTCAAACTCAATTCAGTCACTGAGAGAGTCAATTCATGTAGTATATGATGTGCTTTGTGATGGGGCTTTGTAATGGCACAGCTGTTTTGGGGACTTTGCAGCTTCAAGGTGACATCACTGTGAAAGGCAGTCTGAATACAACACAAAATCAACAACATTATGTAATCCTGCATAATTCCGCATTTCACTAGAAAATAGTCAAAAAAATGAAAAGGTCTCACAAAAAAAAAAAATCTAATTGAATTATCCCTAAGTTGTAATGCATTTTTTTCACACGGATATAGATGTTGCGCTTTTGACGTCAGTGAAGGGTCTGTTTGAAACATAGGGAAAGCGAACCTTAAGTTCTCACATAAGTGCCAAGGACCAGGCGAAGCGATTAAGAAACATGGATGAATGACAAAATAAAAAGTATGATATGCTTGATACTACTAAAAAGAGTTATAAAAACACTGTATTCCCCCGAAAAAGAAAATTCTGTCATCATTTACTCACCCTCAAGTTGTTTCAAACTTGTACGAGTTTCTTTCTCCTGATGAACTCAAAAGAATATGTGTTAAAGAATTACGGGAACTAAACTGTTGATGGACCCCATTGACTTTCATAGTAGGGGGGAAAACTGTTTTGTTACCGACATTCTTCAAAATATTTTCTTTTGTGTTCATCATTTTTGGGTGAACTATTCCTTTAATGCGGTACTGGCATACTGACCAATGTCAGAGCGTGAGTACCAAATTGTTTTCTCATTCTAGGCTAATTGTGCTTAACAGTCAAATACACACATAATTATGTCAAAATGTCCATCTCGGCTGTTATGTCTTTTTTGAACAAACAGTTTGGGGAAAAAAACAGTTTGGGACGTGGGTTAGTGTCGGATCCACGCATTTCTGTAGGTCTTAAAGTGAAAGCAACCTAATATATCCATTGCTGTCAGCCGTTAAACTTTAAGCACTAGTTTGTATCTGTACCTTTGTTTTATTTAATTGTCATTTGTTTCATTGTTCTTATTTGATTACTGACTGTTTACTTGATTACTTAATTAGAACTTTTTACTTCCATTAGGCAAGTCTTTGTTTAGTTGTGGCTTACTTATAAGAGTTAAGTATTTCCAAGTGAAAATGTTATGAAAGCTAGATAGTACACCACTAGACTAGCCAGACTAGCTATTTAATAGCCTAACAAGTTTGAAAAATATATTATTATTATTATTAGGGGCCAAGCACCGAAGGTGCAGAGGCACCTATTGAAATTGTTAGCGTTCCTATTATTATTATTATTATTATTATTCTGTCTGGGAGTCTATGGCAGCCCATAGAACTGCTTGCGGGAAAGTTGTGAAATTTGGCACACTCATAGAGGAGAGTCTGAGCTGTCACCATAGCAAATTTGAAGTCTCTAACTCAATCCCTCTAGCGCCACCACCTGTCCAAAGTGTCACTCATGTTTATGCTAATAACTTTTGAACCATAAGGGTTAGAAACTAAATTGGCTCAAGCCGATTCGATTGCACCCTATGACGTCATTTTCCGTCATGAAAATTTTCCCACCATTTTGAATTTTCCAAAAAACCTACTTTTTCGAACTCCTCCTAGGCCGTTGCTCCAATTTCCATGAAAATTGATCCAGATCATCTTCAGACAATGCTGACAAAACGATATTAGAATCAAGATGATTAGTCAAACTGTTCTCGAATAACGCGTGAATGAATTCGACAAAGTGCCCACAAAAATGAAAGTCAGGCTATATCTCCGCAACGCTTTAGCATATTCTAACCAAACTTGGTGTGTGTTATGCCAACCATGACCTGAGGCTGCCTGCAGCGTTTTGGCACAGTGCCACCTAGTGGTCCAGAGATACAAAAATTGGATATTTTTGATGATAACTTCAGAATGCTTTAGCCAAAAATGGTCTCTTTAGATTCGGGGCATCACGCCGAGCCATACCATACCCAATTTTCCCATATCAACTAATTCGTAATATTTTACGAACGCATTGGCGTATCATTACGGCACCATGCCCTGAAAGTACTCAAGTTTCGGGCAGCGCCACCTTGAGGACAAAAGTTATAATGAATTTTCCAAAAATGCTAATAGCTTTTGATAAAATTTGACTATTGTCATAAAACTGGTTTTAATAGATTCCTTTGGTCATGCCAAGAACATAGATCCAAATTTTACCATATTTGGCCAAACTTCCTGTTCGCCATTTAGATTTTTTTTTACAAACCTACTTTTTCGAACTCCTCCTAGACCATTTGTGTGATTTTCACCAAAATTGAATCGTAACATCTTCAGACCATGACAGCCAAAAAGTTATTAATTTTGTGTCAACAGACTAAACTGTTTTCATATACTGCAGCAAAAAAGTTGAGGGATGATGCCAAAATGACTGCTTTGACATAATGACACCAAACATTGCCTGTGTCATTGTCCCCTCACTCTAACCACACACATCAATTTCGTAACTGCGCCACCTATTGGTCAAAAGTGATAAACCATTAAATCATATTATTAGTGACTGTATATATGATTTTTCAGCCGTTTTGCCTAAAAACCATGTTGGCATGTCTTACTGGCTTCTTTGCGCTTGGCCCCGTTAATTGCTGCTTGCAGCTATATTTATTATTATTATTGTTTTAGATTTGTGAAGACTGGGTAAGGCTATGCACCGCACTTAATATCCCTCTTTCTAAGTCTGAGAAAAAATTGTCCATAGGTTGTTTTAAAAATTTAAATGTATCAGAATTTGGTAAGAGACAAACAATGATTTATGCATTTTGTTTGTCCTTTGTGGCATGTGTTGTGCATAACATGTCATATGTAACATAACATAATACATAGTACAGTAAATGTGGTGTCCTAATTAATATATATATTAATTTAATGAATTTACCACCACAGAATCAGTCATTTTGATCATAAGAATCACACCAAAAAATGTTGGTGGATTGGATAGCTTAGCAAACAGAAGAATTTATAGATAAGAGTATAATGTTAAGCTCAGTGTTTGCATTTATTTGCTCGATTGATGATGATATTCTTAGTTCAGTGACTCATGCACAGTGGAGTATGTGTGGGTTTTAATTTATCAAGATTTTTGTTTGACAGAGGGAGAGAGAATCAGGAAGTTTTCCAGTGGAGTGATTGTCATAATAGATTTCACATGTTTTTGTTGGTGTGGATGTACTGAACTGTCAAGTTGTGTGTTAGAGGTTAATTTCTTGTTTACTGTTGCAAAAAATAGTGATTGAATAATAATAATAGTTGTCTCAATGTATTGCAAACGTATTGCTATTATTATTAATATTATTATTATTAAAAATAAAAATATAATAAAAATGCAAAAATGCATTGTTAGTTCATGTTACTCCGGTCCATTAAATAAAATTAATTATATACACCTTTTTGTTTTCAATAATGACTTAGTAAATGTTGAAATGAACATGGATTAATAAATGCTTTAGAAGTATTTTTTATTGTTAATTCATACAAATATAGTTCTGATGGTTACAAATGTAACCATTTTGTTGTTGTTTTTTTATAATCAAATACATTAATTATTATTTTATATTATATTTTCCTCCAATCAGAATCAAATATTTTAGAGAGCCGTGTAATAAAACATAAACCGTACAAACTAATTATGACTCGTGTGAAGATGCACATCACCATAGGGATTATGCCAATTGAGTGTACTTGGAACAGAATTATGAGCTTTGTTATCTGCAGTGCTGTTTGGGTTCTGCTGTCTGATATCTTATCAGTTCATGCATGACAGAAGATGGCGGCACTTTGGATCTGAATATTCAAATTCTGCACCAGTATGAGGTAATGGAGCCTCCATGAGATCACCTGAGCTCAACCCTGTTACCCAACCATCTACACACACACCCCACACAGGGAGGATAAACACACATAATAACACTGTTCGAACTTGTTTAAGAACATGCATAGGATCTGGAGAGCAAATTGTAGCCTATGTATATTGAGATGTATATCCACCACAGCCAGCTCCATGTGAGTGTTGCAGAGTGTTTTCTTTCTAGCTCTTGCTTCCTTCCTCCCCTCTGTTCATTTTCGATAATACAGCATTACATCACCACTGTACCAGCTGCTAAATGGACAACCTGTGAAACGCACACACTGACACAGCTGTGTGAGAAATAACCTGTTCTGGGAACAGTACAACCCCAGCTCTTCCCACAGTTGATGCGTTTTGCTATGCTATGGTTTTTAATGTCTGATTAGGAAACACATGGGATCATGATTAGTGGGCTTAGCGGGCTACTGACAGTTGCTTGCAGCTGTGGGTTTCACATGTTTGCTCTGCATTATCTCACAGGAATGATATGTCAGAAGATTATGGTAGAGATTGTCCTGTACTGCTGATGCGGGACCAGTTTCTTAGTCTGCGTTTAAACTTGGCATTTACATGTGATCACCGTAAACGGATCATTAGCCAATCAGGACATGGTGCGTTTACATTTGTTCACATTAAGTGGCCTCTATATCTAGATAACCGATCCGATTTCTGTTTCCCGCACAATATTTAAATTATGTCTGTGGCGTGACATACACGGCAGAATCTGAACACCTTTGTATTAAAGGATACATAACACACACAATTTCTGCCAATGTCATGTTAATCTTTTGTACCTATAGAGTAGTATTGCATCCTTCATATCTCAGAGACTTCAGTTTTATCATATTTATAAAAGACAGATACGCTGTACCGATTCTTTCTGAAAACTGGCAAACTTGTGGAGGCGTGCAGTGGGCGGAGCTAAAGAGTCACAAGCACACACACACACACACACACACACACAATACATCATGGCATCATCCCTGGATAACTTTCGATTCACTATATGTTTGTGTTGTTTGCATTATATGCACTTACGTGCCAATTACCAACAAAACAGACATTTGATGCAGTTTCACTCACCGCCTGCGGTTTCGACTCATGACCTGGAACAAACAAATACACTTGCAGAACTCTGTTGCTGCTCCGGGAAAACAAACCGCATCCACTGTTTCCTTAACGCTGGGTTATTTGGGAAGCTGAACAATGTTATCTTTCCCTCACAAACAGAAACACACTTCTTTAGCGACATTGTTGATTTTGTGGTCTAAAAACAAAATGACAGCGCTGCCGACGGCTTCAGTAACCTGAACGTAGCTTGTTGATGGGCGTGCTCTTGCTCTCTCTGGTTGATGTGCGCACACGCTCATCTGGGAGAAGTTCCTTATACAATACTCAAAAAGAGGCAAGAGTGTTCCAGTCTGACTCCCAACCTCTTTTCATCATTATTTCCTACTGCTGTGGCCAAGTAGTTGGTGGTGCGTTCCAGTCCTATTCGTACCTATTCTCATTGCTGTCAACTGTGGTCTAGTGGTTATTGTAAGCGATTTGATGCATTAGCCTGTGGTGCTCATGTGGACAGTGTGAGTTTAGATCTGACTCACAATACTTCCTGATCCTAACTTAATTTCTTCTCTCCATCACACTGATAAACTGAATGTGTTTTAAATACACAATAATCAGATTTAGATACTTATCATCAATAAATCCAATTTGTTTCAATTTTTCACTTTAGTAGCTGTCATGTCTCTACAGAGCTGAGGCCTAGTAGTTCGAGTATGTGATTTGATACGTTGCACAATGGTGCTAATGTGGGCAATGTGAAGTTGAATCATGGTGTGCAACACTTTTTGGTCCCATTCCCATTTTTTCTTCCCATCATTTCTTGTCATCTCTTCACTTTAATTATGACATGTCTCAGAGTATGACATGTGGCATAGTAGTTGCTGCACTTGATTTGATAAATGGTGCTAACATGTGCAACATAAGGTTGAATCTGACTCATTTTCTGATCCCCTTCATTTTCTATCTCTTACAGGAGTGTGGTCTAGTAGTTAGTACATGTGCTTTCATACATTGTGCTGTGGTGCTCTTATAGGCAACCTGAGTTTTCCTATTCCCACCTCTTCTCCCCATCATTTTATGTAACCTCACTACTATGCCTAGTAACAAAAAGGCTACATTTTTCATACTCTGATTCTGTGCCTAGAAGTGAGGAAATACAGTTGAATGCTGTAAGGAATGTTGATGGGTTTGAACTGCAATCCTACTGGAGTTTCCATTTAAGCATTACATCCATTTATAAACTTGGGTAAAAACATCAAAATCGTGCCAAGGTTATCTCAAAGAGTGATCTGTTAAAAATGTCTGTATCTTTCATAGGGTGTGTGCATGTGTGTCTCTTTTACAGTTAAGATATAGTGTAATCCAGAGAGTGCAAACTTAACTGAAGATCTGGGTCAAGCTAGAAAATCAAAACAGACAATGGAAGAGAGTGAAAGAACAGGAAAGAAAGAGTGATGAAGACCTGGAAGACAGGAAATGAAGAGAATGAGGAAGGTGAAAGGACAACATAGATAACAGTGTTGGAATGGAAAGAGAAAGCTGTGTCAGAATCATTTGATAGCTGGATATTGTTCTACAGTCTGTTGTTCAGTTAAAGATTTGTCTAGCTTCTAGCTTTGTTATTGATTTGTTATATTTGCTGTTGATATGAATGTGTGTGTGTGTGTGTGTGATGTCTTGGAATGTCTGAGTTTTCTTCTACACCATGTGCAAAAACACCAACTTCCCTTTGCTGCTCTTTTCCATACACATATCACACGTTCACACGGACACGCTCTAACTCTATCGCTCACTCACATAGACCAAAATGGAAAAAAAAAGTTTTGAAAGGTAAAAAAACATAACTTTTAATGCCTGTGGTCTTCAGTTGAATACACTTCATCAAATTGTGCTGCATTATTTAATAGAGAGGGAATTTTGAGTTGAACTTAGCTGTTTCCCTTTACCCTCTTTACCTTAGTGGAAGAGGTATTTCAATTAACCTGGGCCACAAATATAAAGGTTTCAAGTTCAGTCACTTTGTAGGGATGATCCAGGAACTGGGCGGCTACTGTGATCACAGTCCAGCACCGAGCAAAGCCACTAAACCAGATTTTGCTCCAGATGAACTGTCCCTGTTATTAGTGTACCATAAGATGTTTTGGGCAGAAAGCATGTGGTGAATGGTTTGTTAATTGGATTGGCTTCAATCATGAGCAGTCTGATGTACCACAGACCCCTGCAGAAAACAGATCGAACTCATAATGTGCCGTCTCGCTCCATCTCTGACTCCTTTACTCATTATGCACTATTATGTTACTGTTGACTCATTGAATCCTCTGCACCACATTGCATAAAAAATGGTCATTATGCATACAACTAACCGGATGAGATGAAATCAAATACACGTGTATGTTATGACTGAGCATTGTTATAATGCACACACTGGACTCTTTGAAAAAGTTGCCAGGCTAAACATAGATATGGAAAATAAGCCTCCTGACTCCTTTGGGGTGGGGTGGGGTTGACTTGAGCGCTGAACATGCTGATTGGTTGAGGTAATGCAGCATTTTGATTGGTTGACTCCACGCAGCATTTTATTTCAACCATTTTTAAAAGTCTGTTGTGGTGCGTGCAGTAAGAGTTATTTGCTATTCGAATAAAAAATCAAGTTTAAACAATACGACAGATGGACCGACGACGAGGTTCAGGCTTGATAAAGCTTATATGTGGAGGATGAAATAGAAAGTCAAAATGGAACTGGAAAGTCGTGCACAGTCCTTTGTCACCGGACTTAATTTGCCTAAACTTCACAGTACTTTAGACCGCGATGGAAACGCAGACAGCAACAGGTCTTGGGGAGAAAAAGTTCCTGGGACAAATTGTTCCGGGTAATTTCGGTAGAAACGCAGCTATAGTATAATGTATTACTCTACAATTTTCTGTTTTCAAAGAGCTGACAGTTGGGCATCTCTTTTGCATAAGTGTGCTCTTTTGCATTGCTGTAAAGTCATTCAAGCACAGTGAGCTTTAGGAGCAGATGCAGGGAGTGTTTGATCAGGAAAAAGACTACTGGACAGCATCCACACACACCCTTTGCATACGAAAACCGTCCCTATTGTGTTTTCCTTTAAAGGTCTACTATGTTGTTTTTACAATAAAAAAAAGAAGTTTTATTCTTTTTTTTTCATAGTTGCCGCCATATAGAGATCACATAACTACATGCTACTCATCTCAGTAACCCTCCTGTTATTAGACTTTTCCGGTTGCAGATTAAAATAATCACAGGTGACAAACAGGGGCGCAAATGCACATGAAGGTGAAGTAAATTCAAGAAAAATACATATGCTAAATGTAACAAAAGTATAATCCTGTAAGTTTAGCATACACTGTTTTTTCCCCACAGAACTGCATTAGAGCTTTTAAATGAAAATTAATAAATATAATATTTAAGCAGTATTACGAGGCCCTAACACACAAACACGTTGGTATTATGAGGATTTTCAATATTCGTAATTTGTTATACAAACTATACAGTGGCAAGAAAAGTATTATAAACTTTTGTAATTAGTTTGTTTTCTGCATTACTTTGTCATAAAATGTCATCAGATTTTCATCAGTCACAAGTATAGACAAAGCACAATGTGGTTAAGCTAGCAACACACAAACAATTATAATCTTTCTTGTCTTTATTGAACACAATTCCATGAACGTTCACAGTGACAACCGCATTAGTGAGTGTCTAAATATCCTGTTCACACAGAAGCTTACAGTAGCATCTCACATACTGTCTGTATGAACTTGCAAAATGATCTAGCAACTGTAACCTTAGTGACTAAAGCAGCTCTGGTTATAAAAACTGTGGGAGACCACAGACATAAGGGCATTATAATCCTTCGAATGCTCACACTAGAAGATTCGTCCAGACCGCGAGACCACACACCTGTCGATTAGTAACATTTCCACAGTGAGACGAGATCTCACGGAGACTCGCAAGATCACGTGACCTGAGAAGAAAAACAAATGGAGGATGATCGATGTCATCAGCTGGATTTCCTGGCTTGAGTTTTGTTAAACAAAGGAGAAAAAAAGAATCCACTGACCCCTATTTTTTCAAAAGTAGTGTACACCATTGATCTAGACCTATATAAATGACTGGATTGCTCATGACATCATAAAAAGTGAAGCCATATTGGTATTCCCTATTCCCTCACATTCTATTGAATTAATAGGAAATCATCTGATTTTAATGAGAAAATATTACCTAATGAGTCACAGTATTTATATCTGGAGTCTCCCTGTACATTCTTACAATGTAAATGTCCTAAACATTTAAATGGTTATTTGTTTTAAATGTAAGTATTTCCCCTGCTTATTAAAAGTTACATACACTCACCTAAAGGATTATTATGAACACCATACTAATACTGTGTTTGACCCCCTTTCACCTTCAGAACTGCCTTAATTCTACGTGGCATTGATTCAACAATGTGCTGAAAGCGTTCTTTAGAAATGTTGGCCCATATTGATAGGATAGCATCTTGCAGTTGATGGAGATTTGTGGGATGCACATCCAGGGCACGAAGCTCCCGTTCCACCACATCCCAAAGATGCTCTATTGGGTTGAGATCTGGTGACTGTGGGGGCCATTTTAGTACAGTGAGCTCATTGTCATGTTCAAGAAACCAATTTGAAATGATTCGAGCTTTGTGACATGGTGCATTATCCTGCTGGAAGTAGCCATCAGAGGATGGGTACATGGTGGTCATAAAGGGATGGACATGGTCAGAAACAATGCTCAGGTAGGCCGTGGCATTTAAACGATGCCCAATTGGCACTAAGGGGCCTAAAGTGTGCCAAGAAAACATCCCCCACACAATTACAGCACCACCACCAGCCTGCACAGTGGTAACAAGGCATGATGGATCCATGTTCTCATTCTGTTTACGCCAAATTCTGACTCTACCATCTGAATGTCTCAACAGAAATCGAGACTCATCAGACCAGGCTATATTTTTCCAATCTTCAACTGTCCAATTTTGGTGAGCTCGTGCAAATTGTAGCCTCTTTTTCCTATTTGTAGTGGAGATGAGTGGTACCCGGTGGGGTCTTCTGCTGTTGTAGCCCATCCGCCTCAAGGTTGTGCGTGTTGTGGCTTCACAAATGCTTTGCTGCATACCTCGGTTGTAACGAGTGGTTATTTCAGTCAAAGTTGCTCTTCTATCAGCTTGAATCAGTCGGCCCATTCTCCTCTGACCTCTAGCATCAACAAGGCATTTTCGCCCACAGGACTGCCGCATACTGGATGTTTTTCCCTTTTCACACCATTCTTTGTAAACTCTAGAAATGGTTGTGCGTGAAAATCCCAGTAACTGAGCAGATTGTGAAATACTCAGACCGGCCCGTCTGGCACCAACAACCATGCCACGCTCAAAATTGCTTAAATCACCTTTCTTTCCCATTCTGACATTCAGTTTGGAGTTCAGGAGATTGTCTTGACCAGGACCACACCCCTAAATGCATTGAAGCAACTGCCATGTGATTGGTTGATTAGATAATTGCATTAATGAGAAATTTAACCGGTGTTCCTAATAATCCTTTAGGTGAGTGTACATCTTCATTACAGTAGCAAATGATCAGATCAGCTGACGGAGGAGACCCCTCAGCAGTTGTATTACAAATGTCAATGATTCTTCTGAAATCTGAATACAGATTTATGTTTTTTTAAGGTATGCGCATACAGCTTAATTCATCATGTACAGTTATTCACCGTTATGTAATTATTCTATAATACTGTTTTTATTCGTACAGTAACTGTAAATGATTCAACAGTGTTTTCTTTAACAGCATGTATTTCGTAAAGATAAAGATAACGACTTAAACATTTGTTAAATTAATAATTAGCTCAACAAAAGAGGATATACAAAAGTTTTGGGACGCCTGCCTTTACATGCACATAAACTTTAATGACATCCCATTCTTAATCCGTAGGGTTTAATATGGTGTTGGTCCACCTTTTGAAGCTATAACAGCTTCAACTCTTCTGGGAAGGCTTTCCAGAAGGTTTAGAAGTGTGTTTATGGGAATTCTTTCTAGAAATTCTTCTAGAAGCACATTTGTGAGGTCAGGCACTGATGTTGGACGAGAAGGCCTGGCTCGCAGTCTCCACTCTAATTCATCCCAAAGGTTTTTGGAGTCATGTTGGAACAGGAAGGAGCCATCCCCAAACTGTTCCCACAAAGTTGGGAGCATGAAATTGTCCAAAATGTCTTGGTATGCTAAAGCATTAAGAGTTCCTTTCACCGGAACTAAGGGGCCAAGCCCAACCCCTGAAAAACTACCCCACACCATAATCCCCCCGCCACCAAACTTTACAATTGGCACAATGCAGTTAGGCAAGTACCATTCTCCTGGCAACCACCCAACCCAGACTCGTTCATTGAATTCCCAGACAGAGAAGCGTGATCGGTCACTCCAGAGAACACATCTCCACTGCAGTGTGCTTTGCACCACTGCATCCGAAGCTTTGCATTGCACTTGGTGATGTAATGCTTGGATGCAGCTGCTCAGCCATGGAAACCCATTCCACGAAGCTCTCTATGCACTGTTCTTGAGCTAATCTGAAGGCCACACAAAGTTTGTAGGTCTGTAGCTATTGACTCTGCAGAAAGTTGGGGACTTCTGCGCACTGTTCGCCTCAGCATGCGCTGACCCCACTCTGTGATTTTACGTGGCCTATCACTTCGTGGCTGAGTTGCTGTTGTTCCCAATTGCTTCCACTTTGTTATAATACCACTAACAGTTGATCGTGGAATATTTAGTAGTGAGGAAATTTCACAAATGGACTTATTGCACAGGTGGCAACCTATCACGGTACCACACTTGAATTCACTGAGCTCCTGAGAGTGACCCATTCTTTCACAAATATTTGTAGAAGCGTCTGCATGCCTAGGTGCTTGATTTTATACACCTTTGGCCATGGAAGTGATTGGAACACCTGAATTCAATGATTTGGAGGGGTGTCCCAATACTTTTGGCAATATAGTATGTCCATGCTTAATATTTGCTGCATAATAGCATACATAAAGACATCTATTTTGTGTTAGTTCAGCTATCTGTTTTGGCAGTGTGCAGTAGACACACCCACATTAAGGATTTCTATATATATCGCTTATCCTACCGACCATAAACATTACAGATAACATTCGAAGTATCAATTCATGTACATACATATACCTTGAAAACTATTCATGTGCGACTGATAAGCTAGAAATCGGGTGATTTTAGGTCAAGGTTAAGCTGTTAGTCAATGATGCCCTGTGTCGAAATCGTAAGATGGCCGCTCGAACACTTCCAGTGGCTTTACTGCCTGCTGGCAGTTTAGAATGCAATAAGAAATCCAGTCATTTATATAGATCAGTGGTATACACAATAGTGAGGATTATGTGAAAAGACATACATTTCAATACATTTGTGAGGACTTTTCACAAATATATATTTATGGTAATCCAGTGTGTCTGCATGTAACGGTGTGTAGTCAGGTTTTGTAATTGTTCAGTGCTCTTATGTGTTAGATCATGACGCATGTTCCGTAACTTCATTCTCACTCAGGAATGTCCTCTACAGGAAAAACTGGAAACATTGTGTCCCAGCCCACAGCTCAGGAAGTGTGTTTTCTGACCCTGTGTGAGTGCATGCGCTGATAGTTTCTGTAAGAGAGTATTCTAAGACTGGCTGAATTCTCAGCAGGTTTGAGATGTGGTTGCTATGGGAACAGCAGAGCCTGATTGTCCTGTATGACCACTGGGAAAGGTACCTGTCAATCATGGTGCCTATGAGGACAACCGGGTCTAATGGAAACACATGTTTAACTCAAGGAGAGAGACAAATGTGCAGGTGTTTTTGTGTGTGGGTGGTCATATCTTCATGTCTTAATGCAGTGTTCTTCAGAGGTTACATTATGATGCTGTTTCTAATTTTGTTTAGAGACTGTTTACATAACACCGTTTTCAGCTAAAAACTTTTTTTTGCCTTTTGGCATTTCGTTTTTTCGAACAACAATACCGTACCTACAAAAAAGAGAATTTGTGAAAACGGTAACATCACGCACATGCGTATTACGTGTTCAGTCTATAGGCGCAGGAAGTAGGGCTGGGTTGTAAATGAAACGCAAATTTTTGTTTATTTAAATGTATTCATTTTTTAGCATTTAGTATTTTATTTGTAATAAACACTTTAAGTGGGCTATTAAAAAGTGTTATTTATATTATTGAATTGTTTTTTAAAACGTACATGCAGAGTGTGATGTGATATTGTGACCGTAGCTGTGTATGTAGAAAGAATTTAGTCCACCTTCTGTGTTGTATAAAGTAAGGCAGGTTTTTTTTTATTTCCTGTCCTTGTTCAGGCTCTTTTATTGTATATGACAGTGTAAACAGCTTAGCTCGCTCCGTTGCATCATGATTGCAAGCAGTATCAATAATGTCAAAAATGTGATGTGCAGTCAAATGTCCCGGTGCGTTTGCTTTTTAAACAAGTGTTCACACTGAGTTTTGACATGTTTTTTTTATAGACTTTCTTATTCAAAGTCTATAAAAATCACACACACACACAAAACACAGCACCCCCAACCTAAAAACATCTTCCCGCTTAGGTTTTCTTTACCAAGTGACATTGTCAACTACTGGCCTGTCATGCATAATGAAGTGTTTTTAGTTGTTTTCACAGATCTGTTTGAATGGGATCATTTTGGCAACATTGTCATCTGTACAGAGGAAAAATGTTTCCGTTTTTAGTACATTGTTGTTGTGTAAATGTACCCTTAGTCAGCAAAAGATATTCAACTGCCAACACCTACACATCAATGTCTAAGAATAAATGGGTAACACTTTACAATACGGGTGCACTAATATGCATTAATTCATGCTTAACTAATGCACAGATAATCATGAATTAATGTGTGACTCATGAAGAAATAAAACATGTATTAATGATTACTGCATCAGCAACTAATGAAGATTATATATGATTAATAGATTAAGTAGTCATTAAATTGTTATTAGTTAAATGTGTCATATTGTATTAATTCCCTAATAACATATTATATTAACTAATAGTGTAAATTCATATGTTAATTATCACAATGGGTCAAAGCCATGCATTTCAACTTCCAGTTGTCTGCTTTAATGAATCATTAGCTAACGATTTGCAAAGGTATCATTATGTTGTGACTTTACTTGTTGAGGCACATGACTGTTAACTAATTCAAAATTAATACAAAACTCATAACCACAATGACATATTACTTAACAATTAGTTAATAGTCATGTGCCTTTCTTCATGAGTCACACATTAACTCATGATTATCTGTGCATTAGTTAAGCATGAATTAATGCATATTAGTGCACCCGCATTGTACAGTGTTACCAATAAATGAAAAAAATTGCTGTTTGATGTATGTGACTGAAAAACAACCTGTGATAAAGGACTTCTTTTCATTAAAACTTTGTACTTTAATAAAGCACAACTGTATTAGTAACTGTATTTTTTTCTTATATTATTTTACTAATTAGTCACTCTAAAAATGACAACTATACAAAGGTATGTTTGTGTGTGTGTAATTAAAAAAAATATAGAATTCTTCATAAAATTTTAGATATATTTAAATGATAAACATGAACTATCATATTATAAATTCTCAAGGTTATGATTAAATGTATATTTAAAAAATTGTCATATTTTTTTATTTGACCTCTTATTGAATTCCTTTTTGATTAATAATAATAGTAGTAAGAATAATTAGCAGCCCTAGTAGATAAACATGTGCAATGCAATCAATCCTGAACCGAAATCACCTGACATGTAGCTACAGCTATACACAGGTAACAGCATTTTCTCTTATAAGACCTGTCTGTTTGCCTTTTTTCCCCTGCCTAAGCTCACAGGTGGTTGACACTTGTGGAACAGCCTCTCCTGAGGGAAGAAGCAGTAAATGAAACACTGATCGTCACATTCATCTAGAACCACACACATAGTAGCCACAAGGACTGATTCTTACTCTGTCACAGCTGCATTCCTTCACATCTTATATCTTTAACAAGCAGACACTCTCACACTGAGGGAAAGTGAAAGACATCTCTCCCATATCAAACTACTGTTGAATTCTCATTACACATCGCCACTGGGCCTGATGGAAACTGGTTCACTTGATTGAAGTTTAATAATCTGCTGTTGAAAGGGTTTTTAGCTGGATAATGTGAGAAATTTCTCTTCTACCTGCTTCTTTTAGCATTTTTGAAATCTGTTTTGAAAGAGATCATCATCTGAGAGAAGATGGTATACTAGGGTAACCAAATGACCGACTGCATGCTTTCCTGGGTAACATCACAGTTTTGTCTGTGTGTTCAATAGCCCTCAAAGTAAAACAAAACAATTTTAATGATTCATTGCCCGCTGTAATAGAAATGTCCTTGGTTTTCATTTCAAAATATTGTTCACCTTTATGTGTAGTTGACATGTCAAGCATTGACAGCTGTGTCCTGCAGTGCGACATACATTTTCGTGTAATACATGAAGTTTTTAGGCCTCATATTACTTCTTGAAGACTGTATTATGATTGTACAAAATATTATATATTACAACATATGTTAAAAATAAAGAAAAATTGTCACAATACGGGCCTGCAAAAATGTGAATGTTTATTAAAATGGTATACAAATATGTGAGGGAGTTGCCTGTCAATTGCGTCATATCTGCGTTACCCTAGGTTTCTGGTTTTATTTTGCAGAAACGCTTTACTCTTACTGCAGTGTGCAACAAGTGTCATAGCAGCCGCCGAGCGAACGCACAGAGTAACGTCATAACATCATTTTCAACACACTCGAATGTATCTAATATGATAAACAGAGCTGTGTTACCTCATACTCATGCCCGGAAAAGCGGAAATGGCGCTGGCGACTGTGGCATAATAAAAGTCCCGCTGCTCGCAAGGCGTGTGTTGCGTTCATCTTATTAATAATCGCTCCAGCGGCCTTGCTCAACTCCCACAACACTCGGGTCTGCTCTGCTTCATACTACAGTAACGTTAATAATCGCATCCATGAAAAGGATTTCTGCCCGAGTCCTATCCCGATTCTTTTCCACCGGCTGTGAGGTGAAGACCACATGTCCCAAGATTCTGCGTCATCAAACTACGCCTTTGTTTTGAATAGGCGTCCTCTAGCGGACAGAAAAGTTACATAGACCGACAGTATACTCTTAAACTTCAAAAAAAGTTCATGACCATGTTATTTTCCAGTCCACACAACATACCAGATGGTTGAAATTTGGGAAATTGGGTGAAACGATGCTTGAAAAGAATTGAAAAGAAAAGTGTGTGTGTGTGGGAAAAATGAGTTCTGACTAAAGACTTTGCTCAGATTGTGTCTTGTAGGGGGATCAGTGTGTGATAGTGAGATCAGAGCGAAGCACTCAGCATAATCTGTTTCTAGATCTATGTGTACCTATCTTGACACTGATTGAATAAAGCAGTCAGTCAGGCTTCATTTTCCCTAGCATGTGAACACCAGGGTCCTCCCGAAGGGCAGTAAGAAACAGTGAGAAGATTTAAGAGCTTTGTATACTGATGGCACAAGGAGGTAGAGTTTTGATGACTTTATGAATGGGCTATTAGGACATTGTGACAGTGGAAAATCAGTCACAGAATAGGTGTGTTGGCATGACGATTGTTTCTGGTATAATCTGCCTATCGGTCATGCTGTGAGAGTCTTGTCGTCTACATCCATGCTTGGACAACATGCTGGGATTTGTGCATGAGGGTTTATTCTTGGCTGTCATAATAAGCTATCTGAATGAATGAATAAATAAATACATACCTTCAAAGATTATTCTGATGCTATTTCAGTATAATTTTACAAGTAAAAAATGTGCATTATAGTTTGGTTATTTTGAGTATTTTTTTATTTGCTGGGAATAAATAAATGTTATTGGATGTTTAAAATTATTTCAAACGTATGTGGTTTTTGTACGTTCGATCAATGATAAAATAAGATTTTATTGAAGGCAGAAACGTTTGTATTTGGCACAATAACTTCATTAGTAAATAAAAAAAAACATTCTCTCCCTGTCCCGCTGTCTCACAGACTCTCCACCTGAGAGAACAGGGCGGAGACGTAGCATGCCAGGCGCCGCCCCTGACAAAGCCCCTCCCACAATGGAGCCCACTGCCACTGCTGCTACACCCTTCAGGGTCACAGTGAGTATTATATGTTTTTGTCATATGTAAGTGTGTATCTGATTATACACAGTCTGGACTCCAGATGTGCACTATATACTGTGCTCAGATGTATTTTATCTTTATTGCTACTACTCTTCTGATCTTTAATAATAAAACTTTAGCAATTCTAATAAATTTGAGCTTTAAAGCCATTTTGTCAAATGCTAATTTCCTACTTCAGGCTATAAACTTGAGCTGTGAAGTTTTTTTTATTAGAAAGCAAAAATCAAGTGCACATTCAACCAAAGTCATGTTAATCTAAATATTTATCCAAACTCAAGATCTGGACCAAAACCACAGACTAAGACTAAGACCAAGCCTAATATTCAGCCTAGTATTAAGTTGAGCTCTAGATCAAGGCTATATATTTAGGCTTTATTATACATTGGGATATTACACAATTACAGACAACATAAAATGTTAAATAAGCTCCATTTAAAGGGGACATTTTATTGATGGGCATCAGAAGCTTTAACAGTGTCCGAATGCTTATAAAATTGTAATGATATTGGAAAAAAAAAACATCTCATGATTGAAAGGCAGTCTGTTAGCAATCGTTTCAAATTGAGGCTCACATTATGTGCCGGGTTGTGAATCATTAGCAATCAACAGCAGGTGATTTTCAGTAGTTTTCACCCTCTGTATGAAATCAAGTCCTGCAAAGCGTCTACATGTGTGTTTGCTGCTTATCATTTACTGAATGCAGATGTAATTAGATTTAAATGAGATCTCTGAGCTGACTCAAGGGCCACTTGACCTCTGAGCTTCTGCAGATTCGGGCCCAATTATTGTTCTAGCTTAGTGCATAGTGTGCAGATATGTCCTGCGACGTTAAAACGTCTCCATCATAATTGTACATGTTTGAATAGGTTTGAGGTAAGGAATGGAAGCTTTAGATGTTAATGCTTTGGGTGAATGAATAGAAGATGCCATAGCTTGATGGTTAGGTCAGTCTATAGTACACAAGCAATTAGGGAAGTAATTGCAATCCCCCTGCACCCCCCGCTGGTAGGCAATGGTACTGTACCCTTTGAAATCAAGAGCTCATGAGATTTTTCTCCTTTCTTCTTATCTTGTCCGGTATTCATCTCTCTCCTTCCTTCCTTTTATCCTCCATTCTGAGCTCTTATTCACTGTGCATGACTAACACCATCAATAGGTCTAGTTTTGACCATGATGCATTAGCAGATGTATTGATTGACCTTGAACATTCTCATATGAGAAAAATATTCATATAATTACAGGACAGTCCATCTTGAGAAACAAGGATGAGTAGTTTTGTCTCGAGAATGCTTTCAAATGTTTCTTTAAAGCCCACTCTGCCAACTAATTGTGCATTAAAGATGGAGTGTGGGAAAAGCACAAGAACGCCAGGATGATTTTCTGGTGTTTTTTTTTTCTTCTTTGGATCGATAAGTTACTCAGTAGCCTCAGGTTTGTTGTGTTTACCTGTATTAGTTTCAGTGGGTGCCTGACACACACAGCCGACTGAACTGATACGGCACTGAGTGATATTAAAAGTGATATTATTTAGCTATTATTTGAAGAAGAAAAAAAAGGCTTTAGTTAAATGTATTTCTGTTGATTTTCTCCTGGCAGGTATTTGACGTAGCCTTTATTTAAATTCTTGCGCTTGCGCATAACCCAGATGTACTGAAAAGGTGATCTGTGTTTCGTAATTTGTTTAGCCAAATCATCCTTGTGGTTCAACATAGACCTAAGGATGATGATGTGATCCTGCAAAAATGTGTGTCCATATTGACTGTCAGCATCCATGCTGTGTCACCTTCTCGAAAGTTGCTTATTAACACGGCTTGACATTACACACCATGACTGAATTATTCACTAGTGCTGCAAAGAGCAAATGTTTTGATAACTGATTTGATATTTTTTTTTATTTAATCAGATTTTCCACAACTGTGCACTGTACATATGCTATACTGTACATAGGATGATAACATTCTGTTTATTATAAGAGTGCAGTCTTAACACATTAACAGTCATTTGGCGCTTAAAATGCACAATTTAATTCTAATTAAAATCAGGTGGATTCTTATTGGCTGTCAATGTTTCAGCTGAAAAAAAAAAAAACATTCTGAAAATGGTTACTACAGTATCGTTATAGCTTTAGTGTGGACTTTCATATTCTTATAGGATTAGGACGATTACTAAAATATATTGTTATAGTTATCATCTTTGGCGTGAACAGGTCTTTATAATGTAAAGAGCACCAGAAGAGTTTTTGTATAAATACTGCTAAGTGGTAGAACACACACATTCTTTCCTCTAAACATGGTAACATATTTCTGTCATTATATGACATTAAAGTTAATTTAAAAGCTTAATTTGATGTTTAACAAAGAATATTGTTTTGATACACATGATTGTTTCTTTGCTGTTGAGCTCTGTTTGATTGACATGCTCTATGAAGCTTTTATTTTTAATACATTTACAACAGCAACTATCACAATACACTTCCATTATAAAAATAATAAAAAAGTCAAGACATTTACATTGTTTCAAAAGCTTTCTATTTCTAATAAATGTTTTTTTAACTTTCAATTCTTCAAAGAATCCTGAAGAAAATGACTGTTTCCACAAAAATATTAAACTTTTTTCAGCATTGATAATAATAAGAAATGTACCAAATCAGCACATTAGAATGATTTCTAAAGGATCATGTGACAGAAGACTAAATTACATTTGAAAATGTATGAAAATAGAAAACCTAACAATGACATTTCTCAATTTTTACTGTATTTTTTTTTATTAAATAAATGTAGCCTTGGTGAGCATAAGAGACTTTTAAAACAATAAAAAAGTGAGTTATGTCAGGCAACTCTCCACTAAAGATCATCGTTGGGTGCTTTTTCTTTAGAGACCTGCTAAAATATTTGTCAAAATAATTATCAGTTTACCCTTGACTGCATTCAAAGTGCTTGCTGTGACAACCTGGCAACATGAAATTATAAACGTATGACCTTCTTTGAAGCATTCAATATAAATTGCTGCAGCCCTACAATTTACCCTCTTTCACCTTTCAAAGCTAACATACAGCATTTCCAGATCTGCTGCAGTATTTTTACAATTTATATTATGTTTGGACAGGGGAGCTTGTTTATTATTCCGATGTCTTCTTGTCATTGTCTTCTTCAGTCCTCTTCTGATTTGATTTGCTTTCTTTCGGTGCTAGCAAAATGCTGCAATACTCTGACTGATTGCTCTGTGATTAAGAGATGTCTGTGTGTAATAATTTGCATATATTGTGAATAGTAATCAGTAGGGTGCCTTTAATTATGTAGAATATGCAGATGTGTTAATTGGTAGGGGGGAACGACCAGCTTTCTGTTTGTTTACTAACACTTCCTTGTCAGAAACTTCTCATTTCTACTGTCTCACCTCTTTTCCTTTACACACACTTTCCACACCATTTCTTATTTTCTCTCTCTTTCTCCATTGTCTTTATCACTCTCTTCTTCTCACATTTTCTTTCTACCCCTTACGAAAAATAACCATGGTTTTATTATAGTAAAAGTGTAGTAACCATGGTTTTTTGGCTAATTGATTACTATTTATATAACCACAGTTTTACCACAAATTTTCTTAATGTTGATAACGTAATGTTGACGAAACGCAAAAGGCGCAACTCTGAAGCGCGGGAAGTGCAGCGCCCAGACCGTCTGTGGCGTGCACATAACAGAGACGCTTGATAGCTGAGCAAGAAATCCAACCGGCACCCTCTGCATTAAAAGCTAGCGTATGGAAGCATTTCTATGAAGTTGAAGGGGAAAATTACCTGGACAGGAGCCACACTATATGCAAGTTGTGTCAAACTAAACTAAAATATTTTCGAAACACGACAAACATGAGAAACCATATTACACATTTCCAATGCTCGGTTGTACCGGTAGTTGCTGCCAACCAGAGGACCACAAACTGTCACAAATTTGATGGTCAAGGATTTGCGTCCATATTCTCTGCAGATGTTCATTTAGTGTTCAGATGTTCATTTCATAAAAGCTGTTTTCGATTGTGGTATACAGCAAAAATTCTGTGCTCAGGATTTAGTTTTAAGTCATAAGACTCTCATATAGACTCTATTATTTATTTATGTATAAGAGCAGCTGTATGTTACTATTATTCAGAATAAGTCCACAAGCACTACTTTCGTATGAGAGCTGCTGGTACAGAACTATATTTGTGTATTAAAGCTGTGATTTTGGTACAGCAAAATGTTTATTTTATTGTCTGAAGGATTATAATGCACATAACAGGAGGTTATTACTTTTTAAATGTTAGTGATTCAGAATATGCTGAAGTCTGTATTAATTTACAACAAGTATGCTGCTACAGACACACTTCCTGTTGGTTTTTTGCAATGTTGGGACATATTCTGGCAAATGTAACCTTCCTGTTGACTTGTAAAATCACTTCCATTTGTTTTATTATTAAAATATATTGGAAGTAAATTAATTATGGGTCATTACAAATACTTTAAAAGTACCAAGTGAGAAAAAAGAAAATCTGTATAGAAAACAAGATGCATCGTAATCGTTTTATAATCACATCGCAGCCCTCTGAATCGTAATCGAATTGTGAGGTACCTAGAGATTCCCACCCCTGGTTCATTGCTTCACATTGAGGATGAGGATCGGACTTTGTCCTTGACTCTCATTCTTGGTCCTTTTCGCTCTCATTCTTCTTTTTTTTCACTCTTTCTCACTTTATGCCTCCTTTTCCTTTCTATGCCCTTGATGCCAACATGCTGTCTCCATGGTAACTGGTGCCTAAAGGAAAGTGAGTCTTGAGCCGCAAAAAATGTGACAGATGCTTTCACAGAAAAGGGGTGTATAATGTGGGAGAATTAACGAGTGAGTGAATGTATGAATTGGTGGTGAAAGATCAATTTGAATTTTTTTTTTTTTTAATATAATGTCTCTCTTATTCTCTGTCATTTCCTCATTAGGGATTTTTGAGTCGCAGGTTAAAGGGCTCAATAAAGCGGACTAAGAGTCAGCCTAAACTGGACAGGAACAGCAGTTTTAGACACATCCTGCCAGGCTTCAGACCAGTGGACAATGACAGGTAAACAACATACATTTTCTTTTTCATTCCAGTCTTCTTCTTCTTCTTCTTCTTCTTCTTTTTAAAAGGTGAAGTGTGTAATCTCTATGCCACTGGTGTCACCAAACCAAACTTACTCGTTCAGACAGACATTTACTCTAAGTGTATAGAGGATCTGTGCTTTTTGACTCCAAGGCCTCCAATCGTCCAAGACAATGTTCAAAGGAAGAGTCTATACGCAGTCAAACCAAAAATTATTCAAACCAGATATATATTTTTTACTAGTGGGTGCAGGACAATATAGTTGATTTATGTAAGTGATGATAGCAAAATAAAGTAAACTGTGACATATTATACCTCTTCATACAGTGGACTACCAGTAAAATTTATACAAATTTGGGATTAAAATTATTCAGACACTTTGACCTGATCATGTTTTGCTTAAGTGTTTTTCTTTAATTGCTAATGCGACCTTTTACACCACAGACTGAACAAAATGAAGCATTGCTTGGTAATTGGTTGACCTAAATTGGTATTATTTAATTGTGTAGTTAAATTTAACAGCTGATTGGTTGATTGTAATCCATTACACACCTTTCTATCAAAGTTATCTGACAATATCAAGATGAATTTGTTCTGACACAGTTTATCTCTGAGTTCTTGTCATATTTTATTACCATTTTCTAAACTATAGCGAATAAACTGTGATAATGTGAGAAAATGTTGAAGGTGTCTGAATAAATTTTGGTTTGACTGTGTATACATGTATATTTTTATTTACAGAAACTATGTATATTAAATTATTTAATAAAATAATTATAAATAATATAATAGAAATTCCATAATAAATTCCATAATATCAGTTAGAGTTGAATAAGTATGTCCAATGCATTTACATGTTTTTCCAGTTTTTCTTAAATATTAAGTGTCATTTATATAAATTTCCATGACTTTTTAAAAATCACACTTTACACAATTTAATTCACACTTTAAAATGACCTCATACAGTAAGTAGGATTTTCAAGACCGTGGGAACCCTGGTTCTTAAATTAAAATGAACAGATTAATACGAGACATATATTTTTAGCTTACTTTTAACTTGTTGTGTTTTATCATTGTAAACCATTTTGCAGCTGTCAAGTGTGCAACGTGGATATGTGTTGAGGCCCTCTAGTGGGTATTGGCCCCCTGGTTGAAAACCACTGTTTTAAACTATAACTAAAGTTATCAACAACAAAAAAGGCACACATCAGCTTTAAGCATTAGAATCCCAGTTTTTTATCTTTTAGTCATTGTCTTGACTGGAGATGAGTTACAGTCATATACAGTCAGTACAGTCATGGTCATGGCACCAGATGTTATTGGACACAATAAAAAGGCAGTTATTTCTGACCTATTTTAAAGCTTTACTGGATGTAAGAGGTGCTGTGTGAGCAGCTGTATAAGGCGGATGAGTCTCAGTATGGATGCGTTTGCATGTGTTTGCATTCTGTGTGCTAATTCTTATGGTATAACACATGTTAATGTAAGAGTTTGCATTTCCTCCATGTCCGTGCTGCATAATTTGCTGCACAGTGAACAATAACGTGTGAAGTGTGTGTGTGGTCTGAAGGTTTGTGTGTGTCTGTTTGGCAGACTGGTTATTGAGGTCACTTTTGACATGCCTCTCTTGTCAGTGAAAACCGACAGAGCTTTGCAGTCCAATCTGTCATCTGCCTCTTTCTCGGAGATGCTCCTTCATGCTTCTTCTCATTGCCTTATCCCATAAATATCCCTCACTTTAAACAGACTGCAGCTGTGCCCTGCTCTTGAGCTTTTGCTCATTTCTATGCAAATTTTGGTTCTGAAAGTTTCGCTGTACTTTATTTTACCATAAATTTGATACACTTACCATTATGCGCACAATTTGCAGAACAATAATAGTTTTGGTAGTGGGACTAGAAATAGACAGTTTATTCCTGTTTTCTTTTCTAGTTTAAATCTTTAAAGTGGACATTAACTGAGGTGTTGTGAGATGGGAGTCTGCTATAAGACTAAATGTAAATCATAGTGAAGTCAGGGCAAAAATACATCGATTGAATGCTCAGTGTCCAATAAACAATTACATCGTTTTTTTCCCCCAAGGCAAACAGCAGTCATAATGGACTGCCAGTAAAGCACACTTTCCAGGCGGCACCCAAAATGAAGAGTTTGGAGCCTCTTGCCCAGTGAACATTTAACTTTGCTCCCAACTTTTGTATTTGGTGCTTTTAAATCCAATGGATTCCACAAAACAAACAGAATCATAATGTGGCTTTACAGTCATTCTGTATGACATATAGATAAATTACACTGTTGGGAAAGCAGGCTTCCATTTAGTTTAGTTGTCACCATTGATTTTAGAACATGATTAACCAGGTTGACCTCAGCCCGATCAACCAGATTGAGCTAGCTCAAAATCTAGCAGAAAGCAGTATTTTTTGTTGTTGTTGTTGTTTATTTTGAGGAAATTTATTTATTTATTGTTGTATTATAGTTAGTTAGTTAGTTAGTTAGTAAGGTTTATTTTTAGTTTTTTTTTTTTTGGACCTCAGTCAGTCCAGTCCCAGGATGTACTTGATCTGCGCTCAGCGTCGATTCTCTTGTTAATCTGGGCATTAGCTTCCAGTTTAGTTTTAGCTGTTAGCCTAGACTCTAAGGATTCCCATTCAGTCACAGCCCTCGTTTACCTTATATCAGCAGCATTTACATCAGCCATTGCTCTAAACCCATGGCCTGAGCTGCTCATCCATTCTTTACACAAATGAGATTATATGTGCGGATGCTGCTAATCCCAAAACATCTCATTTGATTGGATTAAGTGTAGTAATTGTCTGTGCTGTCAGCATTGCTTGGCTGGAGCAGGCTATGGATGGCTGTGCTTGTACAGATAGGGGATGAGTACTCTAGACTTCTGTGGGGCCAAATGGATTTTTTTTTAAATGGCCCGATGCCTGATGCCCTGACTGATGTGAGTGCAGCTTTTTCAATCTGTGCTTGAGTGTTTGTGCATGTATCTCTCTGTCTGTTCTGGATTATTACATTCATTTAGCTGAAAATGACCCTGCGTTACCAGACAGTCTGATTGTGGCTTCTATTAGAAAGAGTCGAGCACTCTCAATAGAAAACAACTAAGCACTTAAGTACTTAAATCATGGGATATACATATACAAAGGCAGATACGTCTAAAAAGGACATTTATCATATGCAGTATCAATATGTAATAGATGCACTCATTTCTCTGTTGCATTGTTTTTTTTATAGAAAGCCTATATGTTGATGTGGTTTTGTTTTATTAATTTCAGAATTCAGAATTTTTGAACACTCCTTTGAATCTTTCTTTCTCTCTCTCTCTCTGTCTCTCTCTCTCTGTTCACCCATAATTGATTGAAACGTTTAGTTTGTGTTGTTTGTCCTCTTGGCACAAATGGCACTTAGAGACTTAGAAAACATGATACCAGCCACAAGTTGAACCATTTACCAATAGACCAGGCTGTTCGGTTCCGGTGGATGGAGAAGAGGATTGTTCTCAGTGTGTAAACTGGATTTCAACTTAAATTTATATTAAAAATAGACATTTTTGGGAGTACATAGTGAATGCTGATTGTTTTTAAAGGGACCATTAATCTGCTATGTCTAATTTTAGGCCACGGTCATACAGAAGCAGAATACAGTTGTCAGTCTGTATTTGAGTCCTTAGTACAGTTACGTTCACACACAGTTAATTTATTTACGGGAATGACAACCACACCCTTACATTTTCAGGATTCACAACCACATTCTTGGAAAACCCGCACTGTGTGAACTGAACCGGACTGGACAACTAGCTGTCCGTCAGTATGAATGTAGCCTTATTTTCTGTTTATTGCACTAGAACAGTTAGTTTAATATGACCAATGTTATGATTGTAAATTACCTCTGTTATGACTTTTGATATTTTTCCTATTTGAAACTTGACTCTTCTGTAGTTACATTGTGTACTAAGAACGACGGAAAATGAAAAGTTGCGATTTTCTAGACCGATATGGCTAGGAACTATACTCTTATTCCTGCGTAATTATCAAGAACTTTACTGCCGTACCATGGGTGCAGCAGGCGCAATGATATTACGCAGCGCCTGAAAATAGTCCCCAGCACTATGTTGACGGAAGTTAGCCTATTTTCAGGTGCCATATCGGTCTAGAAAATCACAACTTTGCATTTTCCGTCGGTCTTAGTACACAATGTAACTACAGAAGAGTCAACTTTTAAATAGGAAAATATCGAAAGTCTTTGGTCATTTTTGAGCGAGATGCAAATGGTCTAATCAGATTCAATGATCTATGCTAAAAGTTCTACCGCCAGATCCGGAGATCGTCTGAATGGATTCGAAAACGGTAAAACTCAGCTGTTTAACTCTAGGGGAGTTGGAAAATGAGCCTGTTTTCAAAAAAAGTGGAGTGTTCCTTTAATAAACTTTCTAGACTGGCACCGCTTTTTATTTGATGCTCTCAGATAATGCTCAAAGATTCTAATGACTATACAGGGTCAGATCTAAATTAAAAGCATTTGAACATTTATGTCAATTTTACCTCCGCTCGTTTTATTGTTCTCTTGCGTATCCTTGTTTCGCTCCCTCCTGAGCTAGGAAGAGGTGATGTTGTCAAGGAAACTGTCATATCAGGGGAAAAATCTCAGTGTTGCTTTATTGCTCAGTAAATTTCATTTGGGTAAAAAAGGAACTAATTCCTAAGGAAAGACTGAAGTATGAAGATTGAACTAGAGCCACTTTTAATCAAACTGTCAAGCTCAATATGTATGTTTTGTGAGGACTGATTTTAATAAGGCCCCAAAGACGGCCTTGAGTCTGCTTGGACAACAACATCGGCTGTCTTTATTGAATGTGCAAGCAATAAATCTGCTTTAAAGTACAGAAGATGGTTTTGAAACTAAAAAGGGTCCACTTTTCACAGTAATAATGCATAAGATGAATTTAAATGGTTGTATTTTTGTAATGTACACAAATAAATAAACAATGATTTATTGAGTCATACAGCTAGTCAGTAGTGACTAGCTGTATCCGAAACCGCAAACTTCTTAGTATAATAAAATAAAACAGTATGTGACAAGAGTAATATGTCCGAATTTACAGTATTCATAAAAGAGTTGCCAAAAAGTACCCGGATGAACTAGTACTTCCAGTGAGATTCTGAAGTGTGCATTCGATGGACACTTTACTATCCCATGAGGCCACAGGAGAGGATTTGTGAATGCAATGAAGCAACGCAACTGATGCTGGCAGGTCACATGACAATGACAACATGACAAATGTAGCATGTCCAGATTACATTAATACAACACACATTCATACTACACAGAATATACATTTTTAATGGTCACAAAGTAATTTAAAAGTAAAGTACTTTTTTAAATACTTTTTTATACTTTGTATAAGTCATGGAATCATTTACTCAACCAATTTGTTCAGTTCGTAAAACACAGTTCTTTGGCTTTAAATTAAGCGTAGCTATTTCAAATGATATTAGTTATAACTGTGTTTTAAATATAGTTTATATTACATTATTTTAAAGCATGCAATATAATTTAGTGTACTTCAGTATAGACTAAACCACCATTCAAAAGGTTTTGGTCAGTGAGATTTTTTTTTTTTTTTTTTTTTTTTTTAAAGAAATTAATACTGCAGTAAATTGATCAAAAGTGAGGGTAAATCCTATTAAAAATGATTTCTGAAGGATCATGTGACACTGGAGTAATGTTGCTGGAGTAATTCAGCTTTACCATCGTAGGAATAAATTATATTTTAAACAAAATTATGCAATATTAATAATATAGGAAATTGTCATTTTAATTTGTTTTAATAGTTCATAATATATTTTACTATATTTTGAATCAAATAAATGCAGCCTTGGTGAGCATAAGAGACTTCTTTCACTTATTAAAATATTTAATCATACCAATCCCAAACCTTTAAATGGTAAGTGTGTATATATAGTCTTCATTCTCCAGACTGTTAGCTAAGAGTTGGAAAACTTTTTCAGGAGCAGGCTTAGACCTGCTGTGAACAGACTGTTTGCGTGCAGATTTCTGAGCTTAAGTCTGGAAGAACTGTTGACAAAGCCGGGGCTGCATATGAAATTACCCGTTTTTTATTTGGTATTGGAGAAAATTTTGTTTTGGTTGATTATATGCTGTGTACCCTGTCTCAGCCATCTGTGAGTATTGATTTGAGATGAAAGGGAGTCATCTGACTAACAAAGACACGCATATGAGATTCTTATTTTTGTGCATGTCTAGTTTTGTCTTTGGGATTTATACAAGCACACACACATACAAACTCTGACAGAGAGATAGAGAGAGCAGAGGAAGTAGGACAGTGAAAAAATATGCAAGGAAAGGGAGGATGACAGACTAAGAGAGCACAAGAGGGCAGTAGAGAGAGAGAGAAAGAGTGAATGGGGGGTGAAAGACAGGGCTGAGCGAGTGAACGGGAGGGAGAGAGAGAGAGATTTTTCTCCGCTCCGCCTTCCCCAGAAAACAACCGGCAGCGGTTGGGCTGCTCAGTGCTGACTGAGTGAGAGAGAGAAGCAGGGAGAGGGAAGCGCTGGGAGCCGGAAAAGAGAAAAATGGAGCTGTGAGAACTGCCCAACAGATCCATTCACCTTCAGGGTTATCTCCTGTCCTGTTCTCTCCTGTGTGCGACTGCTGCGCTGAATTCACATGATGACTGGTGAGTGATCAGTCTGATTCCTTAGTCTTTGGCTCGGACTGTTTTCATGTTGTTCTCACAAATATAATGTGATTATGCAAACTAGAAGTCTCTCACGCACACTCATACATTCACATGCTGTGATCTGGTACTGTTTTGTGTGTCTGTGATGGGGGATGTTGGTCACATTAGATGTTCTGGGTCACTGGACTCATGTGGTTAAATTCTGATGCCATTTTAGTGTGGAGTCACTGTGGCCAGCAGCAACACATCTGCATTATGATTTTTAAATAAGCTGCATTTGATTAAATTAAGCTTTAATTTAAAGTTTATTTATGTGATGGAGGGTGTGTCATTCTTGTGGTAATTAAAATGACTCTAGCTCATCGCTGGCTGCCTGTCACTTGTGTTTTCTTTGTTTTTTTTAAATGACCTGAGGTTATGAACTTCTCTCAACCTGTCAGCTTGTGTGTGTGTGTGTCTGTAATTATATTTCAGTTGAACAGTTGCTCTCATTCATATAACACTGAGACGCACATCCACCATCGCCCTCCCTCCCTGGATTTATAGATTTAAAGATTGATTAATGATTAATTATCTTCCGCATACCATGCAAGTGAAATGTACGCAATTGAATATTATATGTAAAAAGTGAAGTGGTGTTTTTGTTACCTCAAGGTGCTTGCTCTGACCCTAAAAATGACTGTTATTGGTGGAACCTACAGTACCTGACTGTCCTACATTTATGGGAACCTGGAAATATCAGGGATTTTTGAATTTCTCATTTAACTCAAGCCCTTTATGTGTAGAATTTATACAGCTTATGGCAACATGCACACAGATGGAATAAGTGAAAGGAAAGCCAAATTTATTTATTTTACCAACACCTCTAAACTGAATAGAGAGAAAATAAGAGATGGTGTGAAAAAGAGGGAGAAATGAGAGGAGAGTTTCTCCTCAGTACCAGCTGTTGTTCGACATCTCTTCAGATGTGCTGGAACGGAAAATTAAAGACGGATACCGTTTGATTGGAGGATATAAAAAGACAATGAAAAAAAAACTAGTCTAGTACGCAAAAAATTTTTTTAAACTTGCAGTACACATTGCAAATCAAGCCCATCTCTCTTTCCCCCTGCCTCGTTTTCTCTCAGTCGCTCTCTAATTGCACTGTCAAGACCAATCTCTCTCGTCTATTGATTTGTTGTGCACTGCTGAGGCTGGTCTCCTGGAACAGGAGGAGGGTGGTATAGGGCATCATCTCCTCAGGAGAGGTTCACCTCAGAATGCTCAACCTGACCAGAGCGTCTCAGAGGTGAATGCTTAGAGAGTCGGATCAGTATAAGAATATAAACTTTCAAAGGCTTCATGTTAAGTGCTGGCATAGAAAGCCAGTTTATGTTGTCTGATCTGTGTAGCATGTAGGACACACTCAGAATGGAATGCTACCATATTTGTAAGTGTTATGCATCAAGATAAATACGGAGGAATCTTATCAAGAGCTGTTATTCCTGTCCTACAAGGCAGGAACAAATGCGTCCATGACTGACAAACAAGTTGAAAGAAAGAAAGAAGATGAGAAATACTCCATAATTTTAAAATCATCCATAATATTTTTAAGTAAGAAAACCTCCAGCAGGCATTCTTTCCTGAAATGTCTGCTTGTTAAAACAATAAATAATAGTCGTCTTATCAATTGTCCAGCTGGAGTCTGAGGTGAGTCAGATCCCCGCATATATTGGCAGTAGCAGTTTACATCAGATCTTACCAGAAAAATACTCTTATTTTCAAAGCATTTATGTGCAGCTTTTTCTTAGGTACAGTCCAAAAAAGACATTTGCCGATTTTTATTTGTGTTGCGCTGACAGTAACTTGGAGATTGTCACAGTCCCTTCGCATTGTGTCTTGTCCCTTTGAGTGGCAATATGAATAAAATATGTTTGTGCTGTGACTTGAGAGCTTTTCTCTACAGCTGTGCTGCTTATCCAATAGTTTTTCGGAGTCCCAGGTTTTACAATGGACATCAAGTGATGACCCAACACGTGCCGAAGATATTTATCACTCCTGTACTGACACATAAAAATACATTAAAAATGTATTAATAAACCATAAAATGTATTGACACAGCAAAATTCAAATTCAAAATTGGTAACACTGCAATGAAGAAATGCATTCATTTTGTCTTGTAATGCACCTTATAATGCATTGTATGGTCTAATGAATAATATAATACATTATATAATACTTATGTTACGCTTTTATTTTTTTTTATTTTTTTCTTCCCTCTCAGGCAAAATCAGGCTTCCATTCTCAACAGCCAGTAATTCAAAGCACAAAACAAATTATGGTTGGCACAAGCCTTGTTGCTGCAAGCTAACTTGTATTCAGTATAGTCTGTCTTGTATTTTATTCATTTATTTTTATTTTTTACCTTGCATACTTCATGGTTTTTTTTTTAGGAATGAGGGCATGTGTCGCAATCTGGCTGGCATATGTGTAATTTGGCTAGTGTCTACAAAGTGGCAGATGAATATTTTGTGCCAAAATATCAACAACAACAGATATGGGAGGCATTTCTCATTTCTTTTTAAATGTGTACATGCTTATTTATTTGGCTAGCCTAACTATGCACAATTATATGGTTAGTTGCAATTTATTATTTGCATTTAGCATCGTTTTTTCGGGCTGTCTGTGAACAGATCTGTGACCCATTTCTAGACCCAGCAGTTGATATCCACTAATTTACAGTGCTGTTACAGGAATTCATGCCACAAACGACCAGCTTCCAATGGAATATTCACTCCAGTTCATCAATAAATCAATCTCTCGCACCTCTGGGAATGGATGTCTTTACATGTAATGTCCTGTTTGTAGATTATCAGTTTGTCCCGGCATGTGTATGAGCATGTGTGTGTATACGTGTGTTTTCTCATGTTATCTTCTCTTTTGGCCTAGTGTGTGAGTAAGCGGCTTTGCCTGGCAGGTAGATAGAGGGATGGATGGATGGATGGATGGAAAAGGGAGGGCGAGTGAGGGATGAGAGATTAATAGATGGACGGACGGACGAGTTAATGACCTGGCTTGGGCAGGGTGGCCTACTACGGTTGTGTAACTTTTAAATCGCACATATGAGAGAGAGAGAGAGAGAGAGAGAGAGGGAGGGGAGGGAGACAAATACAGATAAATGAAGCATTCTGTTCAATTTTCTTAATCAGTTTAATGTGCTTTATTGGCATGGCGAAAAACTAAACCATTTATGTTGCCAAAGCAATAGCTTAGAGTTACTATTTGCAGAGGTAAATTCTGTTAATTCTACATGGTGAAATGTTTCGGCCTTACGTGAAATTCTCGATTACCTGGATTCCTATTGAAATTACTGGATTTCACAGAGCAATGGTAAATGTGTCTCAGTGCTAGGCTGTCTTTTCTTCACGCTGCAGTTTATCAGAGCGTTCTGGTGTCAAACACAGTAAATGAACAGACACTGTGCACATTATATCAGCTGGGCCATCAGCCGATGGCCCTCACAAACCATATATATCAATATATGGGCCTCTACAGAAGTCACTCTTCTGTCTTCATTCTAAAAAGCAGGATGGATGAAAAAAAATCCACCTCTTTGTCATGTCTGTTCTTTCAATAATTCCTGTTCTTGTTCAAGGTCAGGGAGGACTTTATGCTTCAACCTCATCACATCCTGCTTCCCCCCCCCCCCCCCCTCTCTCTCTCTCTCCATTATCCATTCTGTAATGCTTATGATAATGTTTTTTTTTTTGAATGTCTAAGACTTGGTCCTTTATTTGTAATATTTGAAAATTGTTCACAAAATTGGGTTTTTTTATATAACAATGAAATGTTAATATTAGGATACCAATATAAGAGGTTGTGCAATTTTTCTGTTTTTTAATTGGGCAAGCTAAGCTAACCATTTTGAAATCTCACCAGTGTAAAAATGCAGGAAAGGGTGTTGATATGGTAGCTATGTTTAAGGGCCAGATTTTTTCGAACAGTTTGCTCCAGCGCAAATCCTCTTTGCGTTACAAATCTACTGTCAGGATTCACTAAAGACACGCAGTGAAAAAATAGCACTGAAAAGGCGTGGACAGGGTTATTTTTGCGACTGACCTTATTGTATATGTATTTGTAGGAGTTTCCCTTATAGACGCAAAATTTATTTGAGGACAGTATTTAAATGAATCATGAAAGGTGATTTACTCAGGTTTGCGCTCGTCAGTTTTCTGGTGTTTGCGCCATTATTTACCGCCCCAAAAAAGCTTAAAAAGTCTTAAACCAGTCTTAAACGTGTGTTGGTCATTATGGAAATTATTCGGCTGCGTCTGTGTCCTTTAATTTGCTCGTCGTCAGTAGATCCGCGCAGAACTTTTTGGGAATTGCGTTCTCACACTAAGTTGCCCCGTTTAGTAAATCTGGCCCTAAGTCTTTAATAGAATCTCGAGTGACCATACATACTATACTATACTATCAATATACTGATAATGTTGCTTTTTGAATGGAGATGGGGTGTTAGAAAGGCACCGGTGACTGTGAGTGAGTCTCTCTCTCTCTCTCTCTCTCTCTCTCTCTCTCTCTCTCTCTCTCCTTTTTAAGTTGTCATGAGCATGAAAGAGCTTGCCTGGAATGTTTCCTTTCCAAGGTTGCATGTTTGTACATGTTCTTTGTTTTCGTCCATAGAAAAAGTGTTTTAGAAAAGAAACAAATTGCTTAAGAGTGCAAATGTAGTCGTGTGTGATTTTACATGAATTTGACACTGCATGCAAACACATTTATACAGGCACACTCTTGAATAATTCACATAAACAAGAAAATAGTGACACACTTTTATTTAAACATATCTATTCAAACTGCAGTCATGTTGTATTATTTTAACTTAACATTAACATGCAAATGTAAAAAAGGGAGACAGCTATAATCAGATAAGTGATTTAACTACATACTTTATGTAGTTGTAAATGAGGCACTAAGAGGATTTTCATGTTTCCTAGTTATCCAAAGCAAAACATGAAGACCAGTGTCATAGATTTATGTTCCATAATCTCTTTTAGCTTGGCAAGTCATTGAGCATGTGTGTGTGTGTTTGAAACAAGGAAGTGGCCAGTCCAGAACAACCTTTGGTTAGCCTTTAACCAGATGCCCAGTAAACACCAAAGGCTCAACTGTTTGCTTGTGATAAGACAAAGGCATGTGTGTGGTATTGCTTTATACAGACTGGATTTGTTCAGGCCAAGGCTAATGTGTTTGCTGTTTAGCACATTTAGCCCATTTCTCTTGAGAATGGCATGTCTTCCCTCAGTCTGTCATTGTGTTGAATTTTCCCAGCATCCTTCACTCTCTGTTTTCCATCCTGGCACCAACTGCATCTTTATTTCTTTTTTATATGCATATGGAGAGGCTGGCATCCATCGCCTATGTGTTTTTTTGCTATGATATAACTGTGAAATTGTCTATTTGGCCCGTGTTTTAATGTTAGATGTGAGGGCAGGAGATTGTGTGTAAAGCGTTTGCATGAAAGCTCACTTTATACACAAAATGGACTTAAAATGAAATGGTAGAGAGGTCAGTTTTTCACTACCTAGTTATTCAAAATCCTGATGGAAACGTTGGTCTGTTGCAGGGGTGTTAAATGGGGGTCTGTGGTGGTACTGCAGAGGTCTATCTGCCAATTAATGTTTGATCTCAAAATAATGGGGAAAAATCCAACAAATACATTCATACACAAATATGGTACATAATATTAATACTTAAGTTAATATTAAGTTAATTTCAACAATGCAACAATGTTTTACCATCCCAGATTAAAATATATTGAGTAAAATTACAATGTACAAATACATAATTATTGGCTATTTGAATGGTGTTCATCATGAAAAAATATGTAAATATTTGTAATAGAAGACCCTTGGGCTATTGTGTTTGTGCAAACTGAAACTTATGAAGCTAAAATATAACTGGTATCGGTTGATCTGTGTGTAAGTGTGTGTGAGCCCCTTATGATGCACGTCTGGATGACCTTTTGACTCCCTCTAACACTATTTTGTCTCGTGGTGCTTCCCCCCTTCTTGTTCTGCATATTTTAGTCTTGATGTCATGTCCTTTCTTGCTAAGCACACAAAAATAGATCAGAGAATGTTTTATGCCCTGGACCCTGCACCCTGCACCCTTCCTTTTACTTTCTGTCATAAATCTATAATGTCTAATCACAATTCAAAAAAGAATAAAAAAGAAAGTGAAAGAGGATAGGCTATACCTATCCAAACAGGTACTCTTATAGAAGTACATTTGTTTTTATTATTATATATATTTTCCTATAAGTGTTTTCCAGTTTATTACTGCATGTATAGATTATTAACACATTTAATTTTTGTGCATATTTATAGCTAATAAATCATACTGTAGCTAATTAATCAACTACATTGTTTGGGATATAACAACTTAACGCTGTTAATGACCGATTTAATCTGAAAAATGTGCCTAATTAGAAACTACAGGCAATGAAAGGTATGGAAACTAAATGTTTATCGAGTTTGATGTGGGAAAGGGAGCGCTATCTGTTTAAATGGGGCGTGTGAGTGAGGAGGTGTGTTATCAGTTATCCCATGGGAAGTTCCCTCTCCAGCACACGGCGCAGAAGCCAGAGATCCTACAGAATTTCCCTTAACAGTCCATGAAGCGAAGCGCGAATTCAGATCGGAATCAGAGAAATGCGCAAACATAACAGTAGTGGCATTAGAACTGGTTGATGGAGCGGGGTTTCCTCACATTCAGTGTAAGTGAATCTATCTGTTCTTCATGCTTCAGATCGTTTTGAACACTTGCTTCAATTGTCCATTGTTGTGTTTTCATTGTTGTGTAATAGTGATGTCCATTGTGTTCATTTTAAGAAATTAAATTTATCAAATGGCTTATAGCTTATTTTAACAGCTGTATTTTTGTTTTCGTGTATAGTCACCTTTGTTTGCTTGGATTTGTATAGCCCTATCTTTTATGTGTAAAATGTCTTTTAAAATGTGCACATTAAGGGGTGACTAGTTAGTTAGGGGTGACTAAAGAGTTCAGTTTAAGCTTCTTCAAAAAGTGCGTCTATATAAACTATTTATGTTCGATAAAGAAAAATACTTTGAAACCAGGCTATAATATCTTCCTTATCAAACTGTAATATCGTATTGCAACTGTCATTTGCTCTGTGTTCTTCACGTGGTGAGGTGAACATGTGCGCATTGTGCACAGACTACTTGCATTACTTTTTCTTTCATTGAGATGCACTGTACAGTACAACAAAAACTCATATTTGTGCATGTCATTCCATCCCCCTTCAGCGATAAGTTAAAAGTTTTAGGCCCCGTTTCACAGACAGGGCTTAGATTAGGCCTGGATTAGCATTTTGGACATTCAAGTAGCTTTCATAAACGTGCCTTAGAAAAAAGCATTACTATTGTATCTTGAGACAAAAATCTTGACGCAAGTTACTTTCAGTTAAAACAGCTCAAACATGCACTTTAGTCTGGGACTAGCTTAAGCCTTGTCAGTGAAACCGGGAGATAATTAACAAAAAAAGCGTTAAAAAAAATATGAAAAAATGTCTTTGCTGTCTTTTATCTCTTTTTTGGTTTGTCTCTGACCTCAAACAAATAGTTTAGATGGCAAATATTTTAGACAACAAAATATTAAATGTTGGGGGAACCAAATGTGATAGTTGGGAAAGGAATCAATGAAAATCATATTGATTAACCACTAATGTGAATATTGGGGTGGTTTCTCTCTTGTGTCCCTTCACTGTTGTTTTAGTGTTATTTAATTTGACTCTGATACGATACCAGACTAAAATACCTCGATAAAATACCTCGATACTGATACTGAATCGATACCATGGCAAAAAACAGTAAAAGTAATTGAATAAAATGACAGAACTTAATATTCATTGTTTTATAAATGTATTTAAAAAAAACCTAAAACCTAAAAACTCACTTGGCCAGCATGTTCCTGCCCTGCTTTTTGACCTATTTAAAAATAATAATATAGCAATAATAACTACATGCCAGGGTGAACATCCTTACAGAGATGTTTGCATCAGTCACATTATTATCAATCATGTTAACACTAACCTTTTACTATTCTGAACAGGTTGGGATGACCAAAATCTTATTTCATGATACGAGTAATTTAATATTTTTTAAATGTAATATAGATATTAATTTAATTTTATCTTTGTTTTTGTTTTTTTAAAAAGTAAAAATGTAAATTACAAACAATATAACAAAAACATTATTTTATTATTTTTAGCTACATTAGGTCTATTTAACAGTAGCATTCAAGAAAGAAATTAAATAATCAAATGTAAGTATATAGTATAGTCTTCACTCTGTAAATTAACTATACACTGATTCAGTTATTCTGTCAAGCATGGGGTGATTTTCTATTTTCTTTTGTTGTTTCTTTTGATTAGCATTAATCACACAGAATATTAGGTCCAGCCCTTTAAGGACCCAATAAATTGTAACATATCTCTATACGTTCACTAAGACATATCCGACTGTGTTTACCTGAATACTCGCCAGGACGTGTATTTTTACATATTTTTGACCATTCAAACCCAATAATCCGCGAATCTGACATCGCGATCGCATGCTGTCTGAGTGAAAGGCTTGTGCGTGCACTTCAGGTCCGGCAGCGCAAGCACTTCCCGTGCCGCGCTTTATTTTCTCATGCATGCAGGTTTCTTTTGCTTTCTTTGTCATGAGCTGTGCACAGGGCAGGATTTAAGGGGCTGGGGGCCCCTGGGCTTGAGTTTATGTTTAGGCCCTACCTACACTACAAATATCATTATGGAATAGCACAAATTACACAAAAATTAAAAGAGGTTCCTAGAACAATTAATATGCAACATGCTTTACCTAGTCAAAGTTAAGAGGTAATATTAAATACAATAAAAAGCAGGATGTGCTCTCTCAGTTGAGAGAAGATCAAAACTCTGAAATAACACTGAGCAATAAAGACAGAGATGTACAGTATTTTTAAATGTATTGTCATATCTGTGTCCTCGTATGTCAGATTCATATATTTAATCAACAAATTCAATTACAAAGACACAGTGTATAGCTATTATTACCAATAAAAGGAAATCAGTATCAATAAAATCCATTTTTGGATTTATACATAGTTTAGACATGGCATGCATGGATTTAGACAGCAAATTATAATTGCATAATTATGTTAAAAGATTAAAGTTTTAAATGTAACATTTTAATATAGAAATATTAAATGATTGAAATTAATTAATAGTCTAATAAAACCGCCAGGTGGCGGCAAGTCTCCTTTATTCAATCGATTCGTTCAAACGACTGTATTTATGAATGGGTAGCCTAATTGAATCATTTACTCATCTGATTCATTCAAATACGCTGATTCTTTGTGGAACAAAACAAGTGTTCTGCTGTTTGTTCTGTTTTCTTTGACGGAGCAGATTGTCTGTGAAATTTACTGAGTAACTTTATTGAACTGTTGTAGGCCTATAAATGTCACATTTGTGATCGTGCAGATGTTCAGAAAAACAGCACCTTTGCTTGTGTGATAACTCATTGGCTCATGTTATAAATATATAAAACGGGAACCTAAATGTTTTTCTTTTTGTTTTGTTTTTTATAATTTTGATGACATTTCTGCATATATTCCTGCCTATGTTGTGATGCCAGTAAGACGAGAGATCAATTTTGAATTTGTGAATTTCTCAAATCACTACTTTGGGCTGTTTATAGCCCTTGCTCGCACGGCAAACAGTGGAAATGCGGCTAATAATTTCTGACTGGCATATCATTGAACAAATCAAACGAACGTAAACTGCTAACAGAGGGGGCCCCCCTACTTGGCCAGGCCCATGGGCTGCAGCCCAGTCAAGCCCAATGGTAAGTCCTGCCTTGGCTGCGCGTATGTATTTGACTGTTCTGCTTCAATTGATAAGTGAACGTAAACGGTGGAAGCAGAGCTCTGCACACACATCCTGACTCCTGCTGTCACACATCGACGCAAATTAAGAAATACTGCTCTTATTAGAGTGCTGTCAGAATTCTTAAAGTACCGGTACTAATAAAATGTCACATCGTACTGTTTTTAATAGCAGGGTATCGCAATACTTTTCTAGTACCTGTATATCGTGCAACACTATGTTGTTTAGGGTCAGTGTTCAACTGTCTATTGACTGAACTGCTGCTCCCCCTTCATCACACACACATATGCAGTACGGAACAGATTTACTGCTGAAAAGTCCCCCTGTAGTCAGTGATTTTATCCATTGAAACATATCTTTGATCACCAAAATTACATATTTAAAAGATTTTTCCTATGAAAAAAAAAATATTCATGCCTTAAAATAGCTTGAATGTACCTACACCCCTGCTTCATTTAGTACTGTATATGCGGAGCCATGAATAGGCAAATTATCCCCGCCTCCATTCACTCACACCAGCTCGGACTACCTGTTCCACTCGGTCAACTTTACTGTATTAAATGCTGCATAATGACAAGTGGAAATATTGGTGTAATTCAGCCATATATGTTTGAAACTGATTCAGAAGAAGTGGAAGAGTGAATTATTCAGGCTTGTCTACAAGTCGATGTATCAGAATGTTAATGTGTTTATGTATCACTCTTTACAACGTAGGACACGTAACGGTAATTCATATGATAAGACTTTTGCTTCACTACATTATCAAACAGCTAATAATGTGTTGCTAATGTTACACAAACCATGTTCCTGTTTGCCATCTCAGTCTGCCTTCTGTATCAGTCAGTATCCTTAGAAATGCTTTGAACAACTTAAAACGTCAGTGGAGAAAGGCATATAGTTCATCATTAACATCATAATATACATCAGGTACACAATTCACCCGCTATATTGCTAAATGTACACAATTTTTTATATCATATCAATATACTGGGATAACCTGGTTTCTCTTGAGACTCCCCTGCTTCAGAACGGTTATAGTTAATGATATGCTAAAGCCCACCGGCACATTGACGTGATTAGTTACAAGGTAGTTTGTGACGTAAGGAACACCACAATTTCAAACTGTGTTTTTGAGACTCTTTGTTTCACTGCAGTTTTAAGGATAAAACATTCAGCAATGGTGTTGACTTATGAATTTGCACATGGTTTGTCTGAAAGCATATTAAAAACACCACATAGACATGAAAACAACATTAAAAACTTGATTTTCACCACAGAGGGATCTTTAATATATATATATATAGGACAGCTATAAACTGGATAGATTTTTTTTCATCTTTGCTAAATGTGATGATTTCCAGTGCCTTGAATCATTATGGGCTGTGCTCTTTTTGGGGGACTAAAATTGTACCTGTCGACTAGTTGCCATGGAAACACTCACCTTTTCGTAGTTGCGGTCCATTCGCCAAACCCAAGCAACGAAAGAGCCTATAGTACATTGATCTCTCTCTCTCTCTCTCTCTCTCTCTCTCTCTCTCTCTCTCTCTCTCTCTCTCTCTCTTTCTCTTTCTCTAAATGGGAACAGTGATGACAGCAAAGCCTCAGGCTGCATGATTAATCATATACTGCATTAATTGACATTGCATTGTGATTTCGGACATAGCAGTATGCTATGATTAAAGGCTGTTTTAATGTATTTAATGTCTTATAAAAGCTGCATGAAACCAGTTACTTATAATGCATCATGCTTTTTTTAACAATTGACATGACTGATTGATGTTATGTTTATGTTCAGTAATTTTATTAGAATAAACCTCAGAATTTATATTATTGCATACTCTATTAGGTCATTAGGTATTTTTTGTATATTTATTTATTTTGCTTTTATTTTCCAGAAATGTTATAGTGTGAAAAAAAAAAATAAAAAAAAATAATATATATATATATATATATATATATATATATATATATATATATATATATATATATATATATATATATAGAAAGAGTGCAGTATACCCTACTACATACTCTAATATAGTCTACTAATTGCTAACTTTTATGAATAATGTAATCATATTTTTCCTGGACAGCCTGTTACATCGATCGACAACCCTTATGTCATCCCTTACCCAGTCAATAACAGTTGTCCGTCTGTCAGCTGTGTTATCACTGTTATCACATAACTTATGTGTCTATCCGACCAGAGAAATGTCTTCATAGTGAGTGTAGAGATGTGTACATGTGTCTATATGGTCCCATTTCAGTCTCCACACACCCTGCTAAATGTGTTTGCTGGTGACCTTAACTTTTCATTTCTATGTGAGCTTCATACACCCACACTCCATGCATTTGAAAAGAGCTTGTGATGTGAACTCTGAAAGGCTGAATTGTGTGCATGAAGAGCTGTGATGGCCTGTGTGTTTGGGAGCATGTCCCTGCACATCTTCCCGTTTTTCTTTCTCCTCCCGTTTCTTTCATGTCTGTGTTTAAGGTTGCTTTGATTTGTGAATTGTATTTTGTAGTAAATGTTTCTATACATGCTATAGGTCACTGTGACAGTACAACGAATGCAAGGGATGACAAATGTATTGATGGATGGAAATCTTTTCAGAGTTGTAGTAAATGTAATACATTTCCACATTCTGCATCCCTGAACAGTTCAAATGTAAATTCACCATCATCCTTGTTCCCTGTTACAGTCGTAACCCGAGACGTTCCCTTTCGAGGGAACTCGAACTGCATCGTAACGCACTATGGGGAACGAGTACCCACTATGCCACACCGAAAATCATGCCTGCCCTAGTGTGAAGCTGGAACCCAGGCACACTTAGGACGAGAGCACCCTAGCGCCTGGTGTCGCAAGCAGGTCCAGACTATAAAACCTAATGGAGGCGTGCGGGGTGGCCCACCCAGCCGCATCACAGATCTCCTGTAGCGGGACTCCAGAAAAGAGGGCCCTAGGGGGTGCCATGCCTCTAGTAGAGTGAGCTCTCACAGCCACAGGTGAAGGCAGATTGCACACCTGATAGGCCGAGGCTATAGCCTGGACAATCCAATTACTGATTGTCTGCTTAGATGCAGGCAGCCCTTTCTTGGATGAGCCAAAGCACACCAACAAATGGTCTGACCTTCTCCACTGAGAAGACTTTTTCATATAGATGTTCAGTGCTCTGACCGGGCAGAGCAGATGAAGTCTCTCTTCTTCCGCCGACACGTGGTGGAGGATGGAAGGCCTGAAGAACCATTGATGGCACCTTAGGCACGTAGCCAGGTCTAGGATGAAGGATGGCCTTAACTCCGCCGGGGGCAAACTCCAGGCAAGTCGGCAAGATAGCCAGAGGCCCATCAGTTACAGGTGCGTGGGAAGCCATAATGGCAGCCACGTACACCTTAAGTGTGGACGGGGTAAGACCAGCAGAGAAGCGATCTTGGAGGAACTTGGAGCACTGAAGCCACCGGGCAGTTAACCGGGTCCAACCGGTTAACCGGGTCCCCTCAGGGGCCAGACCCACAGCTTCCACAACTCTGGCTGGGAGTGAAATATTGTGCCCCCCTCAGAGGGATCTGCCATGGAAGGCCTGCTAGCAGTGCCATGATGTCTGAGAACCATACTCGGGCCAGCCAATAGGGGGCTACTAGAAGTAGACTGATCCTTTCTCAACGGACCCTCTCCATGACTCCTGGGAGCAGAGCGATCGGGGAATGACTCGGCCACGTCTGCACCATGGCATCCAACCCCAGTGGGGCTGGATGCATGAGAGAAAACCAGTGGAACAGTGGACAGTGGAACGTCTCTTGCATATGGACTTCACCACCTCTGGGTGAAGTCTCCATTCCCCGGGCCTCAGCCCCTGCCTCGACAGGACGTCTGCTTCCTGATTCTGGAGGATCTGATGCACCAGTCTGCATAGAGGGCGCGACCTCAGACCACCCTGATGATTCAAATATGATACTACTGACATATTTTCTGCCCGTATTAGGACATGGTGGCCGCGGAGATTCGGGAAAAAAGCCCTCAGCCAGCCAGTGAGGGAGGCGTCTGTTGAAACGGTTTTCCGGCAACATGACTCTCCCAACACTGGGCCTTTCTTCCATATGGAAAGGGAACAAAGGCATCTGCGCATTACCCTGATCATACGGAACGGATTTCACTTCGAGGAAAACCCCTTTGTTTTCAGCCATCACTGTAGGGGTCTCATGTGCAGCAGGCCAAAAAGTATTATGTTGGATGCAGCTGCCATGAGCCCCAGCAGTCTTTGAAACTGCTTCACAGTGATGCAGTGGCCTAGCTTCATACTGGAGACCATCGCCCGCATGGACTCGATACGCGCGGGAGACAGTTGTGCCCGCATCGTAGTCGAATCCCATACGACTCCCAGGAATGTGGTTCTCTGAGAAGGCGTCAACACGCTCTTTTTCGTGTTGAGTCTCAACACCAAACAAGCACTGAATCTGGCCAAGGACGACATCTCGCGACTGGGCCAATATGAGCCAGTCGTCGATGTAGTTCAGTACACGGATGCCCTGGAGTCTCAGTGTAGCCAGAGCTGCATCCATGCACTTGGTGATGTGCGAGGGGAAAAAGCTAGGCCGAATAGAAGAACCCGATATTGGAATGCTTCGCCCCCGAAAGCGAACCTTAGGAACTTCCTGTGACATGGAAGGATGGATATGTGGAAGTATGCGTCTTTTAAATCTATCATGACAAACCAGTCCTCGGATCTGATCTGACTCATGATGGTAGGAATTGTGAGCATCTTGAATCTGAATCTCCTCAGAGAACGATTCAAGTGCCACAGATCTAAAATTGGATGCAACCCCCCATCCTCCTTGTAAAATATGAAGTACCAGCTGTAGAACCCGGACTCCCTGTCTGGCGGAGGAACACGTTCTATTGCTTCCTTTACCAACAGGGTGTGAAATTCCTGTTCCATTACCCGAATCTGCTCTGGGACCACTGCAGTCCAGACTCGTTGAGTTTTAAAGGAAGGATTTCCGAGCCTCATTCCCGACCCCCTGAAGCGGCTGACCGGCAGGGAAAAGTCGAGGATGATTTTCGTTGTGCAGACACGTTCGCTGCCCGGCCACAAGTTTGTGAGGCGGATGGAGCAGTGTGCGTTCGCTGGAAATCGATGTGGCCCGAAGTGTACTGGACGGCAGGAACGCAACATCGATTTCCAGAGAGCTCCGCAGAGGAGGCGACCTCGAGCGCTCCTCGCTGGGGGAGACAGCTCTCAGAGGTCCTGCCAGAGCTAGGACCTCTTGCCAGAAGCCTTTCTAGCCTGAAGGATGTCCTCAGATCGACCTTTGGCTCGGCGGGCTTCTGGCGAGAGTGTTGCCTCTGTTGCCACGCTACCTGGGAGGGGCTCTAGAAGTGAGGTCTCTTTTTGTACCTGACGGTACGAGGAGCTGCATGACGGCTGAGGCTGTCCACTTGTGGCAGCTTTCCTCATTTTAGAGTGGTGAGGGAGATGCTGCTTAAAAGCTGCAGACTGCTTTTTCGCTTGCTGGAACCTGTCAACGACAGTATTGACTGCGTCACTGAACAGTCCAGAAGGCGATATCGGGGCATCCAGGAGAAAGGTTTTTTCTTTCTCCTTTATCCCTGATAAATTAAGCCAAAGATACCTCTCCACAGTTACCATGGCTGCCATGGAGCGGCCGATGGCACGGGCCATCTCCTTAGTAACGCTGAGAGACAGATCTGCAGCTTTACGCAGCTCCCTGATGTCATCCGGAGTAGGTCCCTCGCCCTTGTCTAAATCTTTGAGGAGGTCTGCCTGGTATGCCTGCATAACAGCCATAGTGTGCAGGCAAGAACCAGCCCGACCAGCCGCCATATAAGCCCTGCCCACCAACTCTGATATTTCATGACAGAGTTTGGTGGGCAGTACCGGGGCTTTAAGGGATGATGCAGCGCCGAGGGAGAGGTAACTTGCAAAGCCTCCTCCACCCGAGGCATCGCCCCATAACCGTACTCGAGCGCACCCACAACGTTAAACCATTTAGTGCTTTGTAAGTAATTAGCAAGATTTTAAAATGTATGCAATGTTTAATAGGGAGCCAGTGCAGTGTTGACAGAACTGGGCTAATATGGTCATACTTCCTGGTTCTAGTAAGAAGTCGAGCTGCTGCGTTTTGGACCAGCTGGAGTTTATTTATTAAGCGAGCAGGGCAACCACCTAGTAGAGCATTACAATAATCTAGCCTTGAGGTCATGAACGCATTAACAAACTGTTCAGCATTTTGCATTGAAAGCATATGCCGTAATTTAGATATATATTTTAAGATGGTAGAATGTAGTTTTATATAATAAAGGATTATATGGCAGACATGAACCTAATGAACCTACCACCATTTGTACAAAGATATTTACTAAGCGATTGTTTTCATTGTATCAATTTAGATATTTGTATAGTGGTTCAGACTTATTTTTAGATTTAGATAACATTTGTTGTCATCTAATGCTCAGGTTAATTTTCCAAAACACTAAATAAATTTTTTTTAGCAAATCTTAAAAAATGATTATCTATTTTTTATACTTTACATTATGTTTTAATATATTTATATATAATATATTAATATATTTTTAATGTTTTATCTGTAATCAGCCATAATAAGCATCTTATTATTATTTGTAATATTATTATTTTATAATATCAGGGCATCACTACTGGCTAAATATCTCTGTTTAACGCACATGTGTGGTAACTATTATTGTGGAAAATGCATTTCATATATGCTTTTTAATGGCAATTTTATTAACAAAGTGTCTTAAAGTTTGAGTTGTTCAAATCTTTACATTTATTTTCTTTTGTTCCAAGCTTTCTTTGTATTATTGATGGATGGATTATTTTAGATTTATTATTGACTTTGTTTCATTGTGTAGAACCATTAGAATGTTAAGTGGCTTGGCATCACAGACAGTCTCTAATTTGACAAATGTGTCAGTCTTCTGAATCTAGTGTTCAGCCCAAAGCAGGAGCCCTAACATGATGGTCAGAGTGTGAACTCTTTTCACACTCTCACTGAGAAGACGACAGTGGATTGCCATCTTTTTGCCTCATGGGCTATAAATCTTTTGTCAAATTTAGAGAACAAGACAAGTGTCTCTCTCCTAGTTCTCCCTTTTATAAAAAGCTACATATTTATTTAGAGTCTGGACTGGTATTGCTGAGTGACCTCATTGAATGTATTTGTTGTTTAGTCATGGGTTGCTATGTTTCTCTCCCTGATTTGGATTCAGATTTTAATCACATATTCTTTTCTGCTGGAATATTATCCACTGATGCTTCATGGAGAAAATATGTTGTATTTACTTGTTTAATTGCAGTGAGGAGTGAACGAATGTTATGAAACGGTTCTTTTTTTAGTGAATCAAACACACATACTGTATCTTACAATCGGCTTGTTGTGCTGTACATATGGCCTTTGAGCCTCAAATCAGTGTGTTTACTAAATGAATAAAAAGAAATGTTACCACATTTTTGTTTAGTATTTGTTATTGTTATCTATTATATAGTTTAAGCCTATTTTGTGTTGAATTTATGCTGCTGTTACAAAAACATTTTTTTAAATCATTGTTTTCAATATTGAAATAATCTCATCGTTGAGTAATGGAATTGCATCCTCTTTTTATTTCTCTTGAAATATTTCTTCCTCAAAAATACAAAAAAAAAAAACTAAAAACATGAATGTTCATAAAACTATCAAGAAACCAGAATCAATTAATTCCTTGCCATTCCGATACCAAATATTGTACATATAATTAAATTGATAAAAATAAAAAAACTAAGCGCACATTTTTCTGTAATTGATCGCGATTAATCACACCAAAGTTTTTAATGTATTGTTATATTGTAATAATTTCACATTTAATCTCCAAATGAATCTAGAAACAACATGAAAACAGTAGCCTATATTTTAAATATTTGTTTTAATCTTTTAATGAAAGAAGGCCAGTATCACTGATACCAATACTGCTACTGATGTCTCTATGAAATGTACAATTTTAGTCATTAATTATAGCCATTCAGCATTACAGTAAAATTGAAAGCTATACATTTTAACATTTGTTAGGCTTTAAAAAAAATACAAAAACTTTTAATTTAAGTGAATTTAAAACAGTCTATATATATATATATATATATATATATATATATTATTTATTTATTTTATTTTTTTGCTGCATTTAGTTTAAGTGAACGTAATCTTCTTTTCTTCTGTCAGTCTCTCACTTGAATTAGTTCAAAACATATTTATAGAGCATCTCTCTCTTTTCCCCCTTTCTCACTCTTGTTGTCATAGAAATTAAAAGCGTCATCTGCAATACATCTTTAAATTCATTTATCATGTCTTTTTCATGTTTATTTTCAGACTAAAACCTCTTTGGTTTATTTCATTTATTATTTTTTGGTGAAGACTTATCCCTGGAACAAAAAATTAAGCTTTCTGAGTGGAAAAGAAGAACAGAAAAGGAGGGATAGAGAGTAAAGTGTGACTTATGTCTGGTGCAGTATCTGAAATATTTACAGAGACAGAGATACAGAGCACTGTGAAGACAGGAAGTGTGTGTGCGCTGGGGATGAATCCATTTGGGAAGAAGGGTATTCTGGGTAAATGTGAAAAAATAGGTAAATGAGAAAACATGGCAAAGTGTAATGAAAAGGATTCTTTTTCAAGGACAAACAGGTCAGTCGCTTCTCAGCAGACTTGGTATGTGTGCTGCTCTGTTTGAGGTGATAAGTATGTTGGAGGTGAGCTGTTCATAGTTCAGTTTTTTCGTTAATACCTCCCCACCTCAAACACACACACACACACACACACACACACACACACACACACACACACACACACACACACACACACACACACACACACAGTCCCTTTCATTGGTAGGAGATGCATAACATGAAAGAACTTGTAACACATGCCATTAAGCATGCACACCACATCACTGAGCGCACTAACATCACACTAACAGGATAAAATACATTCTCTCTTTCACACACACACAGCGAACACCGTTAGAGCGAATATTATCATTCATACGGTGTCGTTCATTGCCTCCAATGCTGACATTAACATTCATTCTGCTAGACTGATGTGACGGTTAACCTTCTAGAGACACACTCCGTGTGGAGTAGAGGGTGTGTTTCCATGTGTTGGTGTCCTACATCCATCTCTTTATTAGTTTCACTTGCCTTTAAATCAGATGTATTTCGACACAGACACCCAAGGACGAGTAAACACACACACACATACCTCACAGGGTACACCTCGGCACGATCCTCTTGTCTGAACATGTCCTTTTCCTCTCTTAGGCTCACCTCTAACTCCCAGAATGCACTTCTCTCTGAGATCTGATTTGCCCAGTGGCAATATTTAGATGATCCAGAATGTTACATCATATTAGTACTAATTATAAGGTGCTTGATCTTGGGTGTCCTTAAAAAGCATTAGATATGATACTATTGTTTATAAGAACTCAGGATAGCACTATTAATGTGGTTTTATGTAGTTTCATGTATAACACATGACATCCATGCATGCAGTCATAAATCTAACCAGTCACAGAATTTGCTAAAACTATTTAACATTTTCTTGCTGTTTTTAAGGGTAGATGCCATATTTAAATTACGAATAAAAATAAAAATGAGACTGCGAGTCCAATTGGTCGTGCTGTCTTAAAGATACAGTGTGTACTTTCCGTACTGAAAATGGCACTGAACAGAATGGTAACAGTGGTTAATTTCAACTTTATTTCAACAGTCCACTTTAGACATTCTACTAACTATAAGTAACTTTGCCACTATACATGTCAACTAACTCTCATTTGAGTATTAGTAGACTGTTTAGGTTAGGGTTAGTACAATAAGTTAACAAGTTGTTCTTGCAAAGTTATTTATAGTCAGTCTATTGGGGAGCATCAAAATAAAGTGTTAGCAGATATTAAGCTAATGCGAGTTAGCTGACATGTAGTTGCAAAGTTAGACATGCAACAGAATGTCTAAAATGGACATGTCAACATTTGCTCAACCAATACTGTGTGACTTTTTTTAAATTTTATAAACCATGTTTTTGGAGGGTTTTTAAAAATGTTTTTAGAAAGGTATTGGCAAGGTATACAACAATACAACCTGCTGAACGCCACTACATCTATTCCTCTCAGTCACTATTTTATTTTGCATCAAATTAAACATGGTGTCTGACTGGTGGTGGGTCATTTTAATTTGTCATTTAATTTGATTTGACTGTTCTGTAAACATTAATTTCTACTTAGAAAATTTACATAGCCCTTCATGCTTCCAAAGAGGTTGAATTATTGTATCATGTTACATAAAAAGTTCTGAATGCATGATTTCTTTGTATCTTCTTTAAAATGAAGAATCAGCTTTAGACGAGCCCATGGAAAGTGCTGAACTGTTCTCTCTTTGTTTCTGTGGCACTTGATCTTCCAAACTTGCTGACCAAAAAAAGAGCTTCTGGGGTATTTTCACTCCTGATTCCCTTTTTTATCTCATGACACAGTCTTGAAAAGCTGATATTAAGTCCTACTCAAGAAAACTGTCTTTTTCATTCAGAAACCAGAAGCTCATCTTTAGGGAACATTCTTTTGATGTTGAAAGTTTCATTTCCAGTAACTAAGTGATTGACAATTGTTCAGATGAACCCCCAACACACAGTGTTTCTTTCAATGTTTCCTTCTCTCTCTTCTAACCTCCTTTCGCTCAAGCTTTTTTTTTTTGACAGCTATTCCCAGTACTTCCTGTCAGTGTCATCCCATCAATGTTTCCCGGTCAGGAAAACTGACTTTGGTTTCTCTCCGTTCTGGAACTCAACCTGTCGTTTGGACTGCTAGTTTGATACTCTTTCTCTCCAACGCTGCTTCAAGCATGGATCAATCCCCTTTGCTCCAATTACCCTCAGAGTCCTCTGCTTCGTTTCACCTCAGCCAATCAGAAATAAACCAGTTTGTACACACACACACACACACACACACACACTTGCTCTCTGAAGCCTCAGTGGTTAAGAGACAAGGCTGGTCTCAGGAGTACAGTCTTACCTCTGAAGATCTTTGTGAAGGAGAGAAAGACAGTGGAAGAAACAAGGAAATGAAAATAAAGGAGAGGGGGAAAGGAGGTAAAGAAAGGGTTCACGGTAATAGAGAATTGTAAATAATTTATGAGAAACACACAGCAACAAACAGTTGATGATGATTGTTTATGGAGAGATATGTGGTTGCTTCCTATCAGGTTTATTTGTCTCCCTGTTTGAGGGGAAATATGGGTTTCTGTTGAGAAATTGACATCTACCATCAGCTCATCATGATGATACATGATGATGGTGATGTATGATCTCTTGTGAAGACCCATGTGTGTTAGTTAATAGTCACTGAACTGTTTGAAAGGGATAGTTCACTCAAAAATAAAAATTCGGTCATTTATTCACCCTCTTGTCATTCTAATGCTATATTCTTTTCTTTTCAAAGTGCTCTTTTGTTCATACTGGTAAAGTATGGAAGTATGGAGCGCATGCCAGTTTTTCCTGCATGCAACAACATAAAAGAGCAAGCTGTAATGTCCGATTGACAATCAAATGACTCTTATGAGGATACTTTTAATGAGTCACGAAAACACAGAGCAGCCTTGAACAGTGTGTAACTTGTATGCATGTTACAGTGTGTAAATTATATGTATACTATAAATACAGTATGCACCTAAATACTATGTTTAAATAATATCATAAAATATATTATAAAAAATAATAATATTTATATAGTGTTCTAAAATAAATGAATAATGTAATAAAAAAAACACGATACAAAAACTATTCAACAGCATCTACAGTTGCAACAAATTTATACTAAATACAACTGGAAAGGCATCCTATAACTTAATTAGTTTTAGTGTGAATTCTAAAACCTTACTGAACCTATCGTACTAAACCTTCATCACAGCCAGATGCACAGCAACCCAATTTAAGGGGGTATGCTGCACAACATGGGGGGCTGTAAATAATGACAGAATTTTCATTTTTGTGTGAAGTATTCCTCGGAGATCAGAAGATGAAGAGTGTTCTGTGCACATCTCTTTCCAGCTGACATGAAGGGATGAGTAGTGGAACTGTTCCCAGATCAGATCTGCTTTGTAGCAAGCACTAATTAACATCAGTTCAGACCAACACAGGCTTCATCTTAGATGAGATCTCCCACTCTAATTACAGCTGTAAACATGTTGGATTTCCCAATGATATGCTTGCTGTCTCCCATCACTTTATTATGGATGCGGAACGTGTTGAATTGATATGACATGAGTGGTATTGGCATTTTAAATGGCTTCATCCTTCACACCTGCATGCAAGCACAATGATCTGGTCTCTTATTTTCCGACTTTTGTCTTCATTCCTTAACAGATATTGAAAAGTATGGCAGAGATTTTCTGAACTCTATTTTAGATTATTAGGAGATAATTAGCTGTTTGAAGAAGGCACTAATTATATTGTCAGAGCACTAAACATATTCTGTGAGAGTTAACATTAACCGACAGCTCAGTTAATGACACCTGTAGTGATCAAAGCACATAAACACTTTGCCCAAACAACACATGCTGAACAGCAAGCCTGTGTTCATTTATATGCCTTAATGCTTTATGCATTATATATGTCTCATATTATGCATAAGGACTCAACGTTGTTGTTTTTTTTTTCTGTTTTTTTTTTTTGGCCTAGTCAGTAAAGAAAGTTATTATTTACTTAATATTATTTATCTAATTTAATCTTTTTTTTTTCTTCTTTTTTTTTGAGCAAAATCTGTGTTTAAAATATGCTTTATTATTCGACAGAAAAATATATTTATTCTTTATATTAATATATATATATATATATATATATTGTGAAAAAATTGTGACACTTCAAGTGTAGAACACTTGTTTTGTATTTTTATGACACATTTTATTCATTGGGCTTTGATTTACGTTAGATATTTGTCTTTTTAAAGTCTTATATTCTGTGGCTGTTTGATTTCTGTTTATTGTTAAAAAGTTTGAGCTCATGCAACTTAGTTGTGATGTACTTACCATATGATGGGAGTAAGTTAGGTATGCTGTTGATTATAATGATCAAAATGAGCTTTGGTAGTTAAAAAAGCATGAAAAGATGAAGCTAGAATCTGTCTGCATAGAAAATTCCCTATATTATAGCTGCTGTCTTCACACTTTGGAGTTATGGAGAAATTATGTTGTGAGACTATTATTCTTTGACCCTTGAATCTGCTCTGTCTTGGGGCCAGTTGCATAAACATAGCCACTATGTTAAGACTGTGTTTTAAGAACTAGTTTAATCAGTCTTACTTTTCCTAGTCAAATGATCTACCTTTTTAGGTAACTGACTTTAAAAAGTTATGAGCAGTCTTGAAGAAAAAAATGAGATGTCTAACTTTTAAGACTAGTCCAAGCAGTTTATGCAACTGGCCACTGTATGTCTTTTTAAGGGTGCCTACAGACTTTGTTGTCTTATTACACACTTGCTTTGCAGTTGCCATAAACCCATTAGATTATCTGTCTTATTTTCAAGATAAACAAGTATGCGTGTATTAAAAAGCTTGAGCATGTGTGTACGAAAGAGACACTTATGTCATTGGTTGGTGTGTGTTTCTGTCTCAGGTCTCATCTGATGCCCAGGCTGAAGGAGTCGCGCTCTCACGAGTCTTTGCTCAGTCCCAGCAGTGCAGTAGAAGCTCTGGACCTCAGCATGGAGGAGGAGGTCCTCATTAAACCAGTGCACAGCTCCATCCTCGGCCAAGATTACTGCTTCGAGGTATAGACACCACTTTCACTCACTTTACATTATATACATAAATTCACTGATCTGATCTCTCTCGACCCTTAGTACGTTCATTTAAATTCAACATTACAGTATATCGTCATTCATAAGACAATATTTCCTAACCAGGGTTGTATTTTGAAAAGCATCGTTAGCCAACTGTGGTCCCAAGTTTCATGGAACTCTATTGGTAACGACAGAACTTGCGACCATAGCTGGCTTTGGGAAACGCACCCCAGACAAGTTTCCAGCAAAAAAGTAATTTGTTAAAGTAATCTTGGACTGTTGATTTTAAAAAACCTGTGTATTTTCAGTTGTATTCATTGAATTTTGATTCAGTTCAATAGCTTTCTATTTGACTTCTTTCATAGCTTGTGATGCCTAGTCAGAACTTGTGTGATTGTCTATATACATCTTTCTGAACTCGATTTTTAAATGCTGCATTTGTGCCCAGACTATCTGTCAGTAAATGTTTTTCACATGACATTAAAGCATGGCACAGGTTTGCTTTTGATGCAAGCAAGCCAGAAGCAATGAGATTTCTGCAGTAAGCTGACAGTTATCACCCTTTTTTCCAGGTGAGCACCTCCACAGGTAGTAAGTGCTTTTCTTGTCGTTCGGCTGCAGAGAGAGACAAATGGATGGAGAACCTGCGGCGAGCCATCCACCCTAATAAGGTAAACTTGCCTAGCTGCAGAGGCACTTATATACCTGCATAGACTAAAATCATGCCTGATGCAGATACTCTGATTTATAAGTGAAAAAAATACAAACTCAATGCAAAGAAAGATCAAATAATGTTTCTGTATCTGAGTGTAATGAAATTCAGGGCAGTTTCTTTGTCTCTCTTTGTTATAAGGACATGAGACACAGGAGAGAAACTGCAAAACATATGGCTGCTTTAAGAAACATCAACAACAAAAAAACATCATTCAATAGCTCATTTCACCAATCAATGATTAAGCAAATTAATGATTAATTAAATTGGGAAAAAATCAAGCACAACCTTCAAGTTATATTTGCCTTCTTCACAGCTTGCCTGGGGATGTGTTTAATGTCTCCTCATCGTTCAGTCTTACATTTTAATTACTCAGTGGGTTTCTGAGGTGAACACCCGAGCCAGGCTTTAGAGAGCTTTGCAGTGAACAGATGATGCTTTCAGACAGATGTTGATGCTGTAGTAGTGTGGAGATGATCATAGCTCAGGCATTAGCTGCTGCGGCAGAGGCGCATTTCTGTCTGCCTAATTAGTTCATTATCTGTGATGAGGGCGCACAATGGAGCACCTCAATACTGAGATGCGAAATCAATTGCCTTAGTGGGTGTTTATTTGTTTGGGAATATCCATGAGCACTCGAGCCCTACACAATGCCCAGTGCCCTCAGTACAGTCAACTGATGTTATACAGCAATTCATCAGTCATGTCTTAAAGGGGTTGTTCACTCAAAAATGGAGATTGTGTCATTATTTACTAGCTTCATGCTGTTTGCGAATTTTGAAGAATCATGATTCAGCCTAGGGCTGCACGATTAATCGAAATAAAACTGAAAACCGTAATATGGCTTAGTGCGATTATATAATTTCAAAGGCTGCGATTTAATTCAAGGCAAAATTAGAACAAAAACAAAAACCACTAGAACAATGTTATATATTTTGTTGACTTGTGTACTTACATTATCCCAAATGTTTCCAAAAATGTTTAAATCCAAAGAAATAAGCAATTTTAACCAGGACATGGACCGTGTCCATGCCTATCAATGACATCATACCCGCTTTACCCTTGATTTCCGAAATACCATGGAAACACCAAAGACGCATTAATATATTATGTGTTCTATTAGACAGGTGAGCAACTGTTTGGATACATTCATCGACAGAAAACTAATCACTGTTATATAGCTCAACACAGTTAGTCTTATTGTTTAAATCTCGTTTTCTTGATTTACCGTGAGTACCATGTTTTACCATGCCTAATATCGATCTAGCTCACTGCAGTGTGCAACAAGTGTCTCATAGTAGCCACCAAGCGAACACACAGAGTAGCATTATAACAACTTTCAACACACTCAAATAATGTATCTAATATGATAAAACAGCGCTGCGTTACCCGACATACACATGACCGGAAGAAGTGGAAGTGGTTGTCCGCGGCATAATAAAAGCTCCGCAAAATCAAGGCGTCATCAAGCTACGCCTTTGTTTTGAATAAGCGACCTCTAGCAGCAAAAAATTACATATTTTGGCTTCAAGTCAATGTATCACAGTGAAGTGCGGCATTGTGTTCTTTTACAAGCGAGCAGCTCACGTATTGACGTATTTGCACTGACTGGAACTTTCAACTCATTCATTTTGAGGGTTGTGATTTCTAATTTAAATTTACAACACTAACCCTCTGTATACTGCAGCCCACCAAATTTATATTTTTTAAATTACAGAAACCTAGAAAAATTAACCAAAAAAAAAAAAAAACTCCACAGAAAATGATAAATGAAGTTTAGGAGTAGGCTAATTTGCCCAAATAATATTACAATTTACATCAGCGTTTCCACCAGCGGTAACGTTTCACCCCAGATATAAATGCTTCTGCATGACATCACTAATTGTGGGTGGGACACTCTGCAATGGCTGGAGGGTGAGGGACAAGAATCACTGTATGCCGCTGGTGAACGAGGGCTTTAGTCTCTAGTTTAGTGATTCACGATGGTCTGTGGCCTCAGAAATAACTGTGACATTTAGTTTTATTCTGATCTCATCCTCCATTGCCTCCTAAGTTACAAGAGGATGGAGGAATATCTATAAATTAACCTCTATTATATTACAACAAAAGCTTAACCTTATACAGTATGATGCAGGTCAACTTTATGACCATGCCTCATATATTAAACCACATGACTTCACACTGGAAAGACTATTCTATTAAAAAGGCCAGTGAATGACATTAACTGCTGAATGATGTCACACAGTATTTACAGCACCATCCTGCTATCTTTATGGGAAGGACATGAAGTGATCTAAAATAAAGGGCCTTTTAATTCCCAGCCAAGGGTGGGTGATCTGAAGCAGAGGGTATTTAATTACTGAGCCGAAAAGCACGTCATCTCTAAATCACTGACCCTGTTAGATGCCACACTGATGCGGTAATAATCTGCTACAGCCATGACATGGCAGCCTAACAGTCCACTGACCTCACAATGCCCTTTCGTCTCTAGGACAACAGTCGGCGGGTCGAGAATACGCTGCGGCTGTGGATCATCGAAGCAAAAGATCTTCCGGCCAAGAAAAAGTACTTCTGCGAGCTCTGCCTGGACGATGGCCTCTATGCCCGTACAACCTGCAAGCTGAAGACGGATAATGTCTTCTGGGGTGAACACTTTGAGTTCAATAACCTCCCTACGGTCCAGAACATCACCGTCCATCTATATAGAGACTCTGACAAGAAGAAGAAAAAAGACAAGAACAACTATGTGGGTCTGGTGAGCATTCCAGTGGTGACTGTCACGAGCAGGCAGTTGGTTGAGAAATGGTACCCGGTTAGCCAACCTAATCCAGGTAAAGGGAAAACAGCTGGTCCTATGGTCCGCATCAAGGCCCGGTACCAAAGCATGAACATCCTGCCCATGGAGCTCTACAAAGAGTTTGCAGAGTACACCACCAACAACTACATGCTGATCTGCTCTGTGCTGGAGCCGGTCATCAGCGTCAAGAACAAAGAGGAGATGGCCTGCGCTCTGGTGCACATCCTGCAGAGCACCGGGAAAGCAAAGGTAATGTGACACATTTTGTCTAACACATTTTGTCATTTAGCTAAGGGGTTTTCCACCTGTGCTCCAGGGAAGTGCTAAAGGGTCTGTGGAAAATATGTATATATAGTGCATCCGGAAAGTATTCACAGCGCTTCACTTTTTCCACATTTTGTTATGTTACAGCCTTATTCCAAAATGGATTAAATTCATTATTTTCCTCAATTCTACAAACAGTACCCCATAATGACAACGTTGAAATCTTTGCAAATTTATTAAAAAGAAAAAAAGAAAAAAAAAATCACATGTGCATCCGTATTCCCAGCCTTTGCTCAATACTTTGTTGAATCACCTTTGGCACCAATTACAGCTTCAAGTATTTTTGAGTATGATGCTACAAGCTTGGTACACCTATTTTTGGGCAGATGAACCTTCACCCCAGTCTGAGGTCCAGAGCGCTCTGGAGCAGGTTTTCATCAAGGATGTCTCTGTACATTGCTGCATTTATCTTTCCCTCGATCCAGACTAGTCTCCCAGTTCCTGCCACTGAAAAACATCCCCACAGCATGATGCTGCCACCACCTTCACTGTACAGCTTCACTGTAGGAATGGTTTTGGCCAGGTGATAAACGGTGCCTGGTTTCCTGGCCAAAGTATTTAATCTTTGTTTCATCAGACCAGAGAATTTTGTTTCTCATGGTCTGAGAGTCCTTCAGGCGGGCTTCATGTGCCATTTACTGAGGAGTAGCTTCCGTCTGGCCACTCATCCATACAGGCCTGGAGCTCTGTCAGAGTGACCATCGGGTTCTTGGTCACCTCCCTGACTAAGGCCCTTCTCCCCTGATCGCTCAGTTTGGCCGGGCAACCAGCTCTAGGAAGAGTCCTGGTGGTTCCAAACTTCTTCCATTTATGGATGATGGAGGCCACTGTGCTCATTGGGACCTTCAATGCTGCAGAAGTTGTTCTATTCCCTTCCCCAGATCTGTGCCTTGATACAATCCTGTCTCAGAGGTCTACAGACAATTCCTTGGACTTCATGACTTGATTTGTGCTCTGTAGGGTTGTGCCGATGGACGATATCAACATCTGACCAACATCACGATGGAGCGCCACCATCGTGATGCCACGCCCCCGTTGCGAGTCTTGTTGTGAGTGCAACACACACTAATCCTCTTCTATAGTTAAACTAAAAACTTTGCAGGGATTGTAAATTAAATTGAGAGTATAACTAATGCATATATGCTATTTTAAATACTGTAGTCTATGCCAGATATATATATAGCCTACATTTTGAAATAATAAACAAGGCTCAAACATCCATTTAATAAGCATGCGTGTTTATTTTAGCACTTTCGTCAGTGAAACAACCCACTACAGCCTGTAAAACATTTAAAGAATAAAGAATTTAAGAAAATGAAATATTAGTTAAAAAAGATTTGTTTCATAGCCTATTTCCCCGCAAAGATGCGTCATATGAGATGAATGTGTGACACGAGCTAGCTACACCTTTTTCCAATATCTTCGTCTTCATGTTTTCTCCTGATGTTGCAAAGCAACACTTGTTGTAAAAGGTCTGAAGAGCGAATTTTATCTTCAACAGGGTCAAGACATTTTTAGGCTATGTTTGATTATGCACTGCCAGAGAAAACGAAAGTAAAATCGCTTGTGTGTGTGTGTGTGAAATGCGCTATATTCAAATAAACTTGACACGCCTTACCAATAACAAGCACAAACTGTGTTAAATAAAATTTGAAGTAAAAATGTATTTGTCCTACAGTGTTTTTTCTACTTTACCATAGTAAAGGATGTGAATGGGTATAATAGACTTACACTAAAGACTAAACGTTTATAATTCCCTGCGAAAATGAAAATGAAAATTCCATGCGACGCTTGTGAAGATTTGGGAAAAGAATAGAGATAGAGATGTCCATATCCAGTGGGATAAAATGGAGTAACGTTAGGCCTATTGTTAAAATTCACGGAAATCGGAAAATCGGGTGACCAGATCGCAAAACAGAATAAAAAAGCTGACAAATCTTAAATTGGGCTCAGCCTACCTCTGTCATTCAGCATGAATCCATAGCCTATGTTTTCACGGCTGCGATGTAACATTTAACTGCGAATTTATTTCCTTTGAAAACAAAGCTTTGTGCTTCACTCCTGTGGTAATATTCACATAAAACAGCATTCACATACAAAACACTGGGTTAATAACGAAATTATAGTTTTAGGTAGAAAATAGTTTTTATGTAAAGAGATATATAAAAATAAAAAGTGCACAACTCTTCTTAAGTGGAAGGAAGCTACTTTTTTTCCCTCACGTGCAACCTAGCGCGGATGAGTCCTTATTTGGGTTAGTCAAATAACGAAATGATAGTAGTAGAAGTAGAAAATAGTATTTATGTAAAGAGATAGTAAAATACAGATATAGTAAATTATATCTTTTTATAAAAAAAAAAAACGACAATATCATCGTCCATCGCGATGTTATACTGTAAACATCGTCAACTGCCAATTTAGGGGACATCGCCCAACCCTAGTGCTCTGACATGCACTGTTAACTGTGAGACCTTATATAGACAGCTGTGTGCCATTCCAAATTATGTCCAATCAACTGAATTTACCACAGGTGGATTCCAATCAAGTTGTAGAAACATCTCAAGGATGATCAATGGAAACAGGATGCACCTGAACTCAAGTTTGAGTGTCATGGCAAAGGCTGTGAATACTGATGTACATTTTTTTTTTTTTTTTGATTTTCTTTTTTTTTTTTTTTTTTTAATTTGCAAAGATTTCAAACAAACGTCTTTCACGTTGTCATTATGGGGTATTGTTTTTAGAATTTTGAGGAAAATAATTAATTTAATCCATTTTGGAATAAGGCTGTAACATAACAAAGTGTGGAAAAAGTGAAGCACTGTGAATACTTTCCGGATGCACTGTGTATGTTTTACATGTTGCTAGAGGTCACAATGGCATTAGTTGACCATTGCAGATTTCATACCTACAACCTTTTGGTTTCATCTCTAGATGTTTAAACATCACAGACTGAAATACATTACCTGAAGTCAGTATTTGTCTACTGCACACATACCATTCATAATTCTAATAGATGTAGACATTAATGTTTGAATATTGGCCTTTGCTATAAGAAACGTGCATTTATTCTGACAGACTAATACATGTCACATGACTCATTAATACCTGAAGAGATTTCATATAGTTGTGACTAATGAGTGTTATATAAGATACCTTTTATCTTATATACAGAGCTGGCTCAAGCTCAACTGCCGTTCTAGACAAAACACTGTTGTGCCACCCCCACTTCACTCTCACAATTAAACGCGATCTCTGGATGCAGAAAGCACAAGTCTCTAGTCTCTATTTTCAATGAGAGACACACAGAAAGTGGCAAATGGTAGTACTAGTTCTAGTAGTGGTGAAGCGACAGTATGCAAGCGCTGCTCGTACACCTGAAATCCTGTCACTTGTGCGTGCACAACTATTCATAGTTGTTATAAATATTATAAATATTACCGTAATATATGTGGCACTACTAGGTAGAATGAAAGGGTTCATTTAGATTTAGAATAACTAATGGAGTGAATGTCCAAAAATGAATGAATAAATTAATTAAAAAAATAAATCTCTCTGTTTCTTGCCACCCTAAACGGATGCCTAGTTCGCGTATAGGCACATCCTTATATACACTGTCATTCAAAAGTTTAGCGTTTTTGAAAGAAGTATCTTATGCTCACCAAGACTGCATTTATTTGATCACAAATACAGCAAAAACAGTTACTTGTTAAACTGTATTACAATTTTTAAATAGCTATTTATTTCTTTTAAATATATTTGAAATGTAAATTATTCCTGTGATGGCATAGCTGAATTTTCAGTTGCCATTTCTCCAGTCTTCAGTGTCACATGGTCCTTCAGAAATCAATTTGTTTTTATTGTCAATGTTTTTGTAATAGTGATTCACCTTTCCAGGATTTTTTGATGAATAGAACGTTTAAAATAACAGTATTTATTTGAAATAGAAATCATTTGGAACATTATAAATGCCTTTACTGTCACTTTTGATCAATTTAATGTATCTTTCTGAAAAAAAGTATTAATTTCTTTGGAAAAGAATCCCAAAACTGACCACAAACTTTTTAACAGTATGATTCTTTATAAATCTTGACATTATTTTGTGGTTCTGTTAGAAACCAGTGAGTAGATTTGTTAAAAAATATATTTTGTAATTTATTAATTAATATTTAGAATACATTTTAGATTATGATGAATAATTTGAACATTAACAATACATTATAATTTATGAATTAAAATGAGTTATGTGTCCATGTATTTACTTTTTTAACTGTTTCAAATCAAATGTTGCCTTTTCCCTGACCCTTGTGCTTTCCCTGTGCATTTTGCTTTTTCATTGATGCTCTTACTGAACTTCTGAGGGTCACGGTGAATCAAAAGCAATCCAATTCTAGTTTGTTATCTCTGCTGTAGTATCCCGTTGTTATTTCTTGCTGTTTGGGTTAACAAAGGGATACTACATTAAAGAGATTGCATGTAGTTTCTATTGGCTACATTTGTGAATCTTGTATTTATGTGCGTAGGATTTCCCATGCTGAGAGGTATTTCGGAGGGATTATCTCCCCCTGGTTCTCACAGCCTTCCGCAGGATCCAAAGAGCAAAATAGCAAATCTTCCCATTATACCATAAGGGAGGGATTAATGCGGCTGCTCTTATCTGTATTGGCTGCTTTTTAGTTGGTCTGGTCCTGATTGGCAGATCCAGGGTTAATGTAGAAGGTATGTTTGTAGTGACTCACAGGATGATATAAACACAAAGGCAAAATGACCTTAGATGGAGATGGATAAGCCTCTAGTATATGTTTGGCATTTGGTTAAGAACGTGTTTAGACTGCACTAATGTCATTGACTGTTTGAGGAAGAACAGGACAGACAAAGACTTTTTTAGATATGAAGTGAAGTTTTTCTTTTCTGAATATTCTCATTAGCATAACCTATGTGTGGAGTCTACTGTAATTAGACAAACTAGGCATGAAACAAGATTTTCAGACAGTGAATCTACTACTATGTTTTTTATCAGGGTCCAGGCATGAGGGTCATTTCAACGGGCAGCTCTCGGGAAACTGATTTATTGCTGCCTTACAGTCCAGTATTTTTAATCCGAAATCTTGCAGTCACCCGTCAAGTAGTTGAACTGGTGCCATTACCTTTAGCCGTGGAAAATCAGTGAAATGAAGCGTGAAACAGGTTTTTTTACTATAGGGGTGGACTTCTCTGTGGCTATATTCATTTGTGGTGTCAGTGCAAATCTAAAGTTAATTGTTACTTAAAGTAAGGTATTCAGCTTCAGCAGAGGTCAGAAGTTTTTTTTCGGGTTCATTTAAATTACTTTAGAGTAAAAACATGCAATATTAATGGGCCAAATGATTTTTTTTAAGATGTTAAATTACGAATTGAAAATGTTTTAGTTCCTTGAGTCCCTGAGTGATCAATCTGAGGGATCTGTAGGATTTTTGAGACAAAATCCACAAGGACATCCCTTTAAAAACTTTGTAGATTTATGCTACACAGCCAGAATAAATACATTGTTTGGTGTACTTCCTACACTTTTGATTTCCTATTATTTCTTCTAGTGTATATTTTGTTTTGTTTTTAAATATATTTTACACAGTCAACCAAAATGTATCAGGGAAATAGTGGTATCTGGAAATATGTTCTGCCATTAGAGATGGTCACTGGTCCATGAATGACTGACTGAACTGCATCATTATCCTGTGAGTGCTGACTCTAAGATTGGCTGCTCTTTCCATGTCACTATTAAAAGTCATTAGTGTTTTTTACTGGTCAGTTGCACTTCACTTCTTTAACTACTGGATAAGAAGTGTCTTCTGTTACTAAGCCAACTAGTTTTCACAGAAGGTCATCCCAAACGGTCAGTAGAGTCACTCATATCCTATCCTGCCCTCGTCCGCTGTCCCCCTGCAGGGGGAGATCAGGCCTGTTAGTCTGAGGCTGTTAATTACTGCTCCTTAATTACTCTGCTTCTCAAAGAAGCCCTGAGGGATATGGGCCGTAAAAAACTGCAACACCGATGGAATCATTCAGGCTGTCCAAGGTCATTTGTTTTGAAGACCGAATTTTAAATTGTAATAATATTTCACATTGTTACTGTTTTTACTGTGTTTTTGATCAAATAAATGCAGGGCCCTATCATACACTCAGCACAATGCGACGGCAGGCGTGAAACAAGTGTTTTTTGCTAGTTTTAGCCCAACGCAGTTATCATTTTCACGTCCAGCGCCACGTTGTTTAAATAGCAAATGCACTCGCGCAAGCCCATCTGTTCGCCCATGGTGCTGGTCTGAAAACGAGGTGTGTTCAAGCGCATTGTTGGCCCATTGCCATTTTGAGGCGCAACGTGCATACACTCTGCTTATTACACACACAGTGATGCGCAGCAGCACACAAACATTTTTAAATATTACAAATTAAAGGATTCCTCTCTGGAGAAGCGTTCAGTCTTTCCACTCGCAAATTCTGCCATGGTTAATAGCGAATCCGTCATGGTGCAAGCGTAACTGGCTTTTAATGGGAATGGGAGTTTTGGTGAGTATAAGATACTTCTTTCAAAACATTGAACTTTTGATCATACTTTGAACGTGTATATTTTAGTAAAAATATGATACCAGAAAATGAAAATGGTTAAATAGTGTTCTTTTAATTTAGTGAAAAACTGTGTGGAAAAATGTCTTGATGATTTTTGACAATATTTTAATTGTGTTTTACTTCTTGCATTAATCATATTGAATATAAATAACTGTTTGGACAAATCATGGTTGAAAATAAAACAAACAATATCTCCAAAATGCTTAAAAATGTTCAGATATTTTAGCTATATTTCCCAGTTTTGACTTAAATCAGCGTTTTATTCGAGCAATGAAGACTCAGTTTAGCACTTTAGTTTCCTAACATCTTGTGTCTCTGCCATAAGTGTGTATTCTCAGTGTGATTAAATCACTCAATTATAGCTAAATAGTCATGTTATGAGTGCTTAAAGCAGATGTGAAGAATGTATTTTGGGAGTTCTTAGTTCTACTTCAGTTGGCTTGTTCTCTGTCTCTGACTGACACATAAGTTGTCAGACCAAAATAAAATTGGACTGAATAAGGTTCAAATGAAGATGAAGCAGACTCATCTGTGCGCTTGTCTGTTTATGTTCCTTTGAAAAGTCTGGACACGGTTAGTCGAGCTACCAAACAGAGCCTGCTGTGACAGATTCACTGGGAAGGATTATCTGAAGGAATCTTGACACTTGAAAGTCTCTCATTCTAATAATGCACTCAGTTTGTTAAAGTAATGTAGCAGTGGTCACATTCTATCGGTAGGCAGATATGGTCGCTGTATTCCCCTGGCTCATCCTGAGACCACTGTGCTCGTGATGTGAAATATGGAGAAGAGATATCCCACAGAGACCACAAGCCCAAAAGGACACAACAACACTCATTTATCACTTGCTTGAGTTTCATGTGGGTGTGATTTTTATGGTACATCACTTTTTTTCATCACCAATAAAGTTTAAATAAAGGGTTCCTACAATCATGGAAAAACGTGAGGAAAAGTTTAAAATTCTGACATCTGTTCTGGCTTTGCTCTTCTCTAAAACATTTAAAAACATTAATGATGGAAGATGCCGGTTGAGCTGCTGCTTTGCCACAATATAATGTGTATGTTAACATGCTAGGAAGAACATAGCTCATAATGCATAATTATATATATATATATATATATATATATATATATATATATATATATATATATATATATATATATATATATATATATATATATATATATATATATATATATATATAAACAATTTTAATGCATGACGTGGAGGCAAAAAACCACCCTACGCAAAGCGGCTTTGCCATCACAGGAATAAATTACATTTTAAAATATATTAAAATTTAAAACAGTTATTTTAAATTGAATAATATTTCACAATATTACTGTTTTTACTGAATTTTTGATCAAATAAATGCAGCCTTGGTGAGCATAAGCAACACGATCACATAAATGAGTTTTGGCGTGCATATGGTACGCTCTTGGGTAGGATGAGGGTGGGGGGGGATTTCATGTGTTTAATACACCATAAAGTGCGTATAATATACACGCGAAAAACGGCGTACCATATGCACGCCAAAACTCATTTTGGCTTATATATTCCTCGTACTATTGATACGCATTTTTGTGATCGTGTTGCTTATGCTCACCAAGGCTGCATTTATTTGATCACAAATTCAGTAAAAACAGTAATATTGTGAAATATTATTCAATTTAAAATAACTGTTTTCAATTTTAATATATTTTAAAATGCAATTTATTCCTGTGATGGCAAAGCCGCTTTGCGTAGGGTGGTTCTTTGCCTCCACGTCGTGCATTAAAATTGTTTATATATATATATATATATATATATATATATATATATATATATATATATACACTCACCTAAAGGATTATTAGGAACACCTGTTCAATTTCTCATTAATGCAATTATCTAATCAACCAATCACATGGCAGTTGCTTCAATGCATTTAGGGGTGTGGTCCTGGTCAAGACAATCTCCTGAACTCCAAACTGAATGTCAGAATGGGAAAGAAAGGTGATTTAAGCAATTTTGAGCGTGGCATGGTTGTTGGTGCCAGACGGGCTGGTCTGAGTATTTCACAATCTGCTCAGTTACTGGGATTTTCACGCACAACCATTTCTAGAGTTTACAAAGAATGATGTGAAAAGGGAAAAACATCTAGTATGCGGCAGTCCTGTGGGCGAAAATGCCTTGTTGATGCTAGAGGTCAGAGGAGAATGGGCCGACTGATTCAAGCTGATAGAAGAGCAACTTTGACTGAAATAACCACTCGTTACAACCGAGGTATGCAGCAAAGCATTTGTGAAGCCACAACACGCACAACCTTGAGGCGGATGGGCTACAACAGCAGAAGACCCCACCGGGTACCACTCATCTCCACTACAAATAGGAAAAAGAGGCTACAATTTGCACGAGCTCACCAAAATTGGACAGTTGAAGACTGGAAAAATGTTGCCTGGTCTGATGAGTCTCGATTTCTGTTGAGACATTCAGATGGTAGAGTCAGAATTTGGCGTAAACAGAATGAGAACATGGATCCATCATGCCTTGTTACCACTGTGCAGGCTGGTGGTGGTGGTGTAATGGTGTGGGGGGTGTTTTCTTGGCACACTTTAGGCCCCTTAGTGCCAATTGGGCATCGTTTAAATGCCACGGCCTACCTGAGCATTGTTTCTGACCATGTCCATCCCTTTATGACCACCATGTACCCATCTTCTGATGGCTACTTCCAGCAGGATAATGCACCATGTCACAAAGCTCGAATCGTTTCAAACTGGTTTCTTGAACATGACAATGAGTTCACTGTACTAAAATGGCCCCCACAGTCACCAGATCTCAACCCAATAGAGCATCTTTGGGATGTGGTGGAACAGGAGCTTCGTGCCCTGGATGTGCATCCCACAAATCTCCATCAACTGCAAGATGCTATCCTATCAATATGGGCCAACATTTCTAAAGAATGCTGTCAGCACCTTGTTGAATCAATGCCACGTAGAATTAAGGCAGTTCTGAAGGCGAAAGGGGGTCAAACACAGTATTAGTATGGTGTTCCTAATAATCCTTTAGGTGAGTGTATATATATATATATATATATATATATATATATATATATATAAATATATAATTATGCATTTTGAGCTATGTTCTTCCTAGCATGTTAACATACACAATATATTGTGGCAAAGCAGCAGCTCAACCGGCATCTTCCATCATTAACTTCCTTACAGACATGAGACTATAGTCATTATCGGCATTTTCCTTCAGCGCGCATATCTTTCCTCTCCTCATCCGTCACCCTTTCTTTTTTCTTGTTTCTCCCCATCCTGCCTCTCTCTCCCTCTGCCCATCACCTCTCTATCTCCTTATCTTGTCTTAGACTCATGCTCTGCTATTCTCTCTCTCTCTCTATCTCGCTTGGTTGCACTTTAAGGCAGGCTGGCTCTGAAAGGATGTCATTTCTGGTCTGAAGCAGCACATTGCCCTGACAGCTATTACAGAAGTCGTGCTTCGCTGTAGATGTGACATCCACTTCAGCGGGCTCTCCATGCACACACACTTTAACACACTTTTCATGCATCTCAAGAGTTTGAGGTTAGACAAGGTATTAATCTGTTTCATGAAATGATGATGTAATTGTGATGTCATGTCTGCGTCCTATTGCAACACACGTGATCATGGCTGGCAAGAGATGATCACATGGACTGCAGTATGTGAGACCCATTATGTAGATATTGACTGCACAACACAAAACATAGGCCTGTAGCAATCATTACATAACCATCTGATTATCTCTGAAGGGTTCCATGCCACACTTGCATGTAAGTACACTGTAAACCCTGACGCTCAAAGTACTTGATTGGTTTGAGTAGAGCTCAAATTAAACAAATTAATTCAATCAAATTCACTTTTATGAGTATTTAGAACTTTCTTTTTCTTTTGAGTTCTCAAAACTGACACATTTAAAGCAATCTGAATTCTTTCATTGTTTTGAGTTTTATGATCTTGTTTCTTTTAATTTAGACTAACTTAAATTTAACTGAATCTGGGCTGGGATTTCTATTTCCCAGCATGCTTTGCCATGACACTCAAAAGGGAGAGTAAATGCTAAAAAAAATTTTGCAAGATTAAATTTATTTTGATTAGTTAGTATTTAATGTTTTGCTATGTTAGTTTAGAAGAGTTTCTGATAAGTTGGAGTTGTTGTTCTATATTGCTGTTTGCATTCAGCAAGTGCTATGCTATGCTATGTTACCAATTAGCAAGGTAGCATTTATTGAATTAGCTAGTTCAAGCTTAGGTCAAGTTTCCACTACTAAAAATATTTAATTTCATTTGAAATGTATGAATTAGCTTACTTAAATATTTGAAGTTAAGAGCAATTAAAATGTATGAATACAAAATAAAAATCTGCAAGTGCTGCTTATTTTAAATTTCTTACCTTAAAAAATGTATGTGAGTTTTGCCAACTTATTCAAGTTTACAGTGTATATATATATTAAAGTTTTGTATGTGCTAGCTATGAGTCCATCTTTATGCTACTGCGTTCTTAAAGGGTTAGTTCACCCAAAAAAAAGTCATTATTTATCTCCCCCATATGTCTTTCCAGACCCGTAAGACCTACTTTTATCTTCCAAACACAAATTATAATATTTTAAATGAAATCTGAGAGATTTTTGTTTCTCTGTTGACAGTGCATGCAACTACCACTTTGTCACTTCAAAAAAATCATAAAGAGATTGTAGAACTAATTTGTGTCAAAATAAATTGTGAGGCAGAATGATTGTGACAGCCCTGATAAAACATATGCTACACACAACATACAATTAAGACAGAATTGAGTTAAATTGTTGTCTTTTGATTAAATTGAAGGGATAAAACCCCAAAAAAGCTTTTTCAGTTTCTAGGTGGGGTGTGTTGATGAGATAAACCGACTGTTTAGCAAGCGCAAGAAGGTAAATGTTGAGGATATACTGTTGTGTGTATCTTGAAGCGATGTCTGTTTGACCCACTTGAGTCATACAGCACAACAATCAGTCTTATCTCAGAAAGCACGCTGGATAAAGCTGCCCTGCAGCCTAGCATTTTATTAGCAGAGAATTTCTACATTTCACTAAGGGTTGTGAGCGCACACATAAACACACACAGCTGCGCTGAACAAAATCATATGCATATTTGCACATATGCAATAGAGAAAACTCAAGGTTATAGAGTGTGGGTAGATTGAGAGCTGAATTCATCGCTTCTGTGATATTTGACTTCTCTCACACTCACACATACATTACAGCATACGCTTTCTCTGGCTCTCTCCCGACCCTCTTTTTGTCTGTCTGCTAAATAGCATCTGACCTTCCCTGACCTCTTTTTTTTTTTTTTAGATGGAGAGGGGGCGAGATAACAACTAGCAATTCGGTTTACAGCTTGGCTTTAGATCAAAAGAGAAATGTGCTGAGAATGACACACAAGTAATGATGAAATTGGAGGAAAGGTATTCATCTTTGACATGTAATGATCGCTTCCTTTTGTTTTTCAGTAGGTCATGTTGAATTATTGTGTGCTTGACAGAGTTTAGTGCTCATATTGTGTGTCCGGGAGAGAAATATATATAAATGGCATGGAAAATTACATGCAATGTGGGATTAAATGGTACATTTGCACTTTGTAAGCCCACTTTGGACATTTAAAGCAAATTATTAATTTGTTCCATCATCTAGCACTAACATAGAGGGATATTAATAGATTTTACTCTTTCATTTCTTGAAGTCAGCAGCAATATGTGCATTTGTGCATTAAAATAGTTTGTTTTTTAAAAAAGTACAACCATCTTTATTAATGTAACTTTATTTATTTACTTTACATTAATATATTTTTGTTTTTTTTAACAAAGTAGGGAAGAATCTGTTCATCAATTAATAATTATTAAATTAATAATTAGTTTATCAGTCAGAAATCCAGTATCATTATATTGCTAGAATTTTCTGTAGTGAACAAAGTTTTGTTCTGTATTTAAAGGGATAGTGCACTCAAAAATAAAAATTCTGCCATCATTTACTTACCCTCTTAGTTTTAGACTTGTATGACTTTATTCTGTGGAATGTAAAAGATGTGTAAATGGTGACAGAATTTTTCTTTAATTTACTTGCAGAAATTGCATTTTATTTCCTTTAAGTTCTTATGCATCTATAGAAATTCATGTCAAAAACTGTAGGAACTTGTTTCTTTTAATTTAGACTAACTTAAATTGAACTGAATCTGGGCTGGGATTTCTATTTCCCAGCATGCTTTGCCATGACACTCAAAAGGGAGAGTAATTGCTAAAATTATGTGTTATATAAAAAATTTTTTTTTTTGCAAGATTAAATTTATTTTGATTAGTTAGTATTTAATGTTTTGCTATGTTAGTTTAGAAGAGTTTCTGATAAGTTGGAGTTGTTGTTCTATATTGCTGTATGCATTCAGCAAGTGCTATGCTATGCTATGTTACCAATTAGCAAGGTAGCATTTATTGAATTAGCTAGTTCAAGCTTAGGTCAAGTTTCCACTACTAAAAATATTTAATTTCATTTGAAATGTATGAATTGGCTTACTTAAATATTTGAAGTTAAGAGCAATTAAAATGTATGAGTACAAAATAAAAATCTGCAAGTGCTGCTTATTTTAAATTTCTTACCTTAAAAAATGTATGTGAGTTCATGTCAAAAACTGTAGGAATTCTTTAGTTTTTTTCCAACAATCTCTGTGTCTCTCTCCCCATTGCTTGTATTGTCTCCCTCTCCCCTGGAATATCTTTACACAACTGAATGAGTCATCATCTTATGTCTTTAGATTAATGAGGCTGCGTGTGTGTTTGTGTGCTGTAGTCTTTGTGACCTTTAGTTTTATTTAAAGGTCTTTGATAGCGAGTCGCATTCAGCTGTCCTGGCTAACACAAACACACATGGGTGCTCGTAGATGTCGTGCACAAAGAATGGACTTTAAAAGTACTCTCGCTTTATTTTGTGTTCACACACATTTTTTTAGGGGGAATTTTTACTCCTATACTGAGGTGGGGTAGTCATGATACCAACGATTCAGTAGTTTATACTAAAATAAACACATTCTTTTAGTTCAATATTAATATAGTCAGTGCTTGATACTGTGGTAATGTGGAAAGACTAAATGTATTTATTTATTTATTTATCACCTAATTATTTACTAAGAGCTAACCTTGAACTTGAACCTTGAACACAAACCCTTCTCCATTTTTTTTCATTTTACTTAAGACGTTATTTAATGTTTATTAAGCAGCTTTCCAACTGGGGACCATTGACTGCCTCCCACAGTGTAGGTGATTTCAGGTTTTACTACCCTTGTGGGGACATTTGGTCAAAACAATGTAGGCAAAATCTCTCTCTCTCTCTCTCTCTCTCACACACACACACACACACACACACACACACACACACACACACACACACACACACACACACAGACAAACTGCTGTCTCGGTCAGATGGTTCCTTCTTTATGAGTTTTTGCTTTCAGGGAATGCAGAGAGACCTGAGGGATTTTATCTCTTCTTCTTAATCCCTCCATCCTCTCTTTATAATTTTTTCCCTGTGTGCAACATATCTTTGGGTTTTTTTCTGTTCCCCTGTGCAATGGCTTTGCTTTCCTGTGCAGCACCTATTTTTACGCACCTGCTTTATTTTTTATTTTATTTTTTTCTGCTTTCCTTTCCATTTTAGATTTAAATTTATGTCTCACTGTGCTTAATGTCTTCTCCTCGCTTTCTCTTGTCTCTAACGTTTCCTGTGTTTCTCTTTCGTCTCGTTCTGATTAAGGGTGAGCTATAGTCTAGCTGATTAACTCTGACAGTAATGGACAATTTTCTTGGCCTTTTCTTAATAGTACCCACTACTGTGTGTGTGTGTGTGTGTGTGTGTGTGTGTGAGCGGAGAGTCTCAAGGCTCATCTGTGTGGCTCTAGTCTTAATGGTCCTGAGGTTTTTCATCCGGCTCTGCTGATCATACCTTTTTTAACTTGACAATTATTATACATTTAAGAATTAAAATGTGAATTTTTTTTTAATGAGGATTGTTTGTATGCAGAGTCCAAATTTTGCTTTTCTGAGAACATCTGCCATTGGTTAAAATTTGCCAGGCATAAATATTTCTTACCCACCAGGAAACAACATTTTGCATTATTTCTATTAAATATTTATTTGTGTTCTTGTGACAATATGATTATTTAGCTGTCAATCACAGCTTTCTTTGTGAAATGGCACCTCACATTTTTGTTTTGATGGCTCAATGCCAGGTGTATAATGCACAGAGTTCTGGAAAAAAAAAAAAAAAAAACTTTTCTTAGATACGCTTATAATTGTAAAAAAGGTGTTGACTGTCATAGGTTGAAATCCAAAACATGATGGGGGAGCAGGGTTTTTACGATCATGGAACACCTGGAAATAGTCCAGTCCAGTCCAGTTACCATGGTGACCGTTCCCCGCATCAGCGCTCATGAAGGATTTTTATGCTCTGAGGTCACCGTACAGCCACACTACCCACACTTCCTTTCTTCTGTATCCCAAACAAATGCTTTTGTTTTGACTTGCATAATACCCTATTATCTAGAGTCAATAAATTTTTTGGATTCCTTTGATATGAAACATTCTCTCCAGTATTATATGTAAAAATAATACTTAGTGCTTAAATTCTAAGCATTGGTGGCCAAATATTTGTCCACATTTACCGTGAATGGAGCTGTGCTAGTCAAAATGAGCTCAAGACAAACTGTTCTGGTATCCTTTAAAAAAATGCACTATAGTTCAAGGGTTTTTGGTCAGTAAGTTTGTTTTTTTTGTTATTTTATAATGTCTCTTTCTCTCTTATGCTAACCTAGGCTGCATTTATTTAATCAAAAAAATACAGTAAAAACAGTAATATTGTGAAATATTATTACAATTTAAAATGACTGTTTTCTATTTTAATATCGTTAACATGTAATTTATTCCTGTGATGGCAAATCTGAATTTTTAGCTTCATTACTCTAGTCTTTAGTGTCACATGATCCTTCAGAAATCATTCTAATATGCTGATTTGATACTGAAGAAACATTTCTTATTATTATCAATGTTGAAAACAGTTCTGCTGCTTAATAGTTTAATGGAAACCATCATTTTTTCTTAGGATTCTTTGATGATTAGAAAGTTCAAAAGAACAGCATTTATTAGAAATCTTTTGCAACTTTATATATGTATTTACTGTAATTTTTGATCAATTTAATGCATCCTTTCTGAATAAAAGTATTCATTTCTTTATGAAATCTTTCTGACCACAAAATTTTACTTTTAATGTAATTTGCAATCAAAGTTGAGTGGGGGAGCTGTTGGTAATGGATGAATTTTTCCATGCATCTGGATCTCTAGAGAAGAAAATAATGAGAATGAATGACTTCAGGTCCTGGTTTGGTCTTAAATTTTGACAGTAAGTGTCGGGTCAGGTTACAGGGTCTCGTTTATGTGCCAGGCTTGATCTTTAATCCTTGTACAGACCTCTGTTCTTGTCATCATTTCAACCACATAACTGAATGAATCCTTGGTTGAGAGAGGAAGAGATAATGAAAGTCTTTTTTTTTCTCTCCCAAATTACATTTTATTTTGTGCTCTTTTAGACACTTTATTTTCACAGGGTTCACTGTTAACCTTTATTTGACAAAAATACACAGATTATAACACGTGCTGGTATACAATATAAGTATTGTATTATATACAATATATTTTAAGCAAAATGGCCTTTTTGAATCATGCACACAGCCCCAAAGTGAAATTTTAATTGAGGAGTTAATTTCTTGATTTGTTTTGGGCATGGGGCATTGTTGTATGTCTTTCCTTAGCTTTAGGCTGTGTTGACCAAAACAACACAATAGTGTTGAATAAAAACCATACAGTAGCTCCACTGAGTGAAATAGGATTTGAGGAGAGTGCCTAAAAGAAAGATTAGAGTGGTATACATTTTGTGAGAAAGAGAAGAGAGTTTTGTTACATGAATTATGAGGAGATGTGTTCTGTAAGGAGAATTATATGATAATATTAGTTTTTTTTCACAGACAAAAGACCCTCAGCCACAGTCTACATGGAGCCAAACATGACTCACCACTGTAAATAGAGGCTGAGCTGGGCTGTGCATGTGTGTGTGTGTGTTCGCCACACGTCAACAGCAAGTAGACTGATTTTTCTTTCTAACTCCCATTTGCTGGTTTTGATAGGCTCCCTGCCAGATAGCTTTGATCAGAGCAGCTGTCACTTCAGCACTAGCATCTCCCTTTCCTTCTCTTTTTCTTTTCTTTCATGTTCTGACAGACATCAGTAGCACAACCGCTTCGATTACAGACCCTCCATGCAATCTCTCCATCTACTCTGCTCTTCTTTTTTTTTATAATAATAGTACATTTTCTCACACATCAACATGTATTTGGGATTGTGTGTTTTTGTATAGGACTTCCTGACGGATCTGATGATGTCGGAAGTTGATCGATGTGGGGAGAATGAGCACCTGATCTTCAGAGAGAACACACTGGGCACTAAAGCTATCGAGGAGTACCTCAAACTGGTCGGACAGAAATATCTGCAAGATGCACTGGGTAAGAGCTTGTGTGTGTTATTTTCTGACATCGTATTTGTACCATTTGTTATGACCACCTCTGAGTTAGAAAGTGACGGGACCACCAAAACAAATACATTAAATAATTCGATATAATACTATATATAATGGTGTTCAGTCTGCCTGACTTGAACTAAGGAAAATTTGAACTAAGAGACATTTCCAAAGTGTATTTTGTGCTAAGTTTCCCGTTTTCATTTTAGATAAGATTAAATAGCTGTGAAAATGCACAAACATGCACACACATATCTCCTTTGCTGTTGGCTCACTTTGTGTATGATAAGGCCTGTGTTTATTAATATCTCCTTATTTTAGGAATAAAATGTGTAAATGTCTGGACTAGTCATTTATCTGCAAAACAAAAATACACACTGCAAATTTCACATGTGTATAAATATCGACTTTGGGGGATCTAATAAACGTACGTGTGAATGTGAGTGAATACGCCAAAGAGAGTGAATCTCTCTTTAGATTTGCATTGAGAAGACATTTGGTGGTGCTGAATAATGTATAGTTGTTTTTCTTAGATAAATGTGAATTGTAAAGTGCTGCTGAATTATTAAACGGTTCACTCCTAAAGACTGACTAAGTCCCTCAGACATCAGAGTAAGAGAAGAACAGCAAAGAGAGCAGATTACACCACATGGTTACATAAATAGCATATATGCGCAAGAGATGGACCTTTCGGTCATTTCATCTACTCTAGTTCTCAAGAGACAGAGCAACCAAGTATTTAAGCACATTGCTGTTTTTTCAGTGTCGTCTTGTTCAATTGTTTGAATTTAAAAATGGATCTCATTTTCAAATCGGGTCACAAAAAAACACTCATCACATGGTACTTTTTGTGTAGTCATGATTGTTCATTGTCACTTCCAAACACACAAGTACTTTGGTGAACTAAATAATTTATTAATTAAATAAATAGACAGACAGACATCTATAAAAATAAGCAGACAGCTAGAACACATTGACACAAACACACACACACATACGTACACAAACCTTCTGAGTTGTACAATAATCCAACATCCTTAAGGGGTTTGTGGTATTACATTTCTGTCATTAAATCTCTTTATTGACAATTACTAAAGAGCCATTGATATAAGCTCAGATTGCACAAGATGTTCATATTGTGTTACATATAATGGTAATTTAGTTGATTTTCAAGATGTGCTTTCTTTTTGCTTTACCATTGAAGGACTCTTCAGCAGCAGATATGGATGATGGGATTTTATCTGACTGGTTGTTTGATTAGACTGGACATTTGAGCGATCAGTGTCATTGAATGAGTTCTCTGGGTTTTCCTCTGACCTTTCCAGTCAGTATGGGGTTTATCGAACGGAACTATGTGACTGTTTTGTACTGCTTTGTAGAGAGATTATAGTGTGACAATCCTGGGAAGTCAGCTGTATCCACTTGCTGGAACCACTGCTGTATGTCCATCGCCAACAATAATACTCAACTTCTCATCTGTGTTCCCATTGCAAGTTATACACTACTTTTCAAAAGTTTGAGGTCAGTAATTGTTTTATTCTTATAAAAAGAAATTAATTCTTTTATTTAGCAAGGATGCATTAAATTGATCAAAATTGAAAGTAAAGACATAAAACATCACAAAATATTTCTGTTTCAAATAAATGATAAACAAACAAATAAAAAACAATATATATACAGTATATCATGGTTCACAGGATCTGAAGCTGTGTAATAAGGTGGTCACTGAGCATCTGGTTAGTTTCTAAAAGGAAGAAGAGTAACGAGGAGTCCACTTCCATTCTGGATCAGTTGGACGTCCACATGGTTTATGCTACACTAGTTAGATTTTTCCCTGATGCTTTCATGCGCAACGGAACAGAGGGGGAAAAATCGACCTGTACCTGCTCTGAGTCTCTGTGGAGTGGGAACTGTCTGTGCTGTTTGTTTGGGATCGACATAAAGGTTGTTGTATATTCCCAGGATGGGTTCTCTCATTAGTTCTGAGTCAGATAACTTGAGAACTTTCACTAGTTACTTCATAGTGGAAAGGGATTAGAATGGCAATAAGCTCAGGTGTGCTGATGTTCATTCCAGACTGCTTGTTTGTTTGTCTGAAAGATGGCGAGGGTTTGTACAGCAGGGTTCCCTTGCTGACATTTAGGATTGCAAACATTCTTTTGCCAAATACAGAATCATGTCAAAATTAATCAATATATGACAGCATTCAGTGCTGATTTCCTGAAAAATACTATTTATGTTCAAACAACTAGAAATTACACAGGATTTATTTAAAAATGCCTTTGTCTTAAATGTATTTTCTCTTCCATTCACTGTAGGGGAGTTTATAAAGGCTCTGTATGAGTCTGATGAGAACTGTGAGGTGGACCCATCCAAATGTTCATCTAGTGATCTACCTGAACATCAGAGCAACCTCAGGATGTGCTGTGAGCTGGCCTTCTGCAAGATCATTGAGTCTTACCGGTAACTACAATATTGTATTGCTCAGACGTTGCTTTTTCTCAGTTATGTTTCTGTTAAGTATCAACCTGGTCTCAGGTGTTTCTCTTAAAGTTCAAATAAAAATAGAAAATCACTAAGGGATTGGGTTGTAAGTGGTTCATTGACAAATGAAGCTTCAAAAAAGGTGTTTTTGTAAAAAATCTTTTCAAAACTGATGTAATGCATATTTTTAAGGCATGAACAATGTGTTTAAACAAGTTTCAGTTGTTAAATAACTTTTCAAAGTGTTTAAATAATTTTTTTGTCTGTTTTTATGTCATGGAAAGTGTACCAAGAAAAACCACACTTGAAATCAGTAGTTTTTACCAATATTTGAGAGAGATCTACAAACCTACAACCTACGAACTTTGCCACAAGGATCAGTTGTGGTCCTCTGGATGCAGCATTATCATGTTTACTGTTATTACCTTGTCAATTCATAATAAAAGAGCCATGTTTGTGCCACCCTGACATTTGAGGATATACAAATTGCTGTACAATAGTTTTTCAATTATCTCAACAGCTTTAAAACTACTGATATTTATAAAATGTCTTTATATGAAAGGTTCTAAACCTAAAATGATGATATAGTGTTTTGTTTTGATTTTTGTATAATTAAGACACCATTTTAAATAGTTTTTTTAGTCTGTTAATTTGGCATTTTGGGGGTTTAAGATAACAAAACATAAAAATATGTAATAATAATATAATACTATATAAATAGGTTTTATAGAATAAAGTGATATATGTCATGAATTTATCAAATTATTTTAAAAGGATAATATGCACATCATGTCATTGACCCATAGATAATGCAGTTATTTTGCTTTATACAAATAATAATTGAGTGATACTCAATACAACATTTTTATTGTTGGTACAACAATTGTAGTGTTTTTATAACTGAAGTACAGGTTCAGTCACTGAGATCTAATACTGTGTATTTCAACATAAATCTGTGTATTTCAACATTTTAATAGAAAGAAAGTTTTTAATAGAAAGTTTTCTCTCAGGAGTTGTTTGCAAAAGAATAATAAATAGTTTGTGAAACTACTTACCAGTAAAAGTAACTGTTTATAGTTTTGTCAGGTTCATTTGTTTCCATCTAAATTCAATGTTAAACTCTCCGCTCTTCAACAGTGTGTTTCCAAGGGAACTTAAAGAAGTGTTTGCATCGTGGAGACAGGAATGTGGTAACCGAGGGCGACCGGATATCAGCGAGCGTCTTATCAGCGCCTCATTGTTTTTGCGTTTTCTGTGTCCGGCCATCATGTCGCCTTCTCTCTTCAACTTGACGCAGGAGTACCCAGACGACCGTACTGCACGCACACTCACTCTTATCGCCAAGGTTACACAGAACCTTGCAAACTTCACCAAGTAAGGATTTCATTTACTCCAGTGTGAGTTTGTGTGTGTGTGTGTGATTGGGTAGGGAGAGAGTGTTTTAAGGTTTCATGATGGAGCTGAGGAATGAGCTTAGAAATGAGCTCAGTTTGATAGCTTTTCGTGTTTCTCTGAGCAAAATACTACTCATGAATGAAATTAAGATTATAGGGTCATTAGCCTGGTTATTTGAGTTATTAAATTCATCCGCAAGTCATTATTGTTCTCACTTTCTGTCAGGTTTGGTAATAAGGAGGAGTACATGTCCTTCATGAATCAGTTCTTAGAGCAGGAGTGGACCAACATGCAGCGCTTCCTGCTGGAGATCTCCAACCCAGAGACCATCTCAAATACTGCAGGCTTCGAGGGGTATATTGACCTGGGCCGTGAGCTCTCCACTCTGCACTCCCTGCTAGCTGAGGTGGTGTCCCAAATGGACCAGGTTAGTCTCTTCACACTTCAGTCAGCTCCATTTAATCGTTTTTGTAGTGTAAAGATTTTCAGCCGGAGTGTGTCAGACCTTCAGAATCAGTAATCTTGTTTGTTTTTTTCAGTATAAATGTGTTTAGGAAACAGCAACAACAAAAACAGAATGTATCATACATTTTTTATGAAATTGGCAAAAACATATTTTCTCTCATTTAAAGCATATATCTAACAGACTTTTGTGAGTTTTATTTTTGAAACAACTGTTTAAATAACAATTGTCCAATAAGTTGATAAATAAATATTTAAAAATTGAATATTTTATAAATGAGTATGAAGTATATTATATACCTATATATACACTCACCTAAAGGATTATTAGGAACACCTGTTCAATTTCTCATTAATGCAATTATCTAATCAACCAATCACATGGCAGTTGCTTCAATGCATTTAGGGGTGTGGTCCTGGTCAAGACAATCTCCTGAACTCCAAACTGAATGTCAGAATGGGAAAGAAAGGTGATTTAAGCAATTTTGAGCGTGGCATGGTTGTTGGTGCCAGACGGGCCGGTCTGAGTATTTCACAATCTGCTCAGTTACTGGGATTTTCACGCACAACCATTTCTAGAGTTTACAAAGAATGGTGTGAAAAGGGAAAAACATCCAGTATGCGGCAGTCCTGTGGGCGAAAATGCCTTGTTGATGCTAGAGGTCAGAGGAGAATGGGCCGACTGATTCAAGCTGATAGAAGAGCAACTTTGACTGAAATAACCACTCGTTACAACCGAGGTATGCAGCAAAGCATTTGTGAAGCCACAACACGCACAACCTCCAGGCGGATTGGCTACAACAGCAGAAGACCCCACCGGGTACCACTCATCTCCACTACAAATAGGAAAAAGAGGCTACAATTTTCACGAGCTCACCAAAATTGGACAGTTGAAGACTGGAAAAATGTTGCCTGGTCTGATGAGTCTCGATTTCTGTTGAGACATTCAGATGTCAGAGTCAGAATTTGGTGTAAACAGAATGAGAACATGGATCCATCATGCCTTGTTACCACTGTGCAGGCTGGTGGTGGTGGTGTAATGGTGTGGGGGATGTTTTCTTGGCACACTTTAGGCCCCTTAGTGCCAATTGGGCATCGTTTAAATGCCACGGCCTACCTGAGCATTGTTTCTGACCATGTCCATCCCTTTATGACCACCATGTACCCATCCTCTGATGGCTACTTCCAGCAGGATAATGCACCATGTCACAAAGCTCGAATCATTTCAAATTGGTTTCTTGAACATGACAATGAGTTCCCTGTACTAAAATGGCCCCCACAGTCACCAGATCTCAACCCAATAGAGCATCTTTGGGATGTGGTGGAACGGGAGCTTCGTGCCCTGGATGTGCATCCCACAAATCTCCATAAACTGCAAGATGCTATCCTATCAATATGGGCCAACATTTCTAAAGAATGCTTTCAGCACCTTGTTGAATCAATGCCACGTAGAATTAAGGCAGTTCTGAAGGCGAAAGGGGGTCAAACACAGTATTAGTATGGTGTTCCTAATAATCCTTTAGGTGAGTGTAAGTATACATATAAAAACATTAAGATATATTATCACAGACAGATCATTGTATATTATTTGAAAACAAGTCTTAATATGTTGTGCCATTTTTAAATATATTGGGGGGGGATGTGGTGTCACTAGCTGCTTTAAGGTCTACAGATCATCCTCATGGACGGCACCAGATCTGCCAGTTATTGCTGTGAGATTTTACTCCACTCTTCTACCAAGGCATTTGCAAGTTCTCAAACATGTTTGGGGAGGGGGGATATATGGTTACACATGGTTTGGCACTGCAAGGACAATCAGCTGTCCTTCCTGTCTCCCTGTAACACTGGCTTAGGGACTTACATTACGGACATTGCAGTTTATTGCTCTGTCCACATCTGCAGTCCTTATACCTCCTTCAGCAGGACTATGACATGTTCACGGAGGTGATCAGGGACCCTGGCCATCTTTCTCCTGGTGTTTTTCAGAGTCAGTAATAAGGTCTCTTTAGTGTCCTAAGTTATTGAAATTGTGACCTTAATTGTCTACCGCCTGTAAACCGTTAATGTCCACAGGTACATGTAATAATTGTTTATGGTTGAAAGACATTGTTTGAAAGCATGAAAAACATTGTTTAAACACTTTCCCATTAAGAGATCTGTAAAGCTTATTTGGATTTTACAAAATTATCTTTAAAAATACTGTATCCCGAAAAAGGGACGTTTCTTTTATATATAATAAGAATATATTATATCCTCTTAATGATTTAGAATGTTTAGATTTATTTCACTGGTTAAAATACTGATTAAGAGATTTTTATTCAGTATTTCTTCAATGCAGTGTGTGCTGTTGAGTGGTAGGTGAACTCAGGATAGCGTTGTGACAAAACAATTCATCACTTTGACGCTCAAGTTTTGCTCCAGTTTCGGTGTTCTTTGAGTAGGTGGACTGATGTGAGCAATTGCCTTCAGGCAGTAACAGTCAGGCTTTAAAATCCCTCATTTTGTTGCTTTTAATGTTCAGACCTCATAAGATGTGTTCACCATGTGTTTATGTATTTATATCTTAATTTATACATATTTTTGAAAGAAATGATCTTCTAATCCTCCTCCTCCTCAAATGCTAAATATAAACTAGTTGTTGTATTTGCCCAAATTTTCCACACTTAGAGAAAACTTCCAGTCTTGCAAAATGTGTTTAAGCAAAGTCACATTTATATGCAGCCACTCACCTGTGCATGTATGCCAGTGCAGCACAGACACTGCAACTATGCAAACATTACTAATTAAATTTGTAAATGTTTGATATTCTCATTGCAGCATTTTGTGTTGAATTATGCTGATCACGTTAAGTGGACATGCTCTGAAAGCTCATGACCTCTCAGTGTTTGAGTTCTACATGGGAAGACCATTAGTCCTTAAGGCTGCCACAGACTGATAAGCGACCACACTTCACCTGCTAGGTTCCATGTACATAAGAACTGTTAATTAATATGTCGCTATCATTCGGCCATACAACCTTAACTTTGATTATGAAACATAATAAGCCAGAGGGATTCAGCCAACCAGAATGTCACAGAATCAGCCAATTGTCAGTCAAACTAGAATTTAAATCAGTCAAACTAGAATTTTTCTAGGTCTACCCTGTTCCATTATTGCATTCGGAAAAGATCATAAAGTAAAAAGTTTGAGTGCAGAAAGAGTGTCTCCTGTCATAAGTGTTTCTTTATTTTCGTCACATGCATACATGAAGCAGAGGTTCACTTCCACCGATTTTAATTGGGGCTCTATAAAGTTGTCATTATACATCAATTTACAGAATGCAATATAAATATGGTTCAAAATATTCAAAAGTTTGGGTTTGGTAAAATTTTTAGATGTTTTTTCAAGAAGTTTCTCATGCTTACCAAGACTGCATTTATTTGATAAAAAATAAAATATAAAAAGTAAAAACACTAATATTGTGAAATATTATTAGAACTTAAAAATGTACAGGAGTAATTTATTCCTATAATGGAAGAGCTGCATTACTCCAGTCTTCAGTGTAACATGATCCTTCAGAAATCATTCTAATATGCTGATGTGGTGCTCAAGAAACATTTCTTATTATTATCCATATTGTGTACAATGTATATGTAACAATGTAAGTCTTTATTGTCATGTTTGATCTATTTAATGTGTCCTTTCTGAACAAATGCATTTATTGAAAGAAACTTACTGACTGTAAACTTTTGAACAGTAGTGTAAATATGAGGTGTTGAGAAATTATGGCATTGAAAATGTTCATTTTACACAACTATTACCCCGCCTACACCGGACACGACAGCTTACAGTCTACATGAAGGCAACAAAGCAACCATTGCAAATCCATTTATTCTTTATGTCAGAAGTACGTCAGAAATAGAACAGGATCAGTTTATTGTCTGGGATTTGTTGTGTCGTGTAGTGTCATGTCACATTGCGCTGCATCCAGTGTAGACAGAATCACAGATTATAATGGGTTCTATCCGCTTTTGTCATGTTGCGCCGCTCGCATCTTGTGTAGACAGAGTTTTACTCAAAATTCACTCTTAAAAATACTTGAAAACAGATAGTTTTGCAGTTAAGCAGGTACCAATATCAGTTATGGCTAAATAATGGTTGATAAATCTGCCTGATGGCTATATCGGTCTATCTTTAATATAGAACTTTAGGAGATAATTAGGTTTGATTTTTAATTGTTGAGTGATGGATGCACCATTTACATTTAAATAATTGCATGATGCTTTTTATCCAAAGCAACTTACAAAGAATTCAATCTATATTGTACATTTTATCAGTAACCGTGTTCCCTAGGAATCAAACCAGTGACCTTGGCATTTTTAGCGCCAGGCATGCTCTACCAGTTCAGCTCCAGGAACTCATTTCTATGCAGTCATTGATGTTCTGTTATCTTCTACTTCATTTCTCAGGGGGGCTAATAAAGAGTCCTGCACAGATATAAGAGATCTTTGGGGTATTTGTTAATTTTCAATGGGATCTTTCATCCATGTCTTTAGAGTGCTGCCTCCAAGCTTGGCCCATTACCCAGAATATTGAGGGACGTACATGGAGCGTTAACAAACCCACCAAACGTACAGATGAACGTTCCTTCCGATCGTGTGCCCTCCCCTCCAACCGCTGGATGCAGCATCTCCAGTGGATTACAAAAGATGGCCATTGACAGTGATCTTCCAGGGTAAGCCATCAATCAGATCCACTGCATTACATTTGTTAACAACCTGTAACCAGTCAGAATATAGTGTTTAAGTAATTGTAGATGTGCAAAAAAAAAAAAAAAACATACTGTAGATGTCATGATGAATAGTTGTTCTGACAAATCAACCAATCATCTTCGAGCTCAGTGTTATATCAGGCAATGACAGTAAATTTGAAGAGCAGTTGTCATATTGCTTACGTACTCTTCGTTATCTGTCGCTTTCAGCCATCAAGACCGTCCTCGTTCCTGTTCTTAAGAGTGTGCCCTCACTTTATACAGCAGGCTGCTCTTCTTAAGAGAGCGGCTCATCTTTATCTGTCTAGCTCGCTGCTAATTCCCCACCGACATTTATGAGAGCCAGAGAGAATGAGAGGCCTGTAATTGTAGTTCACACACACATTCAGGGAAGGGGAAGATAAATATACTGGGGGATCAAAAGAGATGGAGGCTGTGAGGAGAAAGCATCGAGTGGAGCTTGTTGGTTGGTGTCTGGACGGAGATTATGTAGAAATAAATTAGCATTTTTTTGCAGATATCCAGACAATAAACAGTCTGAGTGGAAGTAAAGACAGAAAGGGATGCACAATAACCTTGCATTCTCTCTGATATTTTGTACCTGGAACTGTCTAGTATGGCACTTATACGTGTTTGAGAAAGATTTACGGTTTCTGTTTCTCAAACACTAGCTACTATATTATGAGGGTCTTGTGATTGTTTGTGATTGTGATGCTGTTCCAAAAAGTAGGCAGCAAGATTATGCTGTAGAGCATCACATGCATCCTTTGCCGATACAATCTCAGAATGCCTTGCTGTAAGCTCAGTATAAAATCCAATGAAGTAATAAAGTTAGCAAAATATACTGAATAATGTCAATAAATAAGAATAACTGAAGAATAGTCAGGAACTCACCGCGCCTTCAAATTAGTCCAGATGAGGTGTGTAGACAGACAATTCCAAATTGTGAAACACACTACCAAAGAAGAAGTCATCAATTGCGAGATAAAAAACAATGCTTTACTGAGAAAAGGGCAAATGTTTCGGTTACTTGTGACCTTTGTCAATGCCAAGCATGCAATGATTAGTGCAGGATCCATCTTAATTCATATATAAGAATAAGTAAGATAAATAAGCAATAAATAAGAATAAGAGTATAAACAATGTTCCATTTCAACTAGGATGCTGCCTTTGGGAGCTGCCTATGTAGACAGCAGGGCAGCACTCTAAGATTCAGATCAGAGCTAATGTGTTGTCTTCTTCTTTTAATTGATTGCTATACTGTTCTTGTTTAATTATTCATTTTTCTCTTTCTGGTCCATGTCTCCATCTCTTTGCTTTACTAGCCCGGTGGACTTCACTCGCCTCCCTTCCCCCACCCCTGAAAACAAAGACCTCTTCTTCGTCACACGCTCTTCCGGCCTCCAGGGCTCCCCTGCCCGCAGTTCTAGCTACTCTGAGGCCAATGAACCCGAGCTGAGCCTGGCCAACGGTGGCAAGAGCCTGTCCATGGTAGACCTCCAGGAAGCAGCCAGGGCGTTAGAACCCATCGCCATCCAGGCAGGGATAACTTCAGAAGGTTTAGGTGAGGGGGCCATGGTTCCCTGGAATGCACGGACTCCCCAAGGCAACATTGCAGGAGGTCCTACTCTTCACAGGCTAGGACAGACTCCCACTACACCAGGAGCAGAAGGGGCTCCAGGCAGGCCTACACAGCTCTTGGCCCCACTATCCTTTCAGAATCCAGTTTACCAGATGGCAGCAGGGTTGCCCATATCAGCTAGAGGGAATGCGAGTGGGGATTCTGGGTCGGAGTGTCATAGCTCTGTCAGTTCCCATAGCAACAACGAAGAAGGTCTTGGAGTAACCAAGCACACCTTTCTTACCCAGGGGGCTTCGGTGGGGGAGGAGTTTGCGAGACGTTCGGGAGATTTCTCAAGACGACAACTATCGCTAACTGACGCGCAGCACGGAAACCAGCCAATGGGTCCACGTCAGAGCAACGCCGGTCCCCAGCGGCGTATTGACCAGCCGCCACCACCCACACAGACTGCACCCAGAGGACGAACTCCACCTACCCTATTGAACTCCACGCCCTACCCACGGCCTCCTAATAACACTGTGATGTCATCATCACCAGATTGGCCTGGAAGTGGTGCACGACTTCGACAGCAGAGCTCCTCCTCCAAAGGGGACAGTCCGGAAACGAAGCATCGTGGACCACATAAACAAGTGCGTACATGTTTACTAGCATATAAAGAATAGTATGTGGAGTTAAAAATAGACACCATGCTAATGATTACACATTTCTGCATATGTTTGTTTAGGAACGTTTAAAGTCACCATGAAATTTGACTTACTTTTACGGAATATTGCATTGTTTATTATAAATGATTTATCCGTGCAGCTCATGATTATTATTTTAATTCATGTGTAATCTTTAATCAAAAACGATAAGATCCCTTCCCCCTCGCAGCGACATCTTTTCTCTGGGCAATAATTCCTCCCCTCCAGCAACCTGACAGCTGAAATTATCAAACAACAACAATCCAGTCAATAACTGATGTACAAAATCAAGTCGGATATACGTCGCAATCCACTGATTAAGGCTGACGTCAGCGTTTCCAGGTCCAAATGCCATATCAGATGCCAAAAGCAAACAACAAATGGTGCCAATATACACTCGCTGTGTAAACTACCAAAAAATCATGATCCTATCCTTTCCATAGCAAAATCTCAGATAGCCAGAGACAATAGACCGTAGTGTACACAGTGAGTTTTTAAATGCCTAGCTTAATTGTGCGGTATGAATAAACAGTGCTCATAAACGGCTGTTGAGATGGTGTTCTCAGTTGAAATGAGTAGAGGCTTGGACCCTCTGACGTCACAATATAGTGGCTAGAAAAGAAAAGATGACAACAATTTCTATTTCATGCAGACTTTTAAATCTGTCTGTGATCTGGATTATTTATTATGTATCTTTATCTAAACTTATCCTAGTAATATATCTCGCAGCAGGTCTGAGTTATTGATTCTAATAATAATCAGAGGGCATAGCTTGCTACCAATCATCAACCCTTCGAAATTCACTGTTGCCACTGGCAGTCATTTTTCTCAACAATTTGACAATGAAGTGGACAGGAAGGGCATTTCCCATATCCACAATGCATTGTTCTCTCTCTTGGGATTTGATTGATTGCTTGAAGTGATTGATGGAAGCGTGTCTATGGAAACCACATGTGCGCACACTTTTATTACATCGCAGAGCACCTCCAGGCTCTTTCTCTGACTGTGAAAATCACATCTGTGGACTTCCTGTGAATACTGTGGTTGATTATAGAATCAGTTACATTATACCTTGGCAGAAAGATTAACATCTTCCATAAGACTGAACTATTATTTTTCTTACCTTATTGACAAAATGAGAAAAAAAGCTGGCCACGATAAAACTGAAGTAGCGACAGTTCTTTTTTTCCTTATTGGGATGTACATTGTAGTGAAATGGATTATCGAAAAAAAAAAAAAAATGTATGGAGGGGAAATGGTTATTATCCATAGGTTCAGTTGATTTTTTTCCTTGCGGATGCTAAGGGGGTTGCAAGTACATCAATAACTTCAATACCTGCATGTATTGCATTGTACTTATTTAATTTTCCATTTTACCTTAAATTATTCATTTACAAGGTCACATTGTAAAGTGTGCACAGTTATTAAGCACGATGTAAATTTTGCTGAACATATTTATTATTACATTATCAGTCCTTTTAAATCAATACTGGTTTATTGAAACTTGTCCATTTAACTTTTTTGATGCCGTGATGACTTTTATTTGAAGGCAAATCTTAATATCTTGCATAATTTTGCTTCTTGAGAAAATATATTTTGTTCAAAGGATGTTTCAATATTTGTGCTAGAAAACATGAGTAATTTAAAGCTATGATTTTCTATGATTTATATATTCCCTGAAAACACTTATTGTCGTGTACAATTTTGCTTGAAAATGTATGGGGGGAAAAAAAAAATGCTGATAAAGAAAATATTTTTGGAGTATACTTGAGGGCCACTTTATACTTATTTCTAATTGTGTGATGTCATCATGAACAGTTAGCATGAACTAAAAAAAATAGCCACTAATATGACCTCTTCTTATAATACGTAATGTATTCTCTCTTATTATAGCTAATCATGTTCATATGTCATACATGTTCTTTGTATTCGGCCTTACATCATGCTAAGTGTCATCATGTCTGCTTGTCCATGTTGCCTGTTGGGAATGAGATGCCCCTGGCATGACTTCTTTGTGTGAGTGTGTATGGTTCATCTTCAGTTTATTCATGCGTATATGTGTTTGTGTTTATGTCCCATAGGCCCCGTCCCCAGTGAACCCTAGTGCATTGGACCGTACTGCTGCCTGGTTGATGAATGTGCCATATATAGAGCAGGAGTCTGAGACGGAGCTTTGCAGAGATGAGCACACACAAGCTGAAAAGGTAACTGACCACCCACACACCATAGCAGCAGAGATTTCGACTCATGCAAACACACTCTGGATAGGAAATGAATCATCATCCTGCACTAATTTCATTCAGACAAGAGGATTCTCTGTGTCAGCAATCCAACTTTCAGCTCTGATTTGGGTGTTTTTTGAATGCAGACTTAAGGGTGAAATGTGTAGTTTTTTATGGTAAAATCCAAGTTTAATGAGCAGAAACTAAACCATCTGTAGGTTGACCTCAAGAGCTCTGATACTTTCAACATTGCTCTTTGTCAACAATGGCAGAGAGGGAAAAAGTGGTAATTGCAATTCCGTTTGGTGCCACCAGTGGTGCAGAAATTTCATAGTTTTTAGAATCAATTTCTGAGTGCTCTCAGACTTTTTGTATGTGTGTGAGAGAGAAAGTGACATAATAGCCTGCTTCCTTTTCTGCTGTCCTCATTTCTTGTCCATCTGTCTTCCAGTTTCTTGCATCCTGTAACTGGTGTGGAACATAGGCAGAAACTCTGTTATTTTAGTATGTTTTAATATACTGTTATAGTATATATTCATATTTTTAATGAGCTTTTATTTAGATATTTTCAGTTTTCATTTTAATTTTAGTTAAAGTTTGTCATTTTGATTAGTTTGTTGTTTTTAAATATTCCTATTCAGCTTTAATTCATTTTTATTTCAGTTGTAGTTTTAGTAATTTTAGTACTTGCATTTATTTTATTTTAGTTAGTTGCCAAGGCAACATTTCTAATATTCTAAGTTTTAATGTATTTTTTCAGCTTTATTTCAATTGCTGAAAAACAGTGTTGTTTAAGTTAACAAAACCTCTGGTACCTCAACACTGTACCTCACTAATTGTTTGTAGTCATCTCAGAGACTAAACTAATATTTGATTCCAACAGAGTTTGTCATTAGCATGTTGCAATGCTAACACCTAGACTTTTACAGCATTTATTAATCTGCATGTAAATTAAAGGATTAGTTCACCCAGAAATGAAAATTCTGTCATTAATTATTCACCCGCATGTTGTTCCAAACCCATAAGACTTTCCTTCATCTTCGGAACACAAACTAAGATCTTTTTGATGAAATCTGAGAGCTTTCTGTCCCTCCATTGACAGCTACGCAACTGAAACTTTGATGCTTTAAAAAGTTCACAAAAAGATTGTAAAACAAATCCAAATTTTCTGAAGGGTCTCGATCGCCTTATATGATGAACAGATTGAATTTAGGATATTTATAAATTAACGTGCTGTAAAATTGTATATTTTGTTGTTCATTTATGACACTCAATGCAATAACTAATGTTAAGAAATTCAACCTTATTGTAAAAAGTTACCAATAGTCCACTAAGGCATACCACACCTGATGCCACATATAGGGTACAATTACATTTCACCGGAATTCTTTTTTTATTTGTATGACTCATACTGTAGCTCAACATTTAGTGCTGACTGCAGCTTATAAAGAGGTTCAACATGAAAGACAAAAAGATGCATCTCTTGCAGTATCAGGCGGAGATCAGTATGCTGCAGGAGCGGCTGCGTGTGTCGGTGCAGAGGCTGGAGGAATATGAGGCCCGGCTGAAGGGACAGGATGAACAGGCGCAGAAGATGCTGCTAGAGTATCAGGCCCGGCTGGACGAGTCGGAGGAGAGATTGAGACGGCAACAGGAAGACAAAGATCTGCAGATGAAGGGCATCATAAGCAGGTATAGTTTGTATTCTGAAGAATAAACCTGAAATAAGGCTGACAAAAACTTCTGATTGGTTGATTATACTGTCAATATTAAGTTCACAAATTGGCCTGAATGGGTAAAAAACTGGTGGAAATGGATGAACACAAGTTCCCTTTTTCCTTGAGTCAGATAAAAGTGAATTGAACTGACTGAGCTAGAACATGAATTTACTTTGAACAAGCACTTTGCCTTTCAGAAGTCCACCACACGCCTCTGATGCTGTGTCATTTGGTGTTCAGCTCATAGTGTATTAGTGGCAATCTGAGAATACAGAGAGCTTTTAGAGACTTTTAGCCTTCCTCAAGGCAGAATTTACTGAGAGCTGCTTTCCACCAAGACTGATGTTATGGGGCAGCTATTTATGGCCTTGAGCTCTAGATCAAAGACAGAATGGGAGGATGTATGAAGGCTGGACTGAGTGTGTGTTTGTTTTGTGTTGATGCAGGTTGATGTCTGTGGAGGAAGAGCTGAAGAAGGATCATGCTGATATGCAGGCGGTGGTTGACTCCAAACAGAAGATCATTGATGCGCAGGTATGTGACTGACCTAAGCGCTAGTTCCCAAACTATTTAAAAAAAATGATTTAACCTTTGATGTTGACCTTTCAATATATTATGACCCTTCATGATGTTAACCCTTTCATGATGAAATTTCACAAATCTTTGCCTGAGGGTTGTCGTCACACTAAAATGTCTGTAGAACTTGATACCAATACCAGTAAAATGGCATGATACTTTATACTTATTTCTAATAATTAGTTAAATAAATTATATTAATGGACCAAGAAATAAATTGTTAGCAGTGAGTAGTTTTCTTGTCAATATCTCATCCTCCCTGTCATTCACCCCATCTATGTAAGATATAAAAAGGCCAAATTATTAAATTACACCACCGTTAAAAATGTTGGGGTCTGTAAGGCTTTGTAATGTTTTTGAATGAAGTTTCTAATGCTCATCAATGTTTCATTTATTTGATTAAATATACAGTAACTATTATTACAATTTAAAATAACTTTTCTATTTTAAAATGTGAATTCCTGTGCTGGCAAAGCTGAAGTTTCATTTCTTCAGTGTCACATGATCCTTCAAATACCATTCTAATATGCTAATTTGATGCTCAAGAAATATTTCGTATTATTATCAATGTTGAAAACAGTTTAATACTTAATTTTTAAGTTAAATTTGTGTCAGGGTTCTTTGATAAATGGAAAAGCATATAAATCTTTTGTAAGTCTTTACTGCCACTTTTGATCAATTTAATACATCTCTGCTGAGTAAAAGTATTCATTTATTACTGACCCCAAACATTTGAGTATTTGTGCATATTTGGCATTTCAATTTCACAATCTCACAAACCCCCTGTCGTTCAATAAAAAGCCCTAGGGAAACTATGCTGTATTTTGTAAGTGTTGTAGTGTAAGTGTTGCTGACATCATTAATCATCATTTATGTTAATATTCACTGCTGATAAATCTCTGCCGATTTAAATACTCCAAATCAGTATTCCTGATGTGTAAAATCTGAACAAAACAGACTTCAACAAAGTGTGGAATTCAAGGAAATATGCATTTGATGTACTGTGTTTTCCAAGGAAACCAACTGGTTTGTTTCTTCTCCTTGCATGTGCATGTGTTAGGAGAGAAACAAGCAATTAAACACTTGAGGTTAAGTGTCACCACAAATAACATCACAGCTGTGATTTGGACACATGATGAGCCAGATCATCACAGTCGTGATGTTATTTGTGATTATCCTCCAACACAGCTTTATCGCTGATGTACAATTAGTTTTACTTTGTAAAACGGATGATAAATTAAATAAACCCCGTTTTCAAATATACATTTTAGTATCAACAATTCCTTTTCCCAAAAAGTAGAGTCTCAATACATGTTTTCATTGTACAAAATGATCAACATACAGCTGTTATTGCACAACATGGTTTCTCAGCTATTCAGTTGGTGTTCAGAACTGTTGGCATTGCTTGGCTGGAGAACGGCTAAACTGAGTATCCTATGCATACTCATGTTCAGTAAATATATGCATAATTATACACTCACTTTGAAGATCCCCGTAATTCAGAAACATGAATGTGTCAGTTAATACGTTGGCAGCAGAGCTGAACTTAATAGGAAAACAAAAGCTGATGACGTCCAAAATGTCCCTGAAAAATCACTTGATCCGTCTCTGTCTAGGCTGGATTCATTGTTCACCAGGGCATTTTTATTTTCTTCCATTCTCTACTTGATAACATCCCAAAAAATTTTTGTAACTGCTGAAATTGCTGGAGTTGGTATTTTCTAGGAATTAGATCTTTATCCATGCTGAAATTGTCTCTCTCTGCAGGAGAAACGGATAGCATCTCTGGACGCGGCTAACGCAAGGCTAATGAGCGCCCTGTCACAGCTGAAAGAGCGCTACAGCATGCAGACGCGGAACGGCATCTCTCCCACCAACCCCACCAAGCTGCAGATCACAGAAAACGGGGAGTTTCGCAACAGCTCCAACTGCTGAACGAAAACCGAATGAAGAGAGAGGACATGAGCAAGTGTGCAGATATTCTGTAAGTGAACACTGAGAGAAATACTGCAGGTGAGGATACTGAACACCGACCTTTGGCGGTTGGCAAAGCGATTGTTTGGAAATATGAAGAAAGATCCACTGTAAACATCCGCTGGTGAGACTACTGTTCAAGTACTTCATGTTAGGACACACCACTAGACTTTCATTCGTGTTTCACAATAGCTAACTGTAAAATATAAAAGAGATACAGCTGACTTGGTGACATTATACAGATATTAGAACCTTATAGTCTGCAAAAAAAAAGTCATTTTACATGCTTTTCAAATAGGTGTTTCCATACAGCCTTTAAAAAAGAAGAAACTAGATTTTGTCACATTTATTTATAATGGTCTCTACTTTAATCAGAAATGACTGAAACTACAGAATGAGCAACTCTTTGTGGAGAATTTAGCGCTCTCCTCCATATCCTGTTTTATTAGATCACTTTCTTTTTCTGTTTCTCCCTACATAGTGCACTTTGTCTCTTCATCATGAGAAGCCTTAAAATGTTGCATCTGAAATATCCCTCAGTTCTTATTTTTCTGCTTTTGCAGTTCAGTTGAACATCTATGATAGATTATAATGTGCATAGATTTTAAAAAGACATACATTTTACATTCTCCATCTACAAGTTTTCTGATGACTTTTTTTTTTTTTTTTTTTATCAGACAAAAATGTTTCAGTCTGTAACAAACACATCCTAAGTGTCATTTTGGGTCCACTTTTAGATATGCCAAGATGTTGAATGAGCACAAACTGCTCAGATGGAGCAGAGCGAATGTTTTAGACACTACAGTAGACCGATTTGAGTTTTGAAAGCTGCCTTGTTTAATCTCGTGTTTTCTTCCTACATTGTTTGGGAGAGTTTTGCTTTGAGTTTTTGCATTTTCTAATCATGGGTTTTTCTTGTTTTCAGTCTCCTTTTTTAAGCCTTTTTAATTATTTTGTACGTGTGTTTATTTTTATGTGTTGCCTCATCAGTCCAAATTGCTGCACACTTTACATTTCAGCATTTAGAGTTTGTATATTTTTGTATTTAATAATGTATGTGAGGACTCTTCTGCATTTATCATGTTCGGCACTGAGGTGCAGCATGGGGCTGCTCTTTTCCTTTAACTTGTTGGTCTTTGAGGAAGTGAGACGCACGAAATGTCTCGATTTTGTTGCAAAGATATACAGAAACATAAGACAACCTGTCGTGGGGCATGTAAGATAGAGATGTTATTTTAAAGGGGAAATGTCTATGTATATGGGCTCTATGATGGAGTGGTATTTGAATAAGTTAATATTATATATAAAGCAAAGTTCACGGTTACTCTAGGGTGAATGCCGTTGTTACATTGGCTGATTTGTGTCTGAAATGCGAGATCAGATTGAGCAATCTAACAAGCACAAACCGCATCTGTCGCCCCAGCTTCTCAAAGGCTTTGAAGACTATGCACTTTTCCCTTTTGTTGTGTCCACCTGGGTTTCCTTAACTTCATAACTCTAACTCAAGGTGCTCATTATTATTAAGCCAGGGAAGCTCTGATTTGTCATTCGGTTTTATTTGTAGCATTATCATTCGTTTCACTGTAGCCAAATGCTAAATCCTTTCACGCAAACAGATGTGCACATGCAGTGTAAATGTCATGAGACTAACAATTGGACTGTGTTAGATACCTCAACCAATCACATGCTCTTTTGATGCCCTGGTAAAGTAGTTTTTGCATGTACTAAATGCTTCAGCACTGTCTAAATAAGGCAGATCATACTAGGGTCATTTAAAATTCATTTGATCAACTTTTAAACTCGGCTCGGGGCTCGTGTCGTTGCACAAAAGGGAACCAATATTTATTTTTCACAAGTTTTTTCTCACAGACACGGCTGTCAACTTCTCAGTTCATTCATATTCAGTTTTTAATGAGGTTTTGCAGTCATTATGTCTATTTTCATCCACATGGGAAGCTACTAGAGTCAAAAAATAGTCGTTTAGAACCGTATTGAATAAAAACGATTTTTTGCTGTCGTCTTGGTTCTTTTCATCAGATGTGTCTTTATCTGGCTTCATTTCAGTCTAGGAAACTTTTGCAAGTGAAACTATTTGCGCATCGTTTTTTTTTTTCAAGCAGTCAATGTGAAATAGTAGCTATGTGAAATAAATGATATAAAGAGAAAATATATAAAATCTATAAATGAATACCTAAAATATGTTGTATGTTTTATAATCCTTGTAGAAAAGATTTTTGTAAGTATGTTTAAAGTAAAGTATTGGCTGGACTCTTGCCTTGTTTTAGGACAATGACAAGAACAATAATGTACAGAGAAATTTGTCCATGTTAAGAACTATACAATTGTGGCTGTGCAATTTATGTACATTTGCAACTAGAATAATTAAAGTTTTATTTAGTTATTTCATATGCCTGCTTTGTTGTCTTCATTACTGCATCATTCACTTGACAAGCATAAAAAAAAACTCAAATCTGGTGAGACTTTTCAAAAACATACAAAATTTTTACCAATCCCACACTTGGGAAAGGGTTTGTGTCTGTGTGTGTTCACTGAGAACAACTGAAAACAGTATAATAAAAGCATACAGTATATTGTTTTAAATGCAATGTTTATTCATTACCATAAAAAGTACATCTCAGTCAAGCCCAATGTGTATATAGATGCCTGCAGCTGTGATATTAAATGAGGGTTAAATGATCTGTGTAAATATGTGCTAATCCTGTGAGATGTCCACTTGCATTAAACCACAGCAAACCCCTTTTTTCCCTTCTGTCATCATTTCTACATGCAGGAGCAGCTCAGTAAAGCTACAGTATATTACTACTTTAAGTGAAAAACAATAAATAATAAATCTCTATGGGTATAAATAAAACACAACTTCGTAAACTTTGAGTGCACTTGGTGCCATGTCTGCTGTTCACACCGTTCCCTAACAAAAGGCCACTGTGCTGTTCTGCCTAGTCAGTTAAAGGTGGCCATTTGAGATAATTAGCTGCTTTTCTGAAGTGAAGTGGTGTTACGACAGCATCTCTTCCCTTTAAGAAACACTGAATCCCTGGGATATCCCTGCAGTGATTGATTCACACAAATACTACCCACATTACCAGAAGGTAAGCATATATGAGCAACGTGACAAGTCACATGCTCATAAACACGCTGTCCGCACATTTAGCACTGAAACAAGTGCCTGAGTGTTTGTGTACTGGCATCAGAACACACATGAATGTCTTTCGTTACATTTTTCCGTGTAGTGTGGTGCAAGAAATAGCTTTATCTGAGCTGTGTATAAACAATTCAACTTGAGCTATTGCACAGAGTGAATTCTATCCTGGCTTCTATATTTTATGATATTCGGTTCATTATTCTACCCTTTTTCTTTGTTTATTTATTCATACACACATGGCATTGTCCTCTGGACATACTTCAGAAGACATGGAACAGTTTGTACAGTATGTGTGAGATTGTCAGTTCTCTGTGTTTGCTTTAGCAGAGAGTTGCAGCGGCTGGTGCCGTAGATGGTGGTGGTGGTGGCGGCGTGTCAGTGCTGGGGAGCTGAACACGTTTGGCGCTGATGATTGAGTTGGGTGTGACCGGTGTGGACGTGGCTTCTCGCTGTGGCTTTGCCCCTCGAGGGCCCCCTCACACACCTCCAGCAGCAAGAGCACCTGCTCCCGCAGGGGTACAGCCTTGAACCTGCGTCCTGCCAGGTAGAAGAAGGCCTCAATAAATGCCTGAAGACACATTCCTGAAAGAGAGAGAGAGCTTACTTTTACTTGATGCTTAAAAAATAACAAATTGCTTCCTTATACAATCGTGTGTTGGTTTACTGTCGAAGTCAAATGTGCATTAGCTGGACCAAATACGGTTTGGTTTCTTGTGAGATTTGAGTTTAAAGCAGCACAGTTTATGATACCTTTGTTGTCAGATTGTATTCCTGTTTTAGGTTATTGGAGCATTGGACATTTCTCTCTTTTCCAAGTCAAACTACTCGCTCGACAATTAAATGAAAGCATCAACCAATCTTTTTTTTCTGTATTGTGATGTACATCTGAGTTTAATGGATTATTGAAATAGAAAAAATTTAGAGTAGGGATTTCGGTCTATTCATCAGTTTTTGATTGGATTTTTGAGACGTGGGTTTTGCAAAAACAGAGACCGATGAATACAAGCTTAAAGGGCTGGGATTTAAGCACAAGTATGGTATATGGCACCAGAGAGAAGTCTGGCATGGAAGATTGAGTTATAAGAATCAGAGAGCTTTATTGCCAAGTGTGCTTGCACACACAAGGAATTTACCTTGGTATTGAAGCTTCCAGTACACATAAATATAACAAGACACATAATAACATTTAAGAATAAAGAAATAAATAATTAATACAAATATAAATATAAAGACAAATAGGTTTAGTCAAAATAAACATTTACAGATAATGAACATGTTTACAGTATTGTAAATATGAATAAATAGGACAAAGAATTTACAAGGATATTGCATAAAAAAGTGTGGTATTGCACTGGTTAGGTATTTAACTGTTTAAGAGGGAAATAGCCTGTGGGAAGAAACTGTTCCTGTGCCTAGATGTTCTAGTGCCTAGTGATCTGAGGCACCGTCCAGGCGGCAACAGTTCAAATAGGTTGTGGCCGGTATTAGTGTATGTGTGAAGTGCTAGTTAGAGCAGGTGTGGGGTATGAGACGGGGCTTTTCGGCAGTAAAACACATTCAGATCCTCAGCCAGTTGTTGATTCTTTATAGCTCGTGGGGGTGGTGTCTTGGTGATTTTCGTCCAGACTGATGCCGGGTCATTGGCTGAGGACTGTTTTTTTAGCTTCTTTTAAGCCACTCTGATCTCTTTTTTTAGTCTGTTTTTGGCCCACTTCTGTAAATGATTACAATGTCCTGGTTGGATGCATGTATCCTTACAGAAACTGATGTATGATGTTACAGTATCAGTGAGCTCGTCCACATCTGTGGGTGCAGCTTCCTCCGTTTCCATCTGACCACGCGTTTGAACAGAACCGCTGCCCCTCTGACTAGAACGTTCAACAAAACGTCTGAATAATCAAAAAACGGTAAAATGTTGTGTTTCCTTATGTCCAGTAGTTTGTCTCTGGTGAAACTGATAGGAAAAGAATGACTAAACACAGAACAAAGCTCCACACAGAGGAAGCCATTCGCATCGCCATATTGAATCATCCTATGACAGTTATGACATTTTGATTTAAAAATTATTTTAAAAAACAAATATGCATTTGCAATAAGAACAATAACATGCATTAAGAAAATAAAGACCAATTTATAGTTCTATGCCGTAGCTACGTCGTAGGCTGTGTGTTGCATGCGTCGACGTGCCCTGACGCGCACCTCTCCAAAAATGTAACAACGCGTCGATTCTACGCGGATCGCAAGCGCTGTGATTGGTCTGCCAGAACCCCTCCCTCAGGGGTACACATGCTCCCTCTGCATGTGTAGCTGCACGTCGACGTGGACAAGGATGCAGAAGTATAAATGAAAATCGACGCAGGTCCGACACAGAAGTATAAATCAGCCTTAAGACTGAATTTTCATTTTGTGCCGACTTTGATATGGCTCAGGTCCTGTCTTCAATGTAAGTCTATGGGACTTTGTCGCCCATTTTATCATCTGCCAACCACAGGTGAAAAGATGCGTGTAATACTTAAGGTTTGAGATTTTGAAAGACTTTGGCAAATAACTTCATATTTAAGCTATGAGTATATCATATGAGCAATAAAAATGTCGATTTTATTGTGAGTCATATAAATAGTAAGAGAAGACAAGAGAATGAAAGATTTGAGAAAAGCCATTAGTGAAATTATTTCCGAGCTGTAAGAAGCTTTAATCAGAAGTGTACATATTTCCCTTCTGCTTGTTTATTAATTAATGGAGCTTAATCTGTGTATTATTTAGTGTGCGTGGTTTTAGTCTTATCTCCATGCTGATGAAAACTTTATCTATATATGTTCCTGCTAAAAACTTCATCTGCAAGGGCAAATCATCAGCAGTGAAATTCTCAAGGTCACATCTGAGCCTGAGAGTCGAGGGAGAAAAATACAGAAAGCTTTGGTCTAAACAGAGAAACTTTGTACATTTTAAACATGAAGAAATAGAGCAGTGAAATTCTCTCTGCACATTTCAACGGAAAGACACTTGCTGTTATTACAAATATTACGATTCTCAGGAACCCTTGGGGCATTTGAGCCTGAAGGTGGATGCAGATCTCTTGTCTGACTACATATACTGAGCATTAATGAGCTCTCGCTGCGGACATAATGGAGCCGTGAAATGCATCTAGAAAGAAAACAGAGGCTGCATGCTGTGCTGGTCAGAAATATGTGTACATTGAGAATGGATGGAGACAATTAATAAAGCAATGCTGTTCTCCAGAAGGAGAAAATGGGTTTCATTAAGCTGAGTAATGAAGGAGCGCTTAAAGATTTCTGCATTATCCTGTCAAATGAAGCAGATTGAGCTCTGGGATGGACAGGAGTGAAAAGGGGAAATCAAAGACTGATAAATCCTTCCTTCATTAAGTATTCTGTCCAAGTGTCCAGTCAGTATTCCTCAATAGTAAATGTATTACTATTAATGAAGATCACAGCAGCACTATCTTTCCCTTTCCTCCTTGGGGATAAACGGTCTGATCCCCACCCCCAACTTTTAAACAGCTACTTCTATTATTTATAAATATCAACCTTATCCACCAGTTATTACTTTCCTCTCGCCACGCAGTTTGTCTTCTGTGAGTATGTGTGTCTTTGTGTTGATTCCCAACTGTAAGGCACTAATGACCAAATTCAACCTTCTGAAATGTTCTGGAATTCAGCTCACATCATTCCACTCTGGCTATTTAGGAGCACAGAGACTCAAGTATATATTCATTCTCTCTTTTGATTAGGAGAAGCAAAGCCTGACATGCATTATTCATTTCATACGTTCCTCCAAGAAAACGATGCTAGCATGACCCAACCTAATGCACCATCACAAGGAATATTACCAGTGCTCATTTAAAAGCAGAAATGACTTGTGGGAACATTAGCTTTGGCATACTCACAAAATGTTCCCATTTACTGAAGTGTCTTTTCAAAGTGAAAGCAAAAAATTAAATATTAAAGAAATTAAAATATGAAAGATTGAGGCAGAACTTGGGTAATTGGGTTATGTGGCATTAGTTGATTGGCCATGTATTTTTTCAATTTACAAGTACTGGGCAAATAAACAAAGAAGTGAATTTATTTGTCAATTATCTCCCCTGACGATCTCATTTATGATCTCATTTATGACTGCATGTGAGGGGAAATGCGCTATGATGAATAGTTGCAAATGTGTCTTTTATTGGAGGCTGTTTAACAGCTTTTTGATTGTGTCGGCCTCGGGAGTGAAGATGTGCTGTAAATTGCATCATGATTGGTGGGCTGCTTGCCTGCCTCTCTGGAGTCGGGGAGCATTCCAGCCCAGCGGCGCGTGATGTCGATGTACAGGATGTCCACTGAAGCCATCGAGAAGCTGCTGTTACTCAGCTTGCAGTTCCTAAAGGAGACGCTCGATTAATGTGGTACGTGACACCTGAATGCTGCCTCATTCTGGCACTAAGAGGCTGTATGGAGGCAGAATCAGATTCATTCCGTTAAATTTAGCCATAATGATATATGCCAATTAAATTTAAGCCAATGTAATGGTTGTTGTCAGATTTACATGTATTCATTTGACAGATTTGAAGGTTTACATTTTACCAGCAAGACCTCGGCTTTGCTACTGCCATGCTCTACCAGTCGAGCTACAGAAACTAATGACTTGCCTGATGAAGGTGCGGAACCCGGTCGGACCCAGTCTCATGGTTCCTTTGACACCAAGGAAGCGCAGGAAAATGGCAGCAATGCGTTCCACGACCCGCAAGTAATTAAACTGCTTGGTGTATTTGGGGAAGACTGGTTTTAAACACAAAGTTGGAAGAGAATCCGTCAAGCTTTCTTTCTCATCACTTCCTGTCTCCACAACAATAGCCTCTTCTGGTGAACCGCCCCCTGTGTTTGACCTGTTGGCGCAGAAACAAAGGCTAAACTTAACACACACAAGCATGTCTGGTTTACTATCTTTGTGGGGACTCTCCATAGGCGTACGTGTTATGCTGTATAAACTGTTTATCCCCTTACACTAACCCTACCCCTAAACCTACCCATCACACAAAACTTTCTGCATTTTTACATTTTCAAAAAAACTCATTCTGTATGATTTATAAGCTTGTTTCCTCATGGGGACCTCAATTTAGGTACCCATGGTGACACGAGCCCCCATGAGTCTGTGTGCAGTCAGGTTGAAGTCCCCACAGGATAGAAAAACATGTACACACACACAGAATCCTTTGTGTAACATTTGTATATTTGTGTAAGTTTTGTTTGCCAGCCTAAGTTACTCTCTCTTCCTCTTGCTTTTTTATATTTTGTCACATAAGATGGTAGATGAAGAAAAAAGTCAAGGTCACTTAAGAAACTGCTCAACAAGACCCATAAACACACTCAAAACACTTCTGGAAAGTTTGCTGAATAATTTTGTGATAACAGCATAACGGATAAACTAAGAAAATCTGTCAAGTAGGAGAATGGAGGTTTTTCAACCAAAGGACTCAGAAAACCCATATATCCTCAGTGAATAGCATCACAAACCACAAGCCTTACAATTTTCTCTCATTAAATCCCTCTTTCTCTCTCACTTACCCAAGGACAACATAATGAAAAACAATTATTTAACAATCACAAAACCAACCGAGCAAACTGCAGTCCTCTGATACGTGCACTGAGCCCAGATGGCTGAGGAACCAAAAGCAGTTTGTTGTGTGTGGATGACTGCATTTCAGCACTGGTGTAAGTAACTCTGCACTTTTAGTCTAAGTAGATGCACTTCCATGGCTTCTGACCTAAAGGTTGTGGCTCGAGACTTCTAGGGTAAAAGTACTAATGACACTGACGTGGCTTAACTAACACTTAAAGGAATAGTTCACCCAAAGATGAAAATGACCCAATGATTTACTCACCCTCAAGCCATTCGAGGTGTATATGACATTCTTCTTTCACACGAATACAATCGGAGTTATATTAAAAAATGTCCTGGCTCATTTTGAACTGCGAGAGGCGTTACACTTTCTTTGTAAGTTGAATACAGAAGGCGGTCTGGCGGAAGCTATATATTTCACTTTATAAAGTTTTTAAAATATTTTTCTTACACAAACCCATCGATTTGCTTCAGAAGGCCTTTATTAACCCCCCGGAGCCGTGTGGATTACTTTTATAATGGATGGATGCACTTTTTTGGTCTTCAAATTTTGGGCTGCCACTCACTTATATTATAAAGCTTGGAAGAGCCAGGACGTTTTTTAATATAACTCCAATTCGTCTGAAAGAAGAATGTCATATACACCCAGGATGGCTTGAGGGTGAGTAAATCATGGGCTAATTTTCATTTTTGGGTGAACTATCCTTTTAACAGGTTTACTTAAAAGACAGCAAGAGTCTTCTCTCTCATACACAAATGTGATGACCATCTTCACCATCTGAGGTTTTTTTTTGTCTGCTTCACAAATGCAATACAATCAATATAAATCATTTCAACATGTTTTTCAGAATGTTTAAAAGGAGATTTTTATTAAAATGCACTGACAAAAACACCAAGGTTTTACCATGTATTTGTACATGTACCATGGTTTTTTTTTTTTTATTCTTTAAAGCTTACAATTTTATAGAAGCACTTCCTTTATTTTTTTGGTAATAAACAAATGCTGTTGAATGAGCTTAACTTGTACTGAACCTGGAATATTTCCTTTAAGATATCACACCTGTCTCTTTGACTGCTGGAGGCTCTATAAACAGCCAAAAAATGTTGAGGGAGCGGCCCTCAACTTCAACCTCAATTTTTATATAATCTCATAAGATACTGTACGCCTAACATTCATACACGACATAGAATAATATAAACATCAAATCGCCTCAGGGTCATCTGGGCTAATTTCCCACAGAAGCCTCTGAAAATGCGCAAGATATACCGGTCCAATAAGACATGTGATCGACAGCACTAGAGGAACAGCACAAATATAACTGGAGAGCCCTGTGAGGAATAGGCTGTCATTATACAACACTAGTGAAGATGTTATGGCTTCGTAAAGCCTTAGTGACTTTCTGCTTGTCAGTATTAGCTGTGACGATCGTACTCAGGACAGCATAGCTTCAAAAAGCATCAAAGGAAACGAATCAGAAGAGTTTGTGAGCGGTGTGTAAATTCAAACAGGATTCTAATGAGCGTTTCACAGTCACTGAAGGTTTGTTATTTTAGGTTGACTTTAAGTTATAAAATGAAAGAGATCGTGACTGGGTATGAAGAACTTTCTCTCCGAGTAGGGCTGCACGATTTGGGGAAAATATCTAATTGCGATTATTCTGGTTAGATTTTACCAAAATGTTATATACACACTTTTCATTTGAGAAAAACAAAACAAAAAAAAACGCATTTTAAAATCGCAAAATGCAATTTAAAATGCATTTTTGGTTTTTTTGGTTTTTCTCAAATGAAAAGTGTGTATATAACATTTTGGTGTTTATATATTAATATGCCTAATAATAATTATTATGATTATTATTGCTAAATAATACAATTTAACAAAATGAGAAATATTACTATTACAATAACATTTTCATTATTAAAAATAAAAAATAGAGTATTTAAGAATAAATATAACAATATAATAATAATAATAATAATAATAATATTTTACAGAACTTATTTTACAAAAAAAACCAGCTGGGTTACCTGTTAATATGCAGACAGCCTATGACTAAAAAATAATTAGAAAGGTCTAAGGATAAAAAATAATCATAATAATAATTATTATTATTATTAAAATCTGATTAAAATCTTTGCTTTTTATATGTGATATCAATTTCTTAAAGTCTGTCTTTAATATGAAATATGACATTGAAGAAAAACATATGGATTGTTATATTTATTTAGAGAGAAGTATTATTTGTCTGTCTTATTTGTTACCCAAAAGTTTCATTCATACTGGAAGCCAGAAACGCCACATTTGCCTCAGAGAAGTAATAGTTCTCAGGAAATCCCTAATATAAGAATAAAAGAAAATAGAAACGCTTTGACTGATTAAACAAGAAGACAATAAACACGACTGCATCAAGATATGGGGCCTATACCATGAAGCCGGTTTAGCTGGCTAGCCAGATATGTTTAAGCTTAGTTTGTGCCAATCCTGGGTTTTAGGTACCATTAAAGTGGTTTGGCTTTTAGCTGTGTTCATCTCCATAGTAACTTACGCTCCACGGCTAACCTGCTCCAGGGCAGGTTATGTTCTGGATAAGAGATCTCAAACTGAAATCAGCTGTGAGCACACCTCTGATGAAATCCGTTTCTACTCCACATTAAAGGTCACTACATAGCAAATGGTTTTTAAAGACTAAAGCGTCTGGCTTTTAACAATGCTTATTTATAATAATAATAATTTTGAATGATTTAGATATAATTTATGTATTTATTAATTTATTATAACCTAAATCAGTTACACATGTATAATTTTAGTTAATCAATCTTTAATAGGCACTTTGTTAAAATTTATATAAATAGCCTAAGAATAAAGCTAAAAATGACTACATGTGAGCTTAAATGTTCAATTCTCTCTATATATCACCTAAACTAACTTCATAACTTTTACTTGCACTGACGTAGTAAGATTTTTCTTTGAGTTGTCCTCTTTCATAGCCCTTTTCTTCTTGCTGTGTAAATCTGTTTAAATTCTTTATATTTTTCAATCATGTAATATTCTGCAGAAGAGAGAAATGAATCTCAGTTGATCCGCAGCATGTGATTGGCTGTTCACTACTGATGTCACAGCTAAACTCAGGATCAAAGCCTGAGTTGACAGAGAAAGCTGATGATCAGCATCATGGGACCAACAAAGCCTGAGTAGATTGGTTTGGTTTTGTCAACTCGAAACTAATCCTGTAACCCTGAGTTTGTTAAACTACCATCATGGTACAGGCCCATGGTGTATTTGAGTTCTTCAAGCCTTCTCGCGTATTTTCAAAATAATAAAGTATGCAGTGCTGATTGACATAGATGCCACATCAGCTCACAAACACTCGACTGACGATATTGAACGTTGTAACAGGTTTATGGACGCTTCGCATTACTAGTTTGTGAAGATGTTTGACGCGTGTTGTTTTTTCGGAAAAGCATTTAATACACTTCACTAACACACTGCATATATTTATTGAATTAAAATCGCAGCCTTTGCGCTTTCATAAATCGCACAATCGCGATTGCGGTTCGATTTCGATTAATCGTGCAGCCCTATCTCCGAGTGTCCTTGATTTATTTATTGCTCGACCATAAGACATTCTACAGGGGTGACTGTTTATTTGTTTATGTAAATGTATTTGACCCACTAATATACTCCTTGTAAGAACTAGAAGTCTGGAGGAAAAAGTTTTAGTAAGTATGTTTCATGGTTTCATACCCCTTGCAGAGTTTGGAAGATTTTTTGCATTAAAAAAAAAAAAGTTATTTTTCTTCATTTAATGCTGCCCAGAAGAATCTGCATAACTTATGTAAATGTTTCAAATGTTTCAAAATAAATGCAATTACACAAACAAAATCTTGCAAAAGTTTGCACACCCTTGAATTCCTCAATAGTCCAAAGCTGGACATTAACTTCATAGCCATTGTACAACAGGTGTCACTGGGTTAGTTCCCTTCAAAACATACTAGTAGATGTATACATCATAGCTGAATAAATAAGCTTTCCACTGATGTATGGTTTGTTAGGATAGGACAATATTTGGCCGAGATACAACTATGAAAATCTGAGTGCAAAAAATGTCTATTGAGATAATCGCCTTTAAAGTTGACAAAATGAAGTCCTTAGCCATGCATATTACTAATAATAATAATTTTTTTATATATTTATGGTAGGAAATTTACAAAATATATTCATGGAGCATGATCTTTACTTAAAGGGGTGATGAATTGAGAAATCAACTTTCCCTTGAGCTTTTGATATATAAAAGGTCATGGTAATATAAGAATATCCTGTAAGTTTCAGAGCTGAAAACTTCCTTGTTAGTCAAAGAAAAGCTTTTATAGACACCAGGCCCAGCAAACGACTTTGCAAAGTGGGGATCTATGACGTCAAAGGGAGGTACACCTACTTCATCACTGCCTGTTTAGCCCCGCCCACCGATTTGCGCATGTAACATAGGCCTAGTGTTAAACCATCAAGCTACAAAGCAATAAACATGCCATTGAGGATTACAAAATATTGTTCAGTGCCTGGGCTTGACAGTATTGCAACATGTAAGTAACATTCTAATGCCTGATCTGAAATGTGATGATTCATGTAGTCAGATGTTCTTTGTCTGTGTGTCAGTAAATCAAACCAGTGACTAAACATCAACTTGCATTGTTTCTCTTAGTAGGATGAAAATAATCTGTTATTTAACAGTGATTAAATTCTATAAAGAAAGCGATCAAAGAAAGCTCCCTTTGCAATTGTTGGAGCAGCGCGCGCTGCAGCTGTCAATCAAACAGAGAGTTTATCAGTGACGCATTTATCAGTGACTCCCGTTTTATTCGACGAATCTCTTAACTATATCACGTTTGCGCTGTTAGTGTACAGAAACTGAGTTGCAATGACGAGATCACGGCTTTCATTCGCTCAGCATGTGTGTGATCGGCTACAGTGATCATCACTGCAACCTTTCATGCCACAATCTTAATATAATGCCATAGATCTAAATATAATGCAACACTTTTCACGATTAGTTAACCATGAGAGCTGTAATTGTAAAAACAAGCTAAAAGAGAGAGTAATACTATTTCAAATGGAAAAACGTTAGCCAATCACAGCAGTGGGTGTTTACACTGAAGTCTCCCAGCGGACACGCCCCTTAAAACAGAGCATTCAGAGCAAGGGGGCTAAAATCAGGGTAGGAAAAATGCCTTTTATTTATAAATTATGAAAAATGTTTATGTAAAAAGCATTCTAACATTATAAGTGCACCCCAGGAAACATCATAAAACAATAAATAAACTGTTCATGACCCCTTTAATATCCTAATGATTTTTGGCATAAAAGAAAAATCTATCATTTTGACCCGTACAATACAGGTGCTGGTCATATAATTAGAATATCATCAAAAAGTTGATTTCACTAATCACTTTTCCATTCAAAAAGTGAAACTTGTATATTATATTTATTCATTACACACAGACTGATATATTTCAAATGTTTATTTCTTTTAATTTTGATGATTATAACTGACAACTAAGGAAAATCACAAATTCAGTATCTCAGAAAATTAGAATATTACTTAAGACCAATACAAAGAAGAATTTTCTAAAAAGATTTTTAGAAATCTTGGCCAACTGAAAAGTATGAACATGAAAAGTATGAGCATGTACAGCACTCAATACTTAGTTGGGGCTCCTTTTGCCTGAATTACTGCAGCAATGCGGCGTGGCATGGAGTCGATCAGTCTGTGGCACTGCTCAGGTGTTATGAGAGCCCAGGTTGCTCTGATAGTGGCCTTCAGCTCTTCTGCATTGTTGGGTCTGGCATATCGCATCTTCCTCTTCACAGTACCCCATAGATTTTCTATGGGGTTAAGGTCATAAAGGATTTTGTTTCACAATCCTCTCCAGGGTGCGGTTATCCCTATTGCTTGTACACTTTTTTCTACCACATCTTTTCCTTCCCTTTGCCTCTCTATTAATGTGCTTGGACACGGAGCTCTGTGAACAGCCAGCCTCTTTTGCAATGACCTTTTGTGTCTTGCCCTCCTTGTGCAAGGTGTCAATGGTCGTCTTTTGGACAACTGTCAAGTCAGCAGTCTTCCCCATGATTGTGTAGCCTACAGAACTAGACTGAGAGACCATTTAAAGGCCTTTGCAGGTGTTTTGAGTTAATTAGCTGATTAGAGTGTGGCACCAGGTGTCTTCAATATTGAACCTTTTCATAATATTCTAATTTTCTGAGATACTGAATTTGGGATTTTCCTTAGTTGTCAGTTATAATCATCAAAATTAAAAGAAATAAACATTTGAAATATATCAGTCTGTGTGTAATGAATGAATATAATATACACGTTTCACTTTTTGAATGGAATTAGTGAAATAAATCAACTTTTTGATGATATTCTAATTATATGACCAGCACCTGTATATTGTTGGCTATTGCCACAAATATTATGCTTTTATTAAACCCGTGCTTATGATTGATTTTGTGGTCCAGAGTCAAATTTAGTTACTAATATGCAGCCTTTAGGGGTAAATAAGGTACACTACTATTCAAATATTTGGGGTCAGTAAGATTTTTTTTCTTTTTAACACGCATTAAATTTAGTGAGTGACAGGTAAGACAGTTAATGTTACAAAATATTTGTTTCAAATAAAAGCTGTTCATATCACAGTTTTGTTCAAATGAGATGAAAGTGTTCAAAAAGAACAGATGCACACACTGAAAACATTTCAACAAGTTTTATATTTGAAAATCATCGAACCAACAAATAAGACAAGCAGCTCTATGCACTTTTTTAAGCAAGATTCTATTCTGTGGTATTTCCTTCCTTATAATGGCCGTCGTCAATAGCAAAGCATTATAACACAGCGCGCGCATCCATGTATCACAACCGACGCGCGCTCTCATTTCAAATATTATCACTTAAATGTCACCCCAGCTTGTTCGTTCGTCTTTGGCTCAAGCTTCACGTTATTATTTCCCAGACGTAGTTTTAGTATTGAGGTCAAAGTCCACTTGCCTTGCCTTCGCAGATTTGAAGTGTTTGCCCCTATTGCAGCGACTTTCTTTTTGCATGTTCTGCAGACAGGACAATCGTGATAATCAAACACGGTTTTATTGATAATACAATTTTTAATGATATTACTAAACGTCAGTACATTTTATCGTGGTTTATCGTGAAACCGGTAATCGTTCCATCCCTAATATATATATATATATATATAAAAAATATATATATTTTTTATATATATATATATATATATATATATATATATATAAAAAATATATATATTTTTTATATATATATATATATTTTTTATATATATATATATATATATATATATATATATATATATATATATATATATATATATATATATATATATATATATATATATATAAAAAATATATATATATATATATATATATATATATATATAAAAAATATATATATATATATATATATAAAAAATATATATATTTTTTAAAAATCCTCACACAAACACATACTTTGCAGTTATTGAAGAATAATTCAATAACTTATTCATAATAAAGAACTGAAAACACAGAGAAAGAAAAGCACCACAAACCAGACAACTTTGCTGGATCATAAAAAATGCACATCTAATGGGTAAATTAGCAGATATTAAACAGAAATGTGCACACAGAGTGTTTTCCATTGAGCGCACATGCACGTCTCAATTAAACTCTGAGCTGACTCCACACTTTCCTCGGAAAGGAAGCAGCCTGACTTTTATTTCCCCCCAGGCCCAGACACTAAAGTGTATAAGTGTGGCTGTGTACAATGAGCTGCAATAAAAAGGTGAATGCATGAGACACAATCCTGCTCATGGGGCACGAGGCCGTCCGCATTTCCATGACTGAGAGAGAGAGGAAGAGTGGCCACACAAGTGTGAAATTCCATCAGAGGATTTCCTGAATTTAATTTTTCCATTTGAAAGGCTTATGACTGCAGCTCAACAAGCCATTATTTCAGCTCCACAAAGCTGAAACGAAGATGACAACACACACTGGTAGGCATGCACCCACAAATACACACTGCACCATCAACTGTTCCAAAAGTCTGAAAGCCTATGACTCACGTTAGGTGTTGTTTCCTCGGAGCAGGGTCCATGAGCCGCAGTGTGTCTCTGATCACACCCACTTTCACCTCCTCATCTACAGGGCTCGGTACATATTCATACACACCAGGTGACACCTGTAAAATACAGTATTGTGTCAATAATCAACATACTAACAAAAGTATAGTCAATGTTTGTTGAGGGTTGGTAAGATTTTTTTGTTTTTAGTCAAACAAATAATTTGGTTGGTTAATCTTGTACTAATCAAGACATGATCAAACATGCAATAAAGTTTTTTTATTTTATATATATATATATATATATATATATATATATAAAATATCATCAAAGTATCCTGATAAAAATATATATCATGGTTTCTACAAAAATAGTAAGCAGCAGAACTGTTTTCAACATTGATAATAATAAGAAATGTTTCTTGAGCAGTAAATCAGCATATTAGAATGATTTCTGAAGGATCATGTGACACTGAAGACTACAGTAATTATGCTGAAAATTATGCTTTGCCATCAAATGAATAAATAACATTTTAATACATACATATATATATATATATGTATTAAAATGTTATTTATTCCTTTGATGGCAAAGCAGAATTTTCAGCATAATTACTGTAGTCTTCAGTGTCACATGATCCTTCAGAAATCATTCTAATATGCTGATATATATATATATATATATAAGTACCTGTTTATTTGAATCACATCACGTTATAAGAACATCGTCACCCTCACCTCCTGTTCATGTTCAATCCTCATGCTGGGATTGGCATTGACCTCTAGTAAAACAGGCTTCAAGTTCTTCATCAGCAGGATATCAAAGCCCAGGATCTAAAATTGGGACACATCATCTTCTGTTATTTAGATTTTATTGACTTGCAAAACCAGTGATTTGCAGAGGATTAGCGGTCGCCTGCTGAAGGAAAAACATAGTTAACAGCATATGGGTGTGTGCTCATTTTTTACATTTGAATGACCTATATGTAGGCCACCTGAATGCAAACCGCATCAAACACGTAAGAAAATTCACTGTAAATATACCTGAAAACATGTCGGTCCTGGTTTTCCAGGTGGTATATCTGCCTGGTAATACACCTTCAGTTCAGGCACAAGTGCAATTACTGTCTTGATAACCAAAGCAATAATGTCTGACCAGACCTTCTTGATGTCCACTCCTTTAGATGCTATGCGATAGAGAACGCTAGAGAAGGTGCGTTTACTGCCCGTGCTGCAGCTGTCGGAGTGGACAAAGTTCCCGCTGTGCACATTAAGGGAATAGTTGGTAAGGTGCATAAAAACATGACTGAGATTCTTCTGGCTGGGTTCTTGGTAGGGTTCTGTGCAGAACCTGGACAGACCCTCTTTAGCAATGTAGATCTCTAAAGGCTCCAACGAACGGACCAGAACATAGAGGCGGATATCAAACTTCAATTTATCGATGAGCAGGGGTTTCTGGATATATTCTTGAACAACTGCTTGTTTGATCTGAGAACCTGAGATAACCCGAAGGTCAGCAGGGTCACGGATGAGGTAGATGCCATCGCCCTGGGATCCGCTGTCCGGTTTGACGATGAAAGTGGGTTTGAGGGTTGAATCGTTATCCTTCAGGAGACGAATCTTGAAAAAAAGAGGACAAAAGTAAAAGGTGCACAGTGAATATTTTCAAATGTGCTTGCAAAAAAACCAAAGAGGCCTTTTGCTATCCCTGCAAAGAATTAACCCTTCTCAGATCCAAATTATGTTTTAGTTACACATAATATGATCATACTTTATTTATACTCTAAAATCTGCCCTTAAGGATTCATTTTTAGTACTTTTAGTTTTTAATTATTTTTAGATAATCTAAAAGTGATCATTTAATTTAACATTATTAATAGTTTTATTTTATCTGTTTCGAATAGTTATATATACACATATAGATTTCATGCAAGTTATTTAGAGAAAACTATAAATAAAAGTTAAGCCCATTGTCTTAAGCCCTATTCGCACAGGATTAGTATTACCTGGTGACCTCTAGTCATTTGTAATAATTGCGGAGGTTGTCTGTGATCTTAATCCTGTGCGAATCGGCCATGTCTGTAATTTGTAAAGTAAAAATTCCCCCGCAAATGACCTACCATATTTCACCGAACACAGAGGTCCTGTGATAATATTAGTCCCGTGCGACTCGGCATCTCTATGATTTGGCCAGGATTTAGCGGGGTCGTATATAATTGTTCATGTTTCCTGTGCGCCTTTTTATCCATCTTTCGTGAAGAATGGAGGCTGCGTTGGAAACTTTTTGAAGTTCAGTATTTTGGGTGCTGGGTCATATTGCTATACACCATACAACTGTACAATTTGCAGAAAGAGAAAGCTGAAAACCATCAGAAGAGCCAAACTAAAAAGAATGATTAGCTGGAGATGGATGACATGTATAGCAGCATGCGGTAAGGAACATTCTTCTGTTTATGATATATCATACAGCTATACCTATAACGACAAATTATTTCCAAGTCTTGACATCATATCCTGGAGATAAGTCAGTAAATTCGAGTAAAATCACAGGCTTCGCTTATCCCCTGCGAATGCGCCACAAGGAATTCAGATGTGGGGGGGGTCAGATGTCGTGTGATTTAGAAATTAAATCACACGACATCTGACCCACAAACTCCCCCCCCTGACCCCCCCGCCATCTGAATTTCTTGTGGCGCAGTTGCAGATAATCCCCAGATAATACTAATCCTGTGCGAATAGGGCTTTACTAATGTGATGACCAATAGCATGGACACAAGGGTCTGAAAGGGTTAACATGAGCAGTATTAAGCAGAGTCTTCAGTTAAAGTGCTCTGAATGATAGCACAACATTTCAAGATTATAAGCAAAGTAAAACAATAATGATCCAACTGTTCTGCTAAAAAGGTAATCATTTTTTTAAAGCCAGTGAGCTCTCATGACTATTCACTAATAGCATTATGGTTAGTAAACTAAACCTCATATTTCCGACTAATGCAATGTTTTTCTTCAGACAGCATGCATCCACAAATCTAAGATTCTGCAGATCTTTGCTGCCCTCTGCAGCTTTTCTAATAAAAATGTTATTCAAACACAAGCCCAAAAAAAATCTTGCCTCACTCATGCTCAAAATAAAATATGCATGTACATGTAATAATAAATATAAACAAGTAAATATTTATCTCAAAAAGAAATAAAAAGTAAAAACTTCCAATTGAAAAAAACTAACCAACTGAAGCACAAATTCATTTAACCTACTGGAAGAAAGAGAAAATCCCCTTTAAGCAGCCCATCTAATAAAGCACTCAGCTAACTATAACATGGAAGGGGATTGAAGATGCAAATCTTGTGACTACAGAACCTGTAACAAACTTGTCATTCACAATTAGCTGTTGCTGGCCACTAAACTGCTTAACCTGGTTTTACTGTGATTCTGTCCTGACCAATTACTACCACAGTGATCTACCTATAGTTACACCGCTGAGGTAAGACAGCAAATAGAAGACACTTTGACTGGGTATCTAGCAAGAAGAAGATCTGGTTTCTTTAAATGTCCTCTTTATTGACTTCACAAATAGGCTCTAATACCATGTCCTAATCAAGTTGCATGAGTTTGTTACTCTATTTCATTGAGCTGTTTCCTTCAATGAGCTTGTACCTGTGTGGAGAAGAGCTGGTATTCCTCGGGCAGTATCCAAGAGCGTGGGTAGAAGTTGTACTCCTCTGGGAACAGCTCTTGCATGGTGCGCACAGCACGACTCAGGTTTATCTTCCGCAGCATCTCTATCATTCCTGCTGACCGACAGGACAGTTGATGAGAAAACAGAGTGAAGTCTAAAAGAAACAGCACAAAGGCTAGAGAACGGCTGCAGTTCCCCATCATTCTATGGCCCTACAGGGACATTATTCTCTCAAAAAGTATGACACATTTTAGAGCCCTATTTCCCAGAAGTTTCATTAAATCACTTGATCATTTCATTTCAACAGCTCCATAGCACACACACAGGCACACAGACACACAGCTTGTCTGTGTGAAAGCAACTGTCAATACAGCTATGAAAACAGCCATATTACATCCAACCCATGAGTCAGCAGCACTTGAGACTCCTTTATGACTCCACTGCTGAAAGCGGTCCAGTGATCGATACTCATCATATGATTGAGAACCTTCCTCTAAAAGTAAGCACAAAATTTATTTCAGTTTAGTTTATTTCAAAGTAAATGTGTCTGCACATCTGATAAAAGTTAGCACTGGTTTTATTTATGGACACATTTCTGTTTTGTTTTTATTATAGGTTATTTTTAATATATTTTGTATTATATATTAAAAATATCCTATAATAAAAACAAAAAAGAAATACATATGCCATTTCTTGTTTCAAAGATCAGTGTTCATCTGCTTCCTTAACTATAATTTCTAGAACTGAAACTAAATATATATATATATATACACACCATATTATATACAATTCAACAATTTAACAATGAATATTTATGATTATCCATGAAAAATGATTTTAAACATTAAACAATCTCTTAAATGAGGCTGTTAAATCAGGGTTGTTATACTGTTGTAAATAAATACTGTTTCATATATTTAGTTTCAGTTCTAGAAATTATAGTTAAGGAAGCAAAATGAACACTGATCTTTAAAACAAGAAATGGCACATGTATTTACACAGGAATCAGAAACACATGACACACTGAATCTGTCTGCTGCTTGTTGACCTGGCATATCACTTCATGCCGAAATCAGTGGGACGTCTTTAACCACACAAACCGGTCAGATCATTCAACTTTGTGATCCAATGGGTTTTTTTGTCATTTCAGTTCATGGCATTGAAATATTCATGGTTATTTCAGTTCATGTTTTTCAATCATTTGTTTTCATCTTTATTTACAACAGTATAACAACCCTGATTTAACAGCCTCATTTAAGAGATTGTTTAATGTTTAAAATCATTTTTCATGGATAATCATAGATATTCATTGTTGAATTGTATATAATATGGTATACTATAATACGGTATAATATGGTAATACTTTTCATACATGAGATGTGTAAAGCAAACACGTGAGCAGTTGCTATGGTAAGGAGCCTTAAAAAAACTAAAAATAAAATGAGGGAAATCAGCAAAAGCACGCATTATATTTTTCTACATGTTGTATTCTTTAACACCACAGTGCACATTTCCTTTATTTTTGGCAGGACTAATCCTTGTGTTTAAATTAATAATTTTATTTACTTTTTTTATTTATTTTTTGGTTTTTCAGTCAGTTCAGTTTATTTTTTGGGTTAATTTTTTATTTCAAATAGATAATTACGCAGCAAAAATTACAGAAACACTTTTGAAAGCAGATATCATACTGGTTTTTAAAATTATGATTGAATGACCTTTAATGGCCGATTCCATCATCATTTAAATTCTTCAAATTTTCTTATTTTAAGATATTAACAGAGAGGGAATATATTGAAAAAAAAATGTTTTAAATGACTGACACAGTCCTAAATGCTAATGGTAGTGTCCTCATTAACTCTTTCCCCACCATTGACGGAATTTTCCAGCTTTCCGTGTTTGCACTATTATACAACTTAAGAAAGAGCAGAGAATCTCCGGGTCAAAACACAGACAAAAAAAGGAGTAGAAACAAGCTGCATTGCTTAAAGGTTTACTGTGTAATATTTAGGAGGATCTATTGACAGAAATGCAATATACATAAATATGTTTACAGTGGTGTATAAAGACCTTACATAATGAACCGTTATGTTTTTATTACCTTAGAATGAGCCATTTCTATCTACATACACCGTGGGTGCCCTTACAGTGAAATCACCATTTTGCACCGTCATGTTTCTACAGTAGCCCTAAACGGACAAACTGCTCTACAGAGCGCTAGCTACTCTCTGCTGTATCAGACAACGACATATTTGTCCTGTGTCAGCCACCGTAGCTTCTCTATGTGCTTCGAAAGGGAGGGGTGAGTGGTGGGCGGTTGCAATTCGCAACCTCACCGCTAGATGCTGCTAAAATGTACACACTGAAGATTTAAGTAGATTGTAGTCTTTGAAAAAAAATAAATAAATAACACACGATTTTCTCATCTTTTTTGCTCAAAACATTTTTTATTTTGTTGTTTTTTTTATGAAACTTACCCACATTCAAATGTTGATTTAAAAAAAAAAAAAAAGCATGAAGCTATAATTTTTTTTTTTTTTAAAGCAGAGGCTCTGTTCTTTCTTTTGATATGTTTTGTGAAAATGATAAATGTTGGCGCTGGCTAGCAACTGGAGGCTCAACTTACGTGAGATGATGTTTCTACCATGACTCTCTCTAAAGACCTACTGTTTAGTGAAGTTTACCTGGGAATTTGTTGACTTGCCCAGAGACGATGTTCTCATTGTCATGAAACGAGACACCATGCCAGTAGATATCACAGGCTGTCCGCCTACCCATTGGAAACTGCCGGATCAAAAGAAAGAAGAGAATTGAGGCAAAGTATAGGAGGAGAACTATCAATCACAACACAATAAACATTTCATACCCTACTTTTGACAAGGATACAAAAACCAACATGTTTGTGACTAACTGTACCAGAATAACAACAGCTACTTTCAATAATTATTTTCGTAAACAATTTCTATTTCTGCTACACTCTACATGACTTGGAGGAACATATATACTTATACAACAGCAATATTGTCAGTTACAGAGGCATTGTTGAGATAAACTATATTGCCAAAAGTATTGGGCCACCTCTCCAAATCATTGAATTCAGGTGTTCCAATCACTTCCATAGCCACAGGTGTATAAATCAAGCACTAGGCATGCATTAAGGTCAGCGCATGCTGACGTGCACAGAAGTCACCAACTTTCTGCAGAGTCAATAGCTACAGACCTCCATACTTCATGTGGCCTTCAGATTAGCTCAAGAACAGTGCGTAGAGAGCTTCATGGAATGGGTTTCCATAGCTGAGCAGCTGCATCCAAGCCTTACATCACCAAGTGCAATGCAAAGCGTCGGATGCTGTGGTGTAAAGCCGCCACTGGACTCTAGAGCAGTGGAGACGTGTTCTCTGGAGTGACGGATCACACTTCTCTGTCTGGCAATCCGATGGATGAGACTGGGTTTGGCGGTTGCCAGGAGAACGGTACTTGCCTGACTGCATTGTGCCAAGTGTAAAGTTTGGTGGAGGGGGGGTTATGGTGTGGGTTGTTTTTCAGAGGTTGGGCTTGGCCCCTTAGTTCCAGTGAAAGGAACTCCTAATGCTTCAGCATACCAAACATTTTGGACAATTTCATGCTCCCAACTTTGTGGGAACAGTTTGGGGATGGCCCCACCAGTGCACAAATCAAGGTCCATAAAGACAAGGATGAGCAAGTTTGGTGTGGAGGAATTAAGAGTCCTGACCTCAACCCGATAGAACACCTTTGGGATGAATTAGAGCGGAGACTGTGAGCCAGGCCTTCTCGTCCAACATCAGTGCCTGACCTCATAAATGCGCTTCTAGAAGAATGATTGTGGAAAGCCTTCCCAGAAGAGTTGGAGCTGTTATAGCTGTAAAGGGTGGGCCAACTCCATATTAAACCCTACGGATTAAGAATGGGATGTCATTAAAGTTCATGTGCATGTAAAGGCAGGCGTCCCAAAACTTTTGGCAATATAGTGTATGTGCTATCATTAATTTACAGCTAAGGTGAAAATGCATTGGAGCTCATGTGGTCATACAGACCACTGGTTCAGATTTTGGTCCATTATACTGATCACGTGAGTTTCATATACATTTCCGAGACCCTGCATATGGTGACTAGGCTACAGTGTGGGCTGAGCGTGATGTAGCTTATCAAGGGCACTAATCAGGATGCAGGTAGTGTGCTTAGTATAGGCTAGGTTGCGTGTCTTGAGCTGGATTTTGGGAGGATTATGTCACTGTTTAACAGGATAATAGAGTGTGAGGAGGTGTTCCTATATTGGTCACCTGGTGCACAGAGGAAACCCGAAATCTGTGATCAGATTAGGAGTTCACCAAGGTTTACAGGTTTGCTACAGCTGTGAAAATGCCCCCAGTAATGCTGTCAATTAATAAAACATTTAAAACTAATTAAATCACATTTTTTCCTGTAATTAATCATGATTTATAGCACCCAACATTAAAATGTGTAATATATTTAATTTTGCAACACATATTTTCACACTGAATCTCTAATAAATCTCTTTAAGTTAATATAAAACCAACATTAAGACGTTATTTTGTTTAATGGCATCATTTTACTAAGTACTATGAATGTATCACTGAACAATGCTGCTACTGATGTCTCTATTAAAAGGTATTTTTCTCAATTTCTGGGGATGAAATTAGTAATTATAGCCATTTAACAGTATAATTGAAAGCCATAATTTTAGCATTTGACAGGCTTAAATATCATGTTAAATATCAAAAGCTGTGCTTTAAATATTGTGCGTTGTAAAAAATTTATATAATATAGTTATCTCTATCAACATCAGCTCTCTCTGTTTGAATGAGAGCTGTCAGTTCATTATTTCCCTACCAAATTTTGCACATTCATTTTCACAATAAAATCACTAGTTACAACATTTGGTATCAATGTTTTTATGTGAGGATCGATCCTCTCAAAACAACATCACATGCGGACCATGCTCGGTCGATGTCTCTAGCTAAACACAGATAGCGTGATCATAAACTGTAACTCTAGGCAAGTGACGTGGGGATACATTAGCATATCTACTTCAGGAAGGAAAAAACGGATGCTGCATTAATTGCGTTAAATATTTTTAAACATAAAATATTAAATCGCAGAAATCAGTGTTATTTGTGTCACCCCAGTCCAAAAAAATATAGTGAAACAAATATAGTGTACACAACAGAGGTTTAAGAACATCTAAAGTGGCCCTCACTATTTTAAAGGCTCAGGAATCAGTCAAAACATATTTTGCTTTAACTTTACTGATACCAGTAGCAAATATAGGCTATACTATACCATTACAAATGTGGTGTTAGTACAACTTTTTAAATATTTTTAAATGTATTTTATGCTCACCAAGGCTATATTTATTTAATCTTAATACAGTGAAAACATTAATACTGTGAACTATTATTACAATTTAAAATGTTTTGTATTTTAATATTTTAAAAAGTAAACTCATTTGATGATGGTAAAGCTGAATTTTCAGCAGCCTATTGCATAACTTGATCCTTAAAAAAATAATTTTAATATGCTGATTTGGTGTACCCTACGATGTGGGGATAGTAATTCCAGAATTTTTGATCTTGTGGGGATATTTTTAGTTCCCATGAGGAAAACTAATACTAAGTGATGTCTTTTGAAAATGTAAAAATGGATGTGATGGGTAGGTTTAGGGGTAGGTTTGGGATTAGGGGATAGAGAATACAAATTGCAGTGCACAGTATAAAAGTCATTATGTCTACAGAATAAAACATGAAAACCCAACATGTGTATGTGTGCATGTTAAAAAACACAGATATTACAGGCCAGACTAGAACAATTAACAAGTGACCTTTACTCGCTCTAGTTGCTTTAATCGGAAGTATGGCGATTTTGCGCAGCACTAATGCTCATGTGCGTGACTTTGATAGATCACTGCATGAAACTGCCATAAACGAAACTCCATTTATTTTCCCTCTTGAAACACAATGGTCTTTTTCTTTTTGCATTATGTTTTAATAAATATTGAAGTAAAACTGAACTGGGCAATTCAACTAGATCTGCCTTCTTTGGATAAATATTGATATACACATCTGTGTGTATTTAGTGACCAGCACTTACTGTAAGTTACTGACTGCACTAATGGCTAGTTCTTAATTATCTTTATTCAAACTGATTTCAGAATTGCATCCAAAAATAAAAATTCTGTCATTGTTTACATAATTTGAGTCAAAATATTAGCATGTTAGCTCTGTTTGATGCATCATAATATATAGCTCTAACCTTAACCCAGTACAGGGTTAGCAAAAACCTCTTAACTAAGAATAAGATTTCGCTCTGTCAGAGTTCACGTGCAGCAGGTCAGGAAATGAGGACATGCCTTTTCAATCCAATCACCTTTAGCCTTAACTAAATTAAGTTACTTGGAATTGTTTAGCAGGTAAAAGACATATGAAACTGTCACAAAACAATGAGAAGAAAATTTAGAAAAAAACGTGCCAAAACATGCCAAAAACGTCCAAACATGGAAAAAAAGAATTTCAATTCGACCTACACTATATCGATGCATCTCATGAGTCAGAACTGTCCTTTCAAAAGCACTTTCCTCATTACTCACTAAAAGAGTTTTTTATAAGTCTTTTTATATATATATTTTTAATATACTTTCATTAAAAGTGTTCCCTTATCCTTTAATAAAATGTATTTAAAAGCCTAACGGTTACAGACAGTTCTATTTTCTTTCCTCTGCTAGAGGATCATTACCCATGCAACATTAGCCTGGACCTCCTCCATATATCTCTCATGTGTTACAGACAAATGGATAAGATAACCTGGTTTGGATGAACGCCAAAGTGGTGCATATATGTGCTTGTGTGTTGAGCATGTATAAACTGTGTAGGAAATCCATAGTAAATTATTATTGGGCTAACCCAAATATACAAATTACAACAACCACACATGTAGCTCTGTACTCTAAGCACTGGTGTCTAATTGTTCTGTACAGACAAGGAGAGTAGTGGGAATACAGGCATGTGGGATACTGAGATTATCCCAGATTGTGTTTATTCATTTACCACTGTGAAGGCACGACCATATGGTGAAAGTCAGCATTCACTGCATTACTGGATCTTTGTCCATCTATACACTTTAAACATGTAAATGCATTGAACTTTAGATGATGGCACACTGGATAACGCTGTAAAAAATTTTTAGATCCCAACAAATATGTAAATGGCCAATTTTCTTCACACACAGGTGCAACTAAAGTGAGCATCATTCAACGTGTTGGTTTTGACTGTCATTTTTATGCACGAACTACACTTTCTGATTCTGACATTCCTGGGTTGAATATTTTCAATAATTTTCTATTCTTGACTGATCTTTTTTCATAATTATGGCAATATATGGACTGTTAAATGAGTGATCTCGTGATGAGTCCCTGAAGTCGTCCAATAGACCTATTTTGTGTTTGCAAACAGCGTTGACCTTTTTTGGTGGGCTACCTGGTGGCAGAAAATTACAGTTCTGCAGTAGCAAACTGTGGAAGCCACGGAATAACAGTATTAAAAAAAAGTTAATTTCGAGTTTATATCTCACAATTCTGACTTTTTTTCTTGCAAATCCGAGTTTATATCTCATAATTCTTAGAAGGATAAACAGAATTGTGAGATATACTCGTTATTCTGTCTTTTTTCCTCAGAACTGTGATATAAACTCACAATTGTGAGTTCTAAAGTCTGAAATGGGAGATATAAACACAAATGCAAGAAAAAGAGTCAAGAATTGTGAGATAAAAATGTTATATGTTAAAATATTATTTCATGCTGTAACTGCTATGTATGTATGTCCCCTATGAACTACATATGTGAATATTATGTAGACTTACTGAATTACTCATTTACATCAAATTCATGCTTTAATAGTAGACTAATCATTGCAGGTTTCATCAGTCCAGTCTGTGACTTTCAACTTACTTGCAACTAATCTGCGTTTAGCTTCAAAGGGTGTCTTCAACGACGGAACTCTATAAAAATAAAGACCGTATTTTTTGCATTCCGATTCTGACATACAATGGTACAACAAAACATTTTTCTCTTATTCTATGGATTTTGCCCATTTTCCTCCACTTGTTATCGCTATTTTCTGCAGCCACTATGCGGGCGCGTCTGCAAGTGACGTAACTGTGATGTCTGCTCCAAATTGGTTTATTTGACTCTCATATGCTGATGTAATACACCTGTATATTTTAAACTAGACAGGTGATTTTTATGTGTTTTGATCTTTTCAGTTGTTTAAAAGATTTAGGCAATTATCAAAATTTGATAAAATGTTTAGTTTCCCAATAAAAGATTATACGCGATTTGTTACATTTAATTACCCCTTAGCAGATTTTGACTCTAATATAGACATCAGATCTGGACTGCCTTACCAATCACAGCACCTAGTTTCACAAGTCCCCCAAGTCCCATCTTAGTTACACAGAAAACTTGAGTTGAACCCAGTAAAAACATTGAATGAGTCATGACAACTGCCGCCATCAGTTTGCCAGCTTGTTGACAGCTAATTCTGGCTCTTTAGCTCATGTGGCAGGTCTTAAACCTACAGAAAGTCTTAGTACCGCTTTCAGATTATTATATAGATATATTATAGTTTGTCTCTCACTATCAAAATGTATCTTTGTATCTATACATTTCTAAATAACTTCAAGAAATGATAGTCTTCAAAACTGCTGCTGGGAACTCCTGCCCTTGAATCAGCCTTTGGTGTAGCAGACAGGATAAAAGGTATAATGGATACGCTTAAACTTGAAACCGACCTTTAACAAGGCAGTTTTGAATTACAAAGGCTCATAATATTTCAGTGGAGATGAGTAGACAGGGGTGTAGACCTCCAGCCTGCCAGGTGTTGTGCACCACACAGAACTTCATGCATGGTATATAGATTGACAGCTTATCAATGTATTTATGAGCCTTTCTTTTTTTAATGCAGAGTGACTTTACACAAACAGTCAAGTGTAACCATATGCGTGTGTTCATCAAATGGTGTGGAAGGAAAAGGTTAAAGACTGGCAATGTCTGTTGAAATATTAAGCCTACAGGCCATGAGTACAGTAACTGTTTGTTTACATTGTGGAAGCCTAAAGAAAGTGTAGATAAGTCCAATGGATTAATCTAGAAAAGATGTAACAATATAACACAGAATTGTTTCCCTTTACAATTTGGAACAGTGAGATCTTTCATTGACAGAAAAAGACTGGAAAACACTACACGACTAAACAGGCTCCAAACACTAGGCATTATACAATTGCAGACTGAAAACGGTTAAAGAAAAAAAACTGGACATCATACACTAAAAGACTAAAGATCACTTATAAGAGACTTATAAGTCATTTTAAACATCAAAATCACACAGAAACATGTGCCTTGTTGAAAGAAGACACATAGCAAATTAAGCAATATATGTTTTAAAATTGGCTCAAAATATTAAACGTTTGATTTTTTTTCCCCAACCAGATAGAATCATATACACTGTACAAAATTATAAATGCAACACTTGTTTTTGCCCCCATTTTTCATGAGCTGAACTCAAAGATCTAAGACTTTTTCTATGTACACAAAAGGCCTATTTCTCTCAAATATTGTTCACAAATCTGTCGGTTCCCACTCAAGTCGGTTACGATGACGAACTGCAGTCAGGTCGAGACCCCGATGAGAACAACGAGCCTGCATATGAGCTTCCCTGAGACGGTTTCTGACAGTTTGTGCAGAAATTCTTTGGTCATGCAAACCGATTGTTGCAGCAGCTGTCCGGGTGGCTGGTCTCAGACGATCTTGGAGGTGAAGATGCTTGATGTAGAGGTCCTAGGCTGGTGTGGTTACACGTGGTCTGCAGTTGTGAGGCCGGTTGGATGTGGCCAGCCTAAGGCACACCTGTGCAATAATCATGCTGTCTAATCAGCATCTTAATATGCCACACCTGTGAGGTGGATGGATTATCTTGGCAAAGGAGAAGTGTTCACTAACACAGATTTAGACAGATTTGTGAACAATATTTGAGAGAAATAGACTTTTGTGTACATAGAAAAAATCTTAGATCTTTGAGTTCAGCTCATGAAAAAGTGTTACGTTTATAATTTTGTTCACTGTAGTATGAGCCTAAAAAAGAGCCTGTGCCCTTCATACACTAGGGGTGGGAATTGCCAGAGGCCCCACGATACGATGTTATCACGATACTTAAGCCACAATACGATATTATTGCAATTTTTAAAAAAATTGCGATGTGCTGAGTATTGCAAAATTATTACGGCCATTATGAATGGCCATGCGCTTTTTACTTTCGCTTTAGAATTAGCGGCAGTTCGGGGGCGAATATAAAGTACAATACAAAGTAAAGGCAAAACAATACAATGACAAACTCACTTAAATAGGCGCATTTACATTTAGCTTTGAAACCAAATCTTCCACCATCGTCTTGTCATTCAGCTCCTCACTCTTGTGATGAATGAAATCTGACTCCTGCTGCTGGTCTGTGCTGCGACTCTTGTTCGGCATGGCTGCACGTTCAGTTTTTAATTGTAGTGTCTATTCTCTAACTGAAGTCAATTATTTTTACTACTATAAAAAAAAATCTAAATGACAGTGGGGGCGAGTGGTAGGCAAGTGATGACTATCGCAGCAAGCCTATTGTGTTATATAATGAACGAGAGCGCTGACATTGTAGATATGGAATAATATACACAGCTTCTTTGATTGTAATTGCGAGCGAAAGTTCTGTTGCATTGCAGTGCGCAGCTGGCTTGCACTTGCATGTCAAATCAACGCACACATACACTCACCTAAAGGATTATTAGGAACACCTGTTCAATTTCTCATTAATGCAATTATCTAATCAACCAATCACATGGCAGTTGCTTCAATGCATTTAGGGGTGTGGTCCTGGTCAAGACAATCTCCTGAACTCCAAACTGAATGTCAGAATGGGAAAGAAAGGTGATTTAAGCAATTTTGAGCGTAGCATGGTTGTTGGTGCCATACGGGCCGGTCTGAGTATTTCACAATCTGCTCAGTTACTGGGATTTTCACGCACAACCATTTCTAGAGTTTACAAAGAATGGTGTGAAAAGGGAAAAACATCCAGTATGCGGCAGTCCTGTGGGCGAAAATGCCTTGTTGATGCTTGAGGTCAGAGGAGAATGGGCCGACTGATTCAAGCTGATAGAAGAGCAACTTTGCCTGAAATAACCACTCGTTACAACCGAGGTATGCAGCAAAGCATTTGTGAAGCCACAACACGCACAACCTTGAGGCGGATGGGCTACAACAGCAGAAGACCCCACCGGGTACCACTCATCTCCACTACAAATAGGAAAAAGAGGCTACAATTTGCACGAGCTCACCAAAATTGGACAGTTGAAGACTGGAAAAATGTTGCCTGGTCTGATGAGTCTCGATTTCTGTTGAGACATTCAGATGGCAGAGTCAGAATTTGGCGTAAACAGAATGAGAACATGGATCCATCATGCCTTGTTACCACTGTGTAGGCTGGTGGTGGTGGTGTAATGGTGTGGGGGATGTTTTCTTGGCACACTTTAGGCCCCTTAGTGCCAATTGGGCATCGTTTAAATGCCACGGCCTACCTGAGCATTGTTACTGACCATGTCCATCCCTTTATGACCACCATGTACCCATCCTCTGATGGCTACTTCCAGCAGGATAATGCACCATGTCACAAAGCTCGAATCATTTTAAATTGGTTTCTTGAACATGACAATGAGTTCACTGTACTAAAATGGCCCCCACAGTCACCAGATCTCAACCCAATAGAGCATCTTTGGGATGTGGTGGAACAGGAGCTTCGTGCCCTGGATGTGCATCCCACAAATCTCCATCAACTGCAAGATGCTATCCTATCAATATGGGCCAACATTTCTAAAGAATGCTTTCAGCACCTTGTTAAATCAATGCCACGTAGAATTAAGGCAGTTCTGAAGGCGAAAGGGGGTCAAACACAGTATTAGTATGGTGTTCCTAATAATCCTTTAGGTGAGTGTATAACTAACACATAAACATGGACAAAGACGTTCTCGTTCAATAATGCACGTTTAAAACCATAATGCACTTCCTGCACACACAGCTCACTGCGCACATTTGTGTGAGCGAGAGTGATGCGCTGTTCATGATATTACAGTCTGAAAAAAATATTTCAAATTAGTATTATTATTTCCCGCGTTATAAGCGCAGAGCTTACAGTACAAATTTTGCACAATACAAGCTGAAATTTAGTTCCTGAAAATATTGTTACTCGCCATACAATATCCCCACACAAAATATCACGATACCATGCTGTATCGATTTTTTCCCCCCACCCCTATCATACACTATGCAATCTATGCAAAAGTTGTGTAGTGTATTCCAGAATTATAGGTCATGAATAAAATAAGGGCAAATGAAAGATCTACTACACTTCCTGAAGTAGGTCTATTAAGGGTCTTGAGAGGTGAGGTTACGGTTAAGGGTGACATCAGGGAACTGTAGGATTAAAACTGATACTAGTTTTATATTACAGCAGTTAAGCTTCTCTACAGGTAGTGTTGCATCGACTGGTTCTTAGCATTTTTAACCAAATTAAATATTTAAGACTCAGAAACATAACTCAAAAAAAACATTATAGTATATAATAGCATTATAGTAATGTAGTAATGGACTTAAGAATGAATTAATTTCCATAACTTTTAACCAAGTCTGCAAAATACAATTTTAAGACAGTCCACATTTCTTAAAGGGTACATAACACACACAGTTTCTGCCAATTAATCTTGAGTACCTATAGAGTAGTATTGCATCCTTCATATCTCTGAAGAGTCTTTAGTTTTATCATATTTATAAAAGACAGATACGCTGTACCGATTCTTTCTGAAAATACATCATGTCATCATCCCTGGATAACTTTCGATTCACTATATGTTCGTGTTGTTTGCATTATATGCACTTGCGTGCCGATTGCCAACAAAACACAGACATTTGATGCAGTTTCACTCACCGCCTGCGGTTTTGACTCATGACCGGGAACAAACAAACACACTTGCAGAACTCCGTTGCTGCTCCAGAAAAACAAACTGCATCCACTGTTCCCTTAACGCTGGGTTCTTTGGAAAGCTGAACAAGGTTATCTTTCCCTCACAACCAAAAACACACTTCTTTAGTGACATTGTTGATTTTGTGGTCTAAAAACAAAATGACAGCGCTGCCGACGGCTTCCGTAACCCAAACGAAGCTCATTGATGGAAGGGTTGGGTATCGTTTGGGTTTTTTACGATACCGGTGCCTAAACGGTGCCTGAACGATAAGTTTTTCTTTCTTTTTTTAAAAAGAGTCACAAAACGACGGTGGATGACATTGAAGAATTGCTTTTTATTGGCTCCTGTCTGCCTCGCTGCAGTGTTTGCAGCTCTGTACAGCTTTGCTTTTGAATCTCTATTTGATATCTTTTCTTTGTTGTTTATACTGCTAAATATAACTTACTCATCACCATATATTGTTTAATATTGCCTATCACATTAAAATTGACATTGCTAGCTTTTAATCTAAATCACTATCACAACGTGTTAGCATTTCACTAGCCTGTTAGCCTGACATACGTGCATCCGGGTTTCCTGTTTTGTCTCTCGAGCCTTTACTAGTCCATCAAACAACTGTGGTGAGTTGGATTAGTCAATAAACACGACTGAATTAATTGGATTAGCAAGTAGACTCCATCAAACAACTGTGGTAAATTGGATTAATCAACAAATACGGTAAGCCATGTCTTCTTCTCCTTTTATTGTCAACTGCACTACATGTTTCATGTTTAGTATATCTGTCTCCGTTGGTGAACAGGGCTTCACATGTGATAAATGTAAGGAGATAGTAAGGCTGACGGAGAAGATTTCAGAATTAGAGACACGCATCCATACTTTATTTGAGAGTAGTGAGAACGTAACAGCTTTAGCTTTACTGCTTTGGATGCGACTAGCTTAGTGAAATCTATACATTGTTCGGTTCCGGCTGTAGAGCCCGTGCAGCAGGGCAACTGGGTGACGGTGAGACGGCATAGTCGTGGATCAAAAAACCACTCTTCCGTTCCGATTACAACATCAAACAGGTTCTCCCCACTCAGTGATGCACCCACTGAGGATCCTGTTGAAAGTGCCCTAGTTATTGGCGATTCTATTACACGGAACGTGAAAATAAAGACACCAACCACCATAGTCACATGTTTAACGGGAGCCAGAGCGCCTGACATCAAAGCAAATTTTAAAGTGCTGGCTAATGCTAATCGTAAATTCTCTAAGATTATCATTCACAGCGGCACTAATGATGTTCGACTTCGCTAGTCGGAGATCACCAAAATTAACATTAAAGAGGTGTGTGAACTCGCAAGTACGATGGCTGATACCGTTTTTTGCCCCGTTAAAAGGAGTGATGAGATACTTAGCAGACTATCATCACTCAATGGCTGGTTGTCTAAGTGGTGTCCGCAAAATAACATAGGGTTCATAGACAATTGGAAAAGCTTTTGGGGCAGACCTGACCTGTTGAAAAAAGATGGCATCCATCCTTCCTGGGGTGGTGCCGCTCTTCTCTCTAGTAATTTGGCACATAGTCTTAAAACTAAACCTTGACTAACTAGGGCCCAGGTCAGCAAGCAGACGGACTGGCTTACCCGACCGTCTGCTAGCTGTCTCACGTCACAGAATTCAGATAAATCCCAGCACATAGAGACTCTTTCACCTAGATATTATCACATAGAGACGGTGTCTGTTCCACGAATTAGTAAATACAAAAAAACACCAAAACTATTCAACGCTAAAAATTTTATTGATGTCCAACAAATAAACAACAGATATAATACAGATGAACAAATGATAAAGCTCGGGCTGCTGAATATTCGATCCCTTTCCTCAAAAACGCTTATTGTTAATGATATGATTACAGATAATAATCTAGATGTGCTGTGTTTGACAGATACCTGGCTAAAACCTGACGACTACATTACTTTAAATAAATCCACCACACAAGATTATTGTTATAAGCACGAGCTGCGTCTGAAAGGTAAAGGGGGAGGTGTTGCTGTAATTTATAATAATATCTTCAGTATTACTCAGAAGTCTAGTTTCAAATATAATTCTTTTGAAGTTTTGGTGCTTTACGTAACGTTATGTAGTGAAATTGATAAATCCCGTTTAACATTTGTGTTGGCTACTGTATACAGGCCACCAGGGCAGAATACACACTTTACCAGAGAATTTGCTGATTTTCTATCAGAGTTAGTACTGGCTACAGATAAAGTCCTAATTGTTGGTGATTTTAATATCCATGTAGACAATGAAAAAGACGCATTGGGATTGGCATTTAGAGACATTCTAAACTCTATTGGAGTTAAGCAACACGTATCAGGACCCACTCATCGCCGTAATCATACTTTAGACCTAATATTGTCACATGGAATAAATGTTGATACCGTTGAAATTCTGCAGCAGAGCGATGACATCTCAGATCATTACCTAGTATCATGTATACTTAATTTAGCAAAGGCTGCAAAGCCGTCGCCTCGCTTCAAATATGGCAGGACTATCACTGCTGCGACTAAAGATTTCTTTGTAAATAAACTTCCTCATCAGTTTCATCTCCTCAGCATCCCACATAGCCTAGAGGAACTCGATGTTGCAACAGAAACTATTGACTCTCTCTTTTCCAGTTTGTTAGACACAGTTGCTCCTCTGCACTTAAAGAAGATTAAACAAAATAGTCCAACGCCGTGGTACAACGAGCACACCCGGGCCCTTAAAACAGCAGCCAGAAAAATGGAGCGCAGCTGGAAGAAAACAAAACTGGAAGTTTTTCGCATTTCGTGGAAAGAGAGCATGATTTCATACAGAAAGGCCGTAAAAACTGCTAGATCTGCTTATTTCTCGACTCTCTTAGAAGAAAACAAACACAACCCTAGGTATTTATTCAATACAGTGGCTAAATTAACCAAAAATAAAGCTTCAACTTCTGATGTCTGCCAACAGCACAGCAGTAATGACTTTATGAACTTCTTTACTTGTAAGATTGATAATATTAGGAAAAAAATTATAACCATGCAGCCGTCTACTACTGTATCACATCAGACAGAGCATTGTAGTGTCACTGAGGAAAAATTACATTCATTCACTGCTATAGGAGAAGAAGAATTGGCAAAACTCGTTAAATCATCTAAATCAACAACATGTATGCTCGACCTTATACTGACTAAACTACTAAAAGAGATGCTTCCAGAGGTCATAGATCCTCTTCTTAATATCATTAATTCATCCTTGACATTAGGATATGTACCGAAAACTGGCTATTATTAAACCACTTATTAAAAAAACGCAACTTTATCCTACAGAATGAGCCAATTACATTCCAATCTCAAATCTACCCTTTCTGTCAAAAATACTAGAAAAGGCAGTGTCCTCACAATTATGCTCCTTTTTAGAAAGAAATGGTATCTGTGAGGATTTCCAGTCAGGATTTAGACCGTATCTCTCTGTTAGTGTTACTCGATCTTAGCGCTGCATTCGATACCATCGACCACAACATTCTTTTGAATAGACTCGAAAATTATTTTGGCATTAGTGGAATTGCATTGGCATGGTTTAAATCATACTTATCTGACCGTTATCAGTTTGTAGCAGTAAATGAAGAGATGTCACACCGATCACAAGTTCAATATGGAGTACCGCAGGGCTCAGTGCTAGGACCGTTGCTCTTCACCCTGTACATGCTACCCTTGGGAGATATCATTAGGAAGCATGGTGTTAGTTTTCATTGTTATGCTGACGATACTCAGCTCTATATTTCTTCACGCCCTGACGAAACTTACCAATTCACAAGATTAACGAAATGCATAGCTGATATTGGATAACTAGTAATTTCCTGCAACTTAATTCAGAAAAAACAGAATATTTAATTATTGGACAAAAAAACTCCACATGTAGTAACCTAGAATACTGTCTAACACTTGATGGCTGCTCTGTCAAGCCCTCGTCGTCAGTTAGGAATCTCTCATTTGAAAGCCACGTTTCTAGCATCTGTAAAACTGCATTCTACCATCTTAAAAATATATCTAAATTATGGCATATGCTTTCAATGCAAAATGCTGAACAGATAGTTCATGCGTTCATGACCTCACGACTAGATTATTGTAATGCTCTACTGGGTGGTTGCCCCGCTCGCTTAATAAATAAACTGCAGCTGGTCCAAAACGCAGCAGCTCGAGTTCTTACTAGAACCAGGAAGTATGACCATATTAGCCCGGTTCTGTCAACACTGCACTGGCTCCCTATTAAACATTGCATACATTTTAAAATCTTGCTAATTACTTACAAATCACTAAATGGTTTAGCTCCCCAGTACTTGAGCGAGCTCTTAACGCATTATACTCCATCATGTCTATTGCGGTCTCAAAACTCTGGCCAGTTGATAATACCTAGAATATCAAAATCAACTGCAGGCGGTCGATCCTTTTCCTATTTAGCACCTAAACTCTGGAACAGCCCTCCTAGCATTGTTCGGGAAGCAGACACACTCTGTCAGTTTAAATCTAGACTAAAAATGCATCTCTTTACTATGGCATACACATAAAACATTTTTAATTTATATTTTATTCAAATTGTTAGGCTGCATTAACTAGGTCAGCCGGAACCGGGAACACTTCCCATAACACCTGATGTACTCGTTACATCATAAGAAGAATGGCATCTACGCTAATGTTAGTCTCTCTGTTTATCCCGAGGTTTACTGCAGTCAGCCGGATCCGGGCCGTATCCAGATCAGATGGTGGACCAGCGCCCAGACATTACCAACGCATCCCTGAAGTGTCTGCAGAGACCGTGTCAATTAGTCTACTCTCTGAAATTGCTCATCGACATGGCATCCTCAATGGATCCATCTCCGACGTGATGACTCCGATATTTCGAATATTCCTATTTAATAAATGTTTCATCGACACGCCATCCTCAATAAACCAGTTTCCAGCGTGATGCCTCCGATCTTTCGAATATTCCGATCTAATATTACTTCTGACCTGTAAGGCTGCCAAAATAATAGTCATACACTGTTTGTTAATTGGCCAGAGGAGAACTGGCACCCCGACTGAGCCTGGTTACTCCCAAGGTTTATTTTTCTCCATTATGCCACCTGATGGAGTTTTGGTTCCTTGCCACTGTCGCCTTTGGCTTGCTCAGTTGGGGACACTACATTTTCAAATAAATATCCAAATAAATGTAATTACTAAACTAAATTAATATATCATCTACATTACTTGAATATATATAATAACTGAAATGAGCTAGATGACATCACCATTTTCTTCAGAGTGGCTGTACAGCGAATCAAATTCGGTTGCATTATTTTCCTTTTTAACACTGTGAAGCTGCTTTGAAACAATCTGCATTGTAAAAGGCGCTATATAAATAAAGTTGACTTGACTTATATATATATTTATATATATATTTTTTTTTAAATTGAACAATTTATTAAAAGTTTAAAGTATACTTAAATATATAAATATAAATAGGCTACATACAAAACACAACAAATTTACTTAACAAATTCACAATAAAACCTAAGCCACCTAACCCAACTACAATAGGCCTAATTAAATAACAGTTACAGCACTAATAACAACAAAGTAGTCTGTATTGTTAGTATGCTACAAACCAGCTTCAAGTTTCAGCAATTCTTTTGCAGAAATATGACCATATTCTCTGGCTAAATATTTTAGCATATTTTCAGCCACAATAGTGCTATATGACAGATATTTCGGTTTTATTTTCTTTTTTCTTTTTTATTCAAAATATTCACAAACTTGTTAACTATGTCATGAACTATCTGATATTCTGATTTTCAAATATGTGTAAGTGAATGTGTTTTGTCATTTAAAACTCTTTATAATGATCATGTTAGTTGATCTATAATGCGCAACGGGCGCCGCCATGTAGTTTGCAATTCAGAGAATCGGATTTACATCACGTAAATTCATCCACGTCTCATGAAATACATGAAAGTAAATGACCGGCGAACTGGGAAAAGAATAGAGTAAACTATATAGTTAACTATATAATGTGTATCTGATATGAATAAAACACGTAATCAAATTAGAACTGAAAGGATTGTTATTGCCGCTTCCATAGACATCAGTGTGTATTTTTTGCTAGTACTTATGTGCATTTAAATGCCTGCAACCTAAAACAAACATTATGTGGTTGAAAACACTGAATAGTTGTGATATGTGACAAGCGCTGAGTGTGTCTGTCTCTGGCTTAGCGCCAGCCAAAGCGCGAATGCACGTTTGAATTTAAGTGCCACAAAAATGAAACACCGGAATATGCGTTCTGATTCGGTCCAGTTACATACCGGTACCCAACCCTAGTTGATGGGTGCGTTCTTGCTCTCGCTCTGGTTGACATGCACATGCACTTATCCAGGAGAAGTGCCCATACACTTTATGATGTCATACAGGGCCATACCAGAGCCATACTCTAACAAACTTTTCGAAACTTATTTGAATCCTGAAGGAGTTTTGGCTCAGAAATACTCCGTCATACGTCCAACTCGTTTTTTTTTTTTTTTTTGTTGGCCAGTTTAGCATGAGAATCCAACTCTTTAACAGTGTAAATAAGTCAGAATGCATGAAATAGCATTAGTAGAACATGTTGTAGAACAAAACTTTAATTTAAACTCTTCAAGTAATGTTAAAGACAGACCTTATTTTACCGATTAATCAAAAACTGATATTTTAAACCATAGGAAGGAAATTTCTGAACGAACCAACCACTGGTTCAAAAGTGCCAATAAATTGTTTCCGGGTTTTAGAACTACAAACTGAACAGCTTTATATCGATTGATAGTTTAAAATTCTCTAGGTAAAGCCAGGCTAGCTACTTTAAAATTAATGGAATAAATAATGACTTTAAAAAAAGCCCAAATCCAAGAATTCCCTAACAACGGATGGAATGCTATACAATCCTATCAAATCGGAACTAAAAGTAAATAAAGTCAGAGGTGTCAGGTGTCAGAACATAGGGGTGCTCTCACCTCTTTCCACTTCAGCTGTCTGATGCTCATTTTCAGCGCTTCGAGCGACGTTTTCGCTTTGGAGGTGTCCACCGTCACAGCTCTCTTCTTTTTGGCCACTTTGCTCCCGTCCTCTTTGCCATGGTGCTCACATTTCGCATCCGTGTGTCTGTGGCATGACTCAGCGTGACCGTTTGCCGCCGTTTTAACCTTTAAAAGCCTTAAAGTACCTTTAATGTTTTGCTCGTTGCTCACGCGACTCTGTCCTTTCTCTTGTGAATAGTCTGACTTCTGCGGCGTCAGATCTAACAATTGTTTGCCGTTCACCTGTCTCTCATGACCGTCAGCTTTGCTCCTACTTTTACTCCGACTTCTCCCATTTATGCTACTTCTGGTGAGGTCTCTCCGAGCCGCGAAGGAGACGTCAGCGGGGACTGAAGACACTGAGGCCGGGGACAGCTGCTGCTCGTCGGCCACGGCCTCGCTCTCCACCGCCTGCATCTGCTGGAGCTCAATCTTCACTCTTTCATAGTGATCGCTCATAGTTAATTAATGGTCGGATGGTTTGTTATCTCATTTAGATTGGTGAATATGTCAGAATAATCTACTAGCATAAGCTGCTAACATGGATCATCTGGTGCTGCCCAAACTAAAGCACAAAAACAGAAAACCGGTCTATAAAACAGCCAACTATGGAGCCCGACAAACTAGCGTAAATACACACAGACTCCATTATTCCAGTCTGAACATTATAAAGACCTTATTAGCACTGACAGATAGCACATTACTACAGTGTGCTGAATGTATCTGATGGTGATCTAACGGGACAGGAGTGGCTCCAGGCACAAGTGCTGTCCAGTTTCCTTTTACTGAGAAAAATAGGCTCTTGACCGCCTGTAATAACACTAAAAGCTGCATATATACGGAATTGTGCTTCATCCCATTCAATATGAAATACTTAACTAACTGCACATATCGGGGGATATATATGGGAAAGACGAGCGCAGGGCATGGCTGGGCGCATCACCGCATTCCCCCTGTCAGTTTCGTTCAGTTTGAAAGTGCCGGTGTGGGGCACCGACTGCTCTCGCGCTTTTAAACAGACGCCGTATCTCCAAATAAAAACACCGCGTGCATTCCGTTTACCTGCTGTTTGCAAAGACGTGGTTAAGTTAATGCAGCCGGACAGGTGAGGTGTCAGCTGATGGCCAATGTACTGACCAGAAGTAAAGCTCCCGTGTGCTGTCGTTGCTGGTGTTTTGGTCCTGTTGACAACGCGACGCAACTGACGGAAGCCGTCGAGGCACATGGCAGCAACATATTGCGATGGACTCGCGCTATTCGCGAAGCGAAAAATCAGTGACCATTCTAGCTACAGCCTAATAAAAATGAAAAGGAAAAAAAATACATGATTTCCAGAATTTCTCAGGATCCCCTTGTTATAATGTGCTTGAGCTGTAAAATGTCCTCTTTTTCATCTTCATGATTATCAGTCATGTCAATGTGTGTTGCAATGAATGGGAAACATAGAAAAAACGTGTCATACAAAATCTCAGTATCTAATATTTTGTGACCATTTGAGGACAAAAATATATATTTTCTGAGAAACCCGAGATATCTGCCTTCTATCTTAGAACTCATAATGGTCACATGATGCCTCTGTGATACAGCAGAGGGAGCGCTTGTGTCAATATTGTAAGCTGTCACACTTTTCTCTCACTAACACCCTCGTAATGTTTTGCAGTATCCAGTGACTTGAATAGGCTACGGACTCTTCGCCACAGATGCATGACGAGAGATAGGTCAATGAAATGACTCTAGCAAGACAGGGCAGACCAGCAAACATACTGTCAAGGACTTTAAACGCCTTTAAAAAAAAATGCATATTGTGTTAGTTGTGTTATTTGTCTTACAGGAGGTTGTCACAAGGGCTATAATAACAGTAAATATTGTATTGTGTGTGTGTCCACAAAAGATGGCAATCCTGGTCCCCATGAGGAAAACAGCGTAAATATCATAATAAGTGATATTTTTTTGAAAATGTAAAATTGCAGAAAGGCTTCTGTGATGGGTAGGTTTAGGGGAAAATAATATATCAGGGATCAGCAGGATCTTAAAAAGTCTTAAATGCAGGCCTTGCCAACTCTCACGCATTTGGCGTGAGACACATGCTTTCAGGCTCTGTCTCACGCTCTCACTCTGCCCAAGTAAATCTCACGCCAAATTACCAAACTTTTGATATGAAACACAGTCTAAGCTTTTAATTTTTAAAGTTTTAATACAAAATTCAAACAATTTCACGGTCACATGGTTCATTAAGCTCTCAATACCAGCGCTGTCAATACATTTGAATAGACAACAGCTTCACTATACAGGTATTTACAGCAATTTTTGGTAAACAGTACTGCATAGTGTGCACTGATTATACGTCTACCACATTTACAGTATCATTTTATTATGGAGAGTGATGGAGATGCAACATTGTTAACATTAATGTTAATGTTTTTCTTGTATTTAGCCCTCAGGTATTCCTTACTTATTGGTCACACTCATACTCATTGGTGGTCAAATGTGACCATACACCTTATTTTTCAATTAAATAGCCTAAATGTTCTATATTTTAGTTCAATAATATTTATTGAGTATTTTGAGAAGATCTTTTCACTTTAAAAAAAATATTCTAATAATTGTATTATTTATATTACAATTAGTGTAGTAATTAAGGTTAAAATAGAGAATTCCAATGCAAAGAGGCAAATTAGAGTCATTTTGTGGCTGGAAAAATAATCATTTTCATCGAGTCTCTTTCGGATTGTACCACAGACACATAAAAATTTCTATTTCTAGGCTTATTGCCCTTGAACAATCAAATACACACATTATTATGCCTATGTCCACATTGGCGCTTATGTTGTGTGTAAAAAAGTTGGGAGACTGTTTGTATCTGTATCTTTATGTTGTATTATTTGTCCTACTGTCATTTGTTTATAAGTTCTTATTTTATTACTGACCATTTACTTGATTGCTTAATTACTTGAGAACTTATTACTTATATTAAGCAATTGCTTATTGCTGTGGTTTACTTTTTGGTCATATTTCCCACCCTAAGCGATCATGTTATTAAAGCTAGATAGCATAGCACACCACTGGACCAGCCTTATTTTTGTAATACCAAAAAAGATTCATGCATTTTGTTTGTTTTATTGCCATGTATGACTATTGTGCATCTAACATAATATGATATGGTAAATGTGGCATCCTAATTATGAAAAGAAAAAAAAAACATGCCACTTTTTTTACATTCGACGAGTGTCGACGTGTAATTTTGTGATTCTGCATTTCCTTTGTACGTTTATTTTTTATTTTTTATGGCGTGATATAGGTCTTAAATTTAATTCATAATGGTCTTAAAAAGGTCTTAAAAAGTCTTAAATTTGACTTGGTGAAACCTGCAGATACCCTGTATATACAGTATAGAGAAAAAACTGCCCTGTGTGTTCTCTTCCTCTGGCCTGTTCACTGGTGATTGAAATTTCATTGCATTATTCATAATATGTGACCCATGCTGGCAAAAGGAGTCGGAATGTGCACAGGATAATTTCGAGCTACAGGCAAAACCGTAACTCTGGGTTTAGGGTAGGCAAGAGCTTTGACTTGAACCACCTGACTGCTGCAGATTAATTTTGTTGTTGATTGTGTTGACATAGAAATGCATAATTCCGAGCTCCAAGTAGAACATCATCTGTTGCCATCTCTTAATTATGGTAATTACAACATTAGGCGCGTTCACGCCATGTTGAAATTAACGAGATTTCAACTTGTAAAAAGCGTTCACATTCTTGTAGAGCTCGTAATTGCAGCTTGTAAAGTGGGAATTTAGTGAGAGCTGCTATTTGTACCACATGACTGCTGTACCACCTGACCAATGCAGATTTAGCAGTTGATAGTAGTGCCATAGAAACGCATAATTCCCAGTCCGAGGACGTGAACAGCTCCTAATGTAACGTCACGTGTTGTCATTTTGAGACTACGGTAATTACGACATGGCGTGAATGCAGCATAAACTCGGCATAGTTGTTTTGATTCAGGAAGAACTGTAAAAGGTGGTTGCTGTTTGTTTGCAGCGCTCGGTGACTGTCTGTCTGTCTACAACTCTTCATAGCCTTATGGAAAGCGCTGATGATGTGTGACGATACAGTATGTATCTTTTAATATTTAGTCCACATTGCCTGTATACCTTTAAATCTTGGTAAATTCAGTTATCTTCTCTGTGGAGCAATAAGGCCAATTTAATAGCACCTCTTTGCAAATGCAAACTATTCTGACCAGTTGGATTTTATTTAAATGCAAACCATTTTCTGTTTTCAGAGCTGCAGAATCTATACACATGACATGCATATTAAAATACATAGCTATATTGAAAACCTGTAGCTGGCAGTGCACCAAAATCTAGGACTAATCTTTTTTTTTAACATGTGATGTTTTAAATAAGAGAGCTGGTTGTGTTCTGTTGGAATTAATATGATGAACTATAAGGAAGCAGGCCTGCTGCTTTTATTATGCTAAATGTGGTGTTCGAAAGACTTGAATGTTGTTCGGCAGACGGAACTTTGCTCCATGAGAATTGCATCAGAGGTAGAGAGCAACGCAAATAAACAAGCATGTCATTAGGACACGAGGCGTGCAGAATTCACCCATAGCACATCTTTTAATAAACTTCACCTCGCTGAGGCACTTCAACAACTTGAGCCGAAGCCAGACTTGTAAAAACGCAGCTGATGTCTGAGGGCTGAGAGGGGGAAAGAGGCACCCAACCCATTTCTTTTGTGCTGAAGAGCCTGTGATTTCATTGAGCTTTTCCCGGGCTGCTACTATAATGGGCTCCCTCGATTTGAATCGCTCTTGTGTCCGCGACTTGTTTTTACTGGTTAAACTAGAGCTATCTTTTTTTAGTTGGCTGTAGTTTTTAAGATTGGGGACTGGCGGAAGAAATTTCTCTCCGAGCATCCGGACGGGTCCCAATGAAAATGCACGGGAGAAACAGGTACAACCTGGTGGACGATGTGGCGGATTCGCGAGTCCCGCTTCACAACGAGGAAGCGTATCAACACGGAATACACTTTCAAGCCAAGGTGAACCAGACTATCTCTACTGTAAACGTAGCCTTTTTCATTATTACTAGTTATACTATTTACCTATACTTTTATGTAGTCATTTGGAGTATGTACGTCAAATGGGTTACTGGTTGTGTAGCAGGGGTAATTACATCAGACAGTCAGAATCATGTTTTTGGTAGCAGCGATGACACCACATAGGCTGCACGAAAACCACCGAATAAACGTTTGGATAAATAAGTATGCCCGAGTGAAAAATATTACAAATCTTTTATAAATCGAGTTTAAAACACACGTGCCATGTTCATAATTTTTTTTTTTTTTTTTTTTAATAATAATCTTTATATTCATTGTTTGTTTTTATTTAAATAAATATTTAAAAACAATGTAAGGTTATAATAAGGGTATAATATTTTCATTACAAATATTTTTTAATTAAGTCATGGATATCAAGAAAGCTTTTTTTACACTTACCCATTTATATAAAGGCCTGGTTTCACAGACAGGGTTTAGATTAAGCCAGGATTAGACTTAAGTTCAATCAGGGCATTTAAGTAGCTTTTATAAACATACCTTAGAAGAAGAAAAAAAACATTACTGGTGTGCATCTTGAGACAAAACAATGGCACTGACATATTTTAAGAATGTCAGTGCAAGTTGCTTTCAGTTAAAACAGCTCAAACATGCATTTTAGTCTGGGACTAGGTTTAAACCTCGTCTGTGAATAATAATAAAAAAATCACACTATTTAATGGTTTTCTTGTTATTACAACAAATGCTCTCTGCATGTTGGTTATGCCATGCTGAATTTGCTTATGTGGGCATAATTTTTTAACAGTTTTAACAGTTTTTTTCTTCTTTTTTTAGTAAAAAAACCCCAAGCTACTTAAGATAACTTTTCTACTTTTTTCCCCATAAGAATTACAGCCTTTTAATTTATTCATTTTTATACAATCATGCCAGCAAGACATTTTACTTTATATTTTTTTTGCCACAAAAAAGATCAAATTGACTTTTAATTCAGAAACTGGAAACATGTTCACCATGCTTTTTAATGTATTTTTGATTAACTTCATAAATCCAGATGAGAAACGTCACTGACTCATATGCAGAGAGTTTTTACCGACACTATTTTTGGTGTCTGGCTCAACTTTCCCATTAATGGCTGCATGGCTGGTTACACTGGTACTTTAACTGAGCCGAGATATCTTTAAAACTCTGGAGGGTATTTGGTTTCTTCAGAAGCTGTGGTTAGATTTGACTTTGACATTGGATAATTAACATTTCATTTAATAAATCCCTACTTGGCTGTGTCTCAAAACATATTGAGCTGCCTATAGCAAGACATTGAACATCAATTTTCAATCAATGGCTGAGGTTTTGGGACAGTAAGTGCATTTTGTCCACCACTAAAAGCAACAAACAGCTTCTAGATTTTTGAACCCTATGCTGTAAAATTTATTTCATTACATGAAACCTTAACCTATTTAGTATTTTAAAGTGGTTTTATTTATTGCCTATATTCCATTAATGAAAGCCAGCACATGCTTTAAGGTCCCAGAAAACTCTTCTATTTTTACCGTAGTAATTTCATAAATGCATCTGCATATTCAGACATGCATATTTCATTAAATTTATAGTCCGTTTTGTCATATAAATAATGTTTTCCCAGAGAGCTTATCTGTCAGTGTTTCAAATCTGCAGAGTTAAATGTCCCAGGAAACCTAAAGCCTTTGTATACTGAGCTACTCAGAAGCCTATTGCTGAGTAATTTTAGCTCCAATTTGTGATGCAGGATTATCTTCCAGGAATTTTATTGGCTGGAAAGCCAAGACCTAGAACCACTCACATTCGCAATCACACATTCTGACTGCAGTCTTGCGGTCTTGTCTTTCAGAGCTTAAATCAGCTGTATAAGTTGCTATTTTCAGTATTGTTGTCCCTCTCAGCTGGATTTAGACTTTGGAAGCTGGAGATAAGTATTTAAGGTCAACATCTTCATAGAGCTTAAGAACAGGTCTTTACAGCCATGAATGAACGCGATGTTGTTTGTAAACACTGTGCCTATCCTTGGTTAAGAGTGTTATATGTGGCTGACACTGATCTACACTTCACATTGAGAAATATATAATGTTGGGTCAGTGGTTGCTATAGATACAGGATGATCCATTTTTGTACCCTGAAGTACCTGTTTTATACCTTGTAGCTTTTCAGGGACATGTCTTCTAACATGTTTCCATCTAAGCATACAAAATAGATGGTGCTTCATCATTTTGAATACTTAATTTAGTCAGTAAATTATATGTATAACTACATTTTATGTATAAATTACAAGTGGTGCTTGTGCAAAATTGTTTTTGGGGGATTTCTAGGATGGTTGCTGTGATGTTCTTTGTAAGTTTTTGGTTGAAGAAGTGGAGTATAAGGAGTATAAAACAGATGATTTACAAATAAAAGTAGAGGAATTAATTTCAAATATTTTTTTCTATATATTTTTTTATTGCCCTTGTCCTCATTCATTTCTGACCCTGAGTCCCTTTTTTATATAAGTTGGCATATGCAATATACATTTGCCCAGGCATATTTCGTAGCGCTTGTCTAAAAGTGGTTCTTGAACCAAGAACCAAGATGCATTTAAACATAAATAGAGTTTGAGAAATAAGACTGGCAATGCCCCGCCGAAGCAAAAGTAACTTGGCACTTATTAACCTAGAAAGTGTGTTTATATGTGTTTGTGCAAATGAATCTGCCTCACTAAGTTTAGACTGGGTGATTCCTCTGTTGCATTTAATATCAGAGTTTAAACACAACACTCTTCATCTAACATTCAAGCATGTTTTTTTTTTCAGTATGTTGGCAGCCTGGATGTCCCAAGACCCAACAGTCGCATGGAGATTGTCGCTGCTATGAGACGAATCAGGGTAAGTCTTTCAGACACTTTCTGTCACAGACACAGACTCTTAGTGCTGAGTAATCACTGCTGATTGGCCCACAGCAGCTGTTTTCTCAGACACGTCTTTTGCAGTGTAAGACTCATTAGCTAGGGAAAAAAACATGTTCCTCTATATTTATCACAGACTCTGCAGAGTCTGTGTGTGCTTAGTGTAGGGTGTATCCTGATAGTATTTTTGCACCTGAGGTTTCATATTTCATTCCCTGCACATTGATAAAAAAGAGATCACACACACAGACTCACAGAGACTGGGGCACAGAAAGCCTTGTTATTTCCCATGAGTGATCTCTGCGGGGTCTACAGCTAACGGAAATTGGAGATGACTGCCTTTATTTTGGTTGATTGGTCAGTTTGTGTATGTGTGTGTGTGTGGCATGCTAGTTTACTATATGTACTTGCCTTGTACTCACACAGAACCTTGGTAGTTCAGACTGAAGGCTATTTCTAAGACAAATTAAGTTGGATTTGTTGCTTGATCACATGGAGCAGGAATTTGTGTGTGTGCATGACTTGTTACCTTTAGAGCTTGTGACAGGCCTGCCGGGAGATCAAAGTGCTTCAGCTCCAAGATTTTCATAAACCTTTTTATCCTGCTTATCTGTATTAGTCTCTTCTCTTCTCTTTTCTTCTCTTCTCTTCTCTTCTCTTCTCTTCTCTATATAGGCTATTGATTATGGTTAGAGTTAATCACAAACACTGGATCAAACCGTTTGGAGCCCACTGAACCTGATCTTAACCAGGTTGGATTTGTATGGTTTTGTCAACTCTAAACCTACTCTGAAACTCATGCTTCTAGCTTCATGGGATTATCCTTCTAGACTGAACCCAGTAATAGAGTTGTTGGACTTTTTAGGAATGTCAGTGACAGTGTCAGTTTGTTTAATGTGTCTCACTGCTGACAATTTCTAGGTTAGCGGGTTCCCTCAGAGACGAGTCTAGGATTCATGCCTTTGTTGTGTTAAATTCTGTTGAAAACAACAGTAAATAATTTGTACTGACCTTCTTATACATGCTATTTCTTTCTCTTTTCTCTCTATAACATTTTCCCCCTTATTAGCGAGTAAATGAGCTTTCATAAATATCATTGGATGAGGTTTTGAGTGACAAATCAAACCCGGATGAGCAGCTTTCCTTGCACACCTGCTGTGTGTGAGTATGTGTGCATGAAACCACAAAGCAATACTTAAAAATAGCTTAGTTTATGCAATGGCGTTTTCCATGATGTGGCTTCATATAAGCATGTCTGAATGAACAGTTGTTACAGCTCAAGGTTGAGTTGAGTTTTTGTTTGTTTATTTAATGTGATGATACCAGTACCCACTGATAGCCAGCTGCTTGAAAACGCTCCTGTGAGTGTTTGTGTTTGCGCTCTGTGAAGAGCATCAAAGGTTTCTATTTACAACATGTTTTTGCAGTGTTAAGCTTTGTAGCCAATCACAGACATATCTGTTGAACATGTGAATGCAATGGCCAATTAGAGGTGTTTAAGTTATTTGTTTAATTCAGAATCTGCTCAAAACGGCAGAGTTTTTGTTGTGAATCTTTTCACTATAACCAACAAAGCATAAACACAATGTCAAAAGAGATTAATTGCAAAGCCTAGACAGCTTCATTGATTATAACAGAAGTTTTCACAAAGGTGCAGCTTCAGTGATTATAATGGCAGTGATCTTTGCTCACTTTCAGCATGTAATAAACCTTTTTCATGCTGCTAACTACACATTGCAACGTTTCTGGATTGACGACCGTATTTAAATGCGCAGTGGTAATTATAGCAATAGACAGAAAAAAACAGACTGATACTGTATGTTAAATGATCTGTGCATTAAGTCTTGGAGTGTACATACAAAATAATGGACCTGCCACTTTTTTCTATGTAATGTGTTACTTGTTGTTTATTTTGTTACTAGCTTTTCAAATCAGTGATTTTTACATATAAATTTACAGTTTAAAAAAAAAAAAAATTGTTCTAAGCATTTTGTTTTATCTGTCCTGACAGTGATTATTTTTATTTCATGAAAAAATAGAATACATTAATATTACAAACTGTTTCTTTGCATTTATTTTGGATTTATTGTCAGTACTAGGCTCGCAGTTCACATGGGAAGAGTACTTTGTACTTTGTGTGTGGATGGCCATGTTCGTCAGTCACCACTGAAGACCAATTTTGACCCAGGAAAAACCCTGGATGTAAAATAAAACAGGACTCATCGGACCACGCAACCTTCTTCCACTGCTCCAAGGTCCAGTTCGAATGCTCGCGTGCCCATTGTAGGCGCTTTCGGCGCATGATAGGGGTCATAATAGGCCGATAATATGGTAATATGCTAATATCATTCTAATATGCTGATTTCATTCTAATATGCTTGACTTGTTTGGGACTCATTTAGCTATATTAGTTTCACTAGCAGTCCTGCCCACATGTGGATATACAGTACCATATTCACACCTTTCTATTGTTGAACTGTAAAAAGAGTCATAACACCCAGACCTTCTGTATGTGTGTGTGAGTATAATGCTGACGTTGAAGATTGTGTGGAGCCTCAGTGACCCTCTCGGAGATCATTCAGCAGATACATAACTTGACAGCATTCTTTTTCTGTCTGTCCCTCTGTGATGATTGGGTGAAAGGCCAGCTTGCAGAATGTCTCTTAGGAATGGCAGTATGTGATTGACAGCTCCTTAGGTCTTATGTTATCAGAACTAAAAATAACTGGTAAGTGGTTCGTTTCCAATGAAGGAAACAACACATAACCATGTTACTGACCTTTGCAAGTAATTTGAGACCCTGTCCCTTTTTTTTTTTTTTACTTTCTTACGTTTATTCCGTCATTCTGTCGCTTCCCTTTGGGAAACACCAACTATTTTAGCCAGGGAATAGTGTAGTCTAAAATAATTAAGACTTTAATTGTTTTGTGCCTTCATTTCTCAATGGCTCTAATCTGTAGAATGAAGCTATGAATAGAACATTGTGCAGTGTGTGTCTTTTGAAAGATAAATAGTAATGTTATTATATATAGTGCGTATTAAGAAGTCTCTGTTATGAAGTTCATTCCTAGGTGTGTAAAGTAGAGTTAGAATGTATTTCAAGATTTTATAGTTGACCGACTGAGAAAAGCGAACACAAGAAAGATTCATATGTACTGTAAAGGAAACTTCTGTAGAAGATGAAACGGTTCTGATGCATGACTCATGATGCATGAGCAAATCAATTCAGGAAAACAGCCAAATAAAAAAACTTCATTCCTTTCCCCTGTAGTGCACATCGATAAAATGACTGTAAAATGACTATAGCAACAGCGATGTCATACACATTTATCTACATGTGTTCATAACATAGACGTCTATTGTTTTTATATAATAAAGCAATATGACATAAGCTCTGCTGTCACTCATCACCACTCACATGCTCCGGTCAGAACACTGTGGACACATACTTGGCAGCATGATTCAAACTCTTAAACTCTGCTTGTCAAATCAGATTAAAGGACTGTAACTAAATATTAGCATTAAACGAATTATAATGACTACAAACAAACCAAATACCTGATCCTAAAAGTCAACTTTTTTCATATTTATAATGAAGTTTGGTAATAAATCAATTTATGAATAATTTTTCTAATTGAGGATGTCAGCTGGATGTAACCACGGGGAAGTACAGTATACATATATACTATTTAATATTGCTGAATCAACCTAAATACATTCATTTATACCCACATAATTAAGTAAAAAAAGATTGTTAAAAAAACAGCTCTTTAATGTAATATGTACAGGTTACCAATTTCTACAGTGTATCTTTATGCAAAAATTGACATTTGTGTAGAAACTGATACAATATCAACAATGATGTTTATAAATGAATAGTGTGATATACTGATCCAGAAATCAGGTCTGTAGTAACTGACTATTTCTAAATCAAAACTAAAATGTCATTTCAACTAAAAATCATTTTAACAATAATTTCAATAGCACGTTGAGTTATGTTGTCCAATTTAAGTGCTCAAATGAACTTGTCTCACTTGTAATTCGTACATCTGCCACTGTCAGTCACATGATTTTATAGTTCAGTGAATGAATGCATGGATAAGCAAATATAAGTTATTTATTATCATTGGTTAAATGGAAATGTTCCAGGTTGTGATCCACCCTAATATAACTTCTTAATTTAATATTAACACTTAAAAAAGGTTCTTTTTTGAGTTGGGTTGGGGGGTTCGCAGTTATGCCATAAAATAATTTTTGGTTCCCCAAAGAACCTTTCAGTGAACAGTTCTTATAAAAACTATGTTTTCTTAGTGTGAAGAACATTTTAATAATCTAACAAAACTTTTTCCAATATAAAGAACCTTTTGTGGAATGGAGAGGTTTCAGTGAGGCTAAAGGTTCTTCCTCGATGTTAAAGGTTCTTCATGGTACCATCAATGGCAATAAATAAATCAGTGTTTTTAAAGGCCCGGGTATACGTTCATATCTTATTCCGTGTTCTACGCCTTTCAAAATATACTCCTTTAGCCATGAGTGCGGCAAGACGCGTTCGGTCCATGTGTATCTAGTGGACTTTGTTTTCAAGCGCTGTAGGTCTCTGCAGGACAGTGATAAGAGTTACCAGATCAGCGCGGACATCCGCAGATCCTCCTTATGATGAAAATTACATCACACGGATGGTCTGCGGACAGCCGAAGTATACTTTGGACTTAAAAGTGAATGATGGTGTTTTACACATTTTCACCTTACAAAAACTGCTCATCACTTAATGAAAAATACCATCTAGACTTCAGACAAAGTTTATGTAAAAGGATTTATGTTGTAGAATTTATCCATACGTTGATATTGTATGTATCTTAAATCTTCCTGTGTTTTGTGTTCGACTGGGTAGCTAATGCCAATGGCCGTCTTACAAAACCAGTGAGAGAATGTGATAAAGAGGTCAAGAAGAGAGGAAAGGAAAGAGGAGAGGACAGGGAGAGGAGATGGTAGCGGTTAGGGAGTAGATGGTGTGTGTGTGTGTGTGTGTGAGTGTCTAATGGGGAGGAGGCTGATATGGGGCTACAGAGAGAATGAAAGGCTTCATTGTTGTGCAGTAGCCAAGGGACAGATGCAGTGTAATGGCCTACATGCACTAGCATCCATGAGCTCAACATCTCTTCCTCCAAACCAAACCACAAGCTGTCATGATTCACATTTAAATCACATTAGATGTGATATAGGTAAATTATTGAGGACATTCACTTTCTTTTTAATGCATGTATATTCTAAAACACAGGCCTTCCACTGCATTTGAATTCTTCATCTTAATAAATACACATACACAGTCTCAAAGTGTTTGTGTTGTCATTTTTGTAAGTCTTAATGAAAGGAATGAAGCCCTGAGTAAATCCTCCATCCCACTGCTCTCAGTCGGTGCGCTCAGCAGGGTTCCTCCCTCTTTTGCTGCTTTTATTCTACTCTCATTCACTGTCTTCTCTCTCATACTCTCTTTCACTTCTCAGGACTATTTCTGTAAGTGTTAACCAGTTACGCAAGACCAGTACCCCTATATCACCATGGCAACCCCCCCAACTCTGCTGAAACATGTCCTGAGTTCTGAAACTTTAAGGGTGTTTGAGCGGCAAACACATTTGGCCAAACTCCACCCACACATGCCACACTTTTGACGTTCACCTGCATTCACTGGCATGCTGAAACAAACACACTCGATGTGAACTTCTCTATCTGTTGGGTTTTAGTTTGTTTTGTAAATTTGGAAAACTGCCTCAGGGCTTGAGAAAAAGAAAGAAAAAGATGGTTGCTCTACTTGAGGGAGAGTATTTCTCTCTCTCTCTCGCTCCCTTTCTCTCTCATTCCCTGTTTCTGCTCATGTTATTTCTCTTCTTCTTGTTTTTCCTTCCATTCCTCCTCTATTCCCTGATCTATGCTCTCTTTGCTTCTTTCTTTCATTTCTACTTAGTCACGGAAAGCCATTTGGCCCAACTGAGACCTTTGTTTGTGTGTGTGTGTGTGTGTGCGCGTGTATAAGAGACAGATAGAGAGGGAAAGTGCGTGAGCCTGTAATGGTCTATTAAGATGTCGTTGCTGAGTAAATTGAAAATGGCATCATAAGTGTTTGAGTCATTTAATGAAATGGGTGACGTTCATTTTGGAAAGCTGATTTTTAAAGCAAATTTCTGTTAGATGTTATGTTTTAATAAGATGCTGAACAGACGCAGATAATTTGCACACGCATCTTTCATCTCTCTTTCGCTCTCTTTGATAATTAATTCAAATAAATGCTATAATTAATTTATTCAAATAAATGTAATCTTATGCACTACTTTATCTCTGTGTCTGATTCAAAGCAGGCAGAATGCTAGATCTAACGATCCATAACTGATGAAAAAAAACTTCCGGTTAAATATTGAGCTGCAAACATTAATAACAGCTTTAAAGTTGTCAATGCTGGCAAATGACCATGATATAAGCGGGATAATCCACGGCTAGCAGTGCATTAAACGATTTTATTGCGCTTCCGGTTGGGCAGTTCTTTGCCTCCACATTGTGTATTAAAATAGTTTAATGCACAACTAGCCGTGGATTATCCCTTACTTAATTTAGTATGCATGTGAAAACCAATGCACATTTTTTTTTATAGCAATCTATAAGATGGAATAAACAGATAAATCTCACTCTACTTACCCCAAACTAATTAATATAGAGGGCAGAAGTGAAATTAGGCCTACAAAACAGATGAAAAAAAACAACAGACCAGGCAACACATCAAATCTTTCCAAGCATTTGTTGCTTGCTCATCCACACTTGTTCAAGGAGTTGAAAGATCCACAAGGGAGTGCATAAATCAACAGATTTAATTTAGACTTTTCGGGGCACCACAATAAGTACTGCTCGATGGCCGGGGCCAGCGTGATAGACGCTCTGGGGTGCGTTTCCCGTACAACGACGTAACTCACTGCTGAACTACCATAGTACGATGCATCGTTGAAGAAATCAACTAGCTAGTCACGACTGTTTTCCCAAACCGTATTGTCGCAAATCTGTCGTTCAACCACGTTGGTTAATGATGTCACGCAGGTGGTAGAGTAATAACTGCTTTTAATGAATTAGTCTGAGATCGAATTCATGCTAGATTTTTTTGCTATAAATTATGGACATGGCATCTGAGGACTAATTCTCATTTTTCTCAGTTATTTTGCTTTATTTCCAGATTCAATCATAAGCTTGTTCTTACGTACGAGGGCACCTCCGCACATGCGCACTCTTTAAAAACGGTGCTTTAAATCTCTTGACAAACTAAAAGACGTTAATGACAATTTGTATGTATTCTAAATAAAAGATATAGATTGTACTGAATGTCAGCTTGCTTATTTTGCTCAAGATTAGAATTTATTAAGTCCACATTACGCAAACAAGAAACTATGCTTCTAACCACAGGTCGAGAGCTGTCGTTCCAACCACACAACTTTGCGATGCTGTTTGTGAACGTTCGTTGGAACTATGGTTTCGGGAAACACCGACTTGTTGAACTATGGTGATAACGGACAGTCACTGTCCCGATCGGGCCAGTGTTGAATCATCACGGAAGTTTATTATGTGCACGTTAGTGCTGTTCTATTATGGCATAAATCATAATTACGATTATTTTGGTCAATATTGAAATCACGATTATTTAACACGATTATTGGTGAGTCTTATTTCATGATATCAGTCATTTTAAATGTCAGTAAAATTTTATAATTATCGATACTTCAGCAAAAACTAATACTAGGTTAATTAATGAAAGTAAACAGTCAGCAATAAAATCAGAACAAAGAAACGAATTACAAACAAAACCAACAAAAATACAAATGAAATAAACAGTACTTTAAGTTTTTCAGTAAGATGAACTTACAGTGGTATTCAGATAAGTAATAGCCCACAACAGAAATCAAGCGTAGCGTCAGTTCTGGCAGGTCACATTTGTCAAGCTCGCATCAGCTGACTGTCAGATGATCACGTCTGCAACGTCTATCACAGCATACATATACTCCTTCAGTACTATCGCAGCTATCGCGTTTCTTCAGAGCTCATTTACCCTCCTCCATCCCCAGCTCCTCCTTTCGTCCAGTCAGGTTTTGGTATTCTGATTCCCCTTGAATCAGACTGAATTCCCAAATTATTTTGTACATTTAATATCGACATAAATGATATCTGCATTACATTATGTTGGTTCTGTTCTGTTTACCCTAAGGGGGGTTATTGCTGCTCTCCCTGCTCTTATCCATGCTAGGCTGCATGTTCTTGCCCAGAACAGAACCATACCGCCAATCCAAACTGTATGCTAATAGTCAATCAATCGTAGTGGTCCTGACAGAAATGTAATAAAGTAATCAAATGTAAAATAACACTGCTGTATACATGAAATATAGACTAATCCTTATTTAAAACTACAAAAGTAATTCATACAATAGCAGTGAGTGATTTTATCTTTGTCTTTTCTTTTTATATTAACAATGACTACAGCAGTCATTAATGTTGGCTACTGTCACTTTAAGAGCTGCATGGACCCAATAAACTGTTACACACGCGCTCTTTCTCAGTGTTTACGTTCACTTAAGACATAACCAACTGTGTTTACGAGGATACTTAGCAAAGCGGCATTTCGACATATTTGTGTGTACTAGGCTATTTGACCGTTTAGGCATGTACCTGAAGCCCACAGTATACTTCGCTTATCCGCGTTCTGCTCTGTCTCGGAGCACGCGCACAAGAGGTCACCTAGGAAACAGCATCTCTTTCGTGGCTTAATGCACTTTTAATAACACTGTTTAATATCAATCACATCCCGCAGTTTAGCAACAGTAGACTGCATTTTACATCACTCACTTATTCAGGTGATTTGTTTGTTAAGTTTGGCTTAGGGAGGAACGAAAACGCACCACTGTGAAGGAAAGGAAAGTGCACTGGACAGAATGCGTTAGCAGCACAATAATCGTTTTGCCTCGATTATCTTGTTTTCATAATCGTTGGAAGCCAAAATCGGAATTGAAATCTAAAATACAATTAATCGCACAGCCCTAGTGCACAGCCCTGCCAATTTAAATATTCTAACAATATCTGTAAATAAGTTGTTTTACGTTTTTTATATTAGTAATGTTATGTTTTTGTACTGTAATGTTGTCTCACCAGTAAATGAGACATGAGGTAATTTCAAAGCGTTGCGTTCCACCCTCCATTAACATTGTCTCTCGTGACGCTTTGCAGAGTCTGCTCTGGTTGTGCGCGTTCATGTTTTTGAAGGAGGTGTGGCTTTGGAGAGCGCTCTGATAGGAGGATGGGATCTTACATTTTTTTTTATTTCTTTCAGAGATTGTTTGCTATTGCTTGCCTCTACGAAGGCAAGGCATCTCTAGCTTTAATTTAAAAATAGACATTTCTTGTATTTCCTGTCACTTTTGATTTATTTAATGCAGCTGAATAAAAGTATTAATTTCTTTCCAAAAAAAACTCTTACAGATGGCAAACTTTTGAACAGTAGTGTATATAACATGTGTTTGACTTTGTTATTTGACAAAGATCTGCCCTTAATCTACAAATTCATAATCCTTTATGTTTAATATTTGCACAACGGACATATGACATAAACGCTTGAGTGTTGACATTGTTATTCAAACACAAATGCAGACGTGCGCATGCATGGACAGATGGTGCCCTCATACTTTGGCCCTGGTTTTTTTTGTTGTCCTTCTGTGTGGACACATGTCCAAATACCACACTACATTTAACAGAATGAAGCAAGTCATTTTAAACTGTGCAAACCTGTTTCTGTGCTGTTTATACACAATCAGTCCAGGTCATTCACTGATGGGTCTGAAATGCTGACAATATATTGTTAGGCCAAACTAGTTGTTGACTAAGAAACTAGATGTTGACTATGGATTTTCCAAAGCCCAATTCTGATATCTACAAAGCAGACCCAATCAAAAAAGTCAACAATCTCTTTCTCTTCATTTCTAACACACACACACACACTTGCACTCATGAACTCACCTCCCCAGCTAACAGGGAACATTCTCTTCTACTAAGCCATTTTAGTTGGTCTAAAATGTATTTATTATTATTATACTTTTTTTTACAAATTAAACATTACAAATTACTTTTTTCGGTAGCACTTCATTTTAGGGTTCAATTCTCGCTATTAACCAGTTGCTTATTAGCATGCATATTACTAGGATATTGGCTGTTTATTAGTACTTATAAAGCACATATTAATGCCTTATTCTGCATCCCTTAATCCTACCCAATACCTAAACTTAAACGCTACAAAAACTTCCTTACTAACTATTAATAAGTAATTAATAATAAATTATGAGTTTATTGAGGCAAAAGTTGTAGTTAATAGTGAATATGTGTTCCCCAAGTGTTACCCTTGTTTCAGATGATTCAGAGAACATTCAGAAGTAACGTTTTCTTAACTTAATGGATACGTTAGCAAAACGTTTTTAGAACACATTTTTGTGGGCTGCGTCTAATGACTGAGGTTGTTGTTAGTGACATGGTACCACAGGGAGTTCCTGTCAGTACACACATCTTGTCATCTACTCAGTCAAGCACATGCCCATATATGAACCTCAGCATCAAAGCAACTTACGTTGGTGAGTAAAAAAAAACAAAAAAAAACATATGTTTCCTGTTTTTCCTGTTATCTTATGAATATAAATATCAGATATCTATATATAAATATTTCATGACTCCACATGTTTGTGCAAACTTAAAACCTGAGTGATGTTTTCTCTGCATGATTTTTTGCCAGTTGAATGTTTTGCACAGTATGAAAGATGTGTGAGTGTTTACATAAACGAGTATGCATGTAACGCATCTATAAAAGTTGACTTGTTGGCAAAAGCTTGTTGGAGAGAACCCATTTCTGTCTGTCTCTGTCTCTCTCTTTGTTTCTCACATACACACTCTATTTTGGAACTCCAAATTAAATTTTAAGCCATTCTGGTGCACCAGCGCAGTACAGGTTATTAAATACTGCCCATGGGGTGTGTGACATCAACTGATTGGCCCTCGTCCCACTCCCAGCAGGTAGCTCTGCCGACTCAGCTTCCAAGAAATGAGTTTGGAAGTCTTTTCACTGTTTCCTCTCTCTGTGTCTGTCGCTCACTCTCTCTCGCTCAATACCTCAAGTGCACACTCTGTCAGAATGATACACACTCCCCATTGGTCTGAAGTCAAGCAGAAATCCCAATCAAGCAGAGAAACTAACTCGCTCTCAGCATCCCATGCAGGTCAAGGTCGTTTCCAATGGCAGCATCAAATGGAAGTAGTTTTTGCATCCCTAGTGCCAAAGGTGAAATTTCTAAGAGAAAGAACAGACAACATTACAAATGCATCTTTTTTTATTGTGTGTAAAGTAAGCAGTTGCATAACTGCAGAAATTTTACACGTACTGCATTTATTTGATAGCTGATCTCGATCATGGCTTCTTCTGCTTTTCATTCAATTATCTTTCTCCCTTCGCCAACAAGCAATGTTGTCAACAAACAGCTACTATTTTCAGATAACAGTTATATGATAGTTTATTTGTTTACTCTATTCAGCTTACATTTTCATTTATCCCGAGTAATGTTGTCACGATACTGGAATTTCATACAGTACTGTTTTGATACAATACCTTTTATTTTATATATATATAATTATCAATATACCATTTTCGGTACCGCGGTGTAGTAATAATAATAATAGTAAATGTATTATTATTATAATTTATTTACTCTTAAAAAGTAAAATTGGTTTCTAAAGATAAAAAATACCTGGCCACTCGAATTCAATAATTATAAATTAATATGAATAAAATACACAACCACAAAATAATAATGTATTAGGCAGTGCTGGGGACAGATGGAATTGTCACTTACCTGATTGAGCCGGTGATGCATCATGAAAGTTTATCATTTGCATGTGTTTTTAAGTCTGGTCAGTTTAAGCATTCAAGTGATTATAGTGCAAAAATATGCGAAAGATAACTCATTTCAGTACTTGCGTGCTGTTTTCTGTGCGCACGCACACAGAGAGCCGAGTCTGTGAGAAAACAGCTTGCGAGAAGGCTACTAAATTTAGTTTTCTTTCACGTCTTCTTGCGCTTGAACAGAAAAATACACACAACAAAGCATGTTGAAATGTCCGTCTCGCCGAGTATTCATGTAAACACTGTCGGTTATGTCTTAACTAAATGTAAACAGATGAGAAAGAAAACACATGTGTAACAGTATATTGGATCCACGCATTCAGTCTTAAAGTGACAGCAGCCTAATATTCCTGCTGTGTCATTTAGTGTTAATCAAACAACAAAAGACATAGAGAAACTCAATGATCTTGACTGAACAACTTTTGTAGCCTTAACAAGGATTAATCTATTTTTAATTTATACAGTGAAGACTATGCAGTGTTATTTTACGTTTGATTATTCCATTTCTGTACCTGAATGCTGTTAGACTTGACCTGAAAAACCTAAAGCACTGTTTATTTGTATAATTTGTATAATTTTGTGACATTACTTTATCTTTTTTTTTTTTTTAGGTTTTTAAGCAAACTTTGACAGGCAACCTTACAGGCTTAAGCTTTTCTTCCTGTTTTGCTCCTACTGCTGTCTTAGTTTTTAGCTTGTTTCATTTAGTAACACTAAGGGTTTTGTAAGGACTTGGGAAGAACTGGTGAAAAGAATCTACCCCAAAATCTCTTATTTAATTGAGTGTTGCTAGGATACAGCCTTTAATTTATTGTGATTGTATGAATTGTGACCCAGATTGCATTCAGACTTTCCAAAGACTTTCTTGAAAAGCTGTATTTGAGGGTTTTGTGGTTCATGATCATTCCGCATTTGAGAGTTTCACTAACGTTTGATAATGAAAAAAAAGGTATTTCAAATATTTGTCTGCCATGCATTAAAGAAAAAAGTATTCTTCATTTTTATTTTCAGAGCCCTTTTGTACTCTGATTTGTGGAAATTGCTTTAAAATAGTTTCCAGCATAGTTTTAGTAATACAAGTGCACTGGATTCTCAAGTATTGAGTCGCTGAATAAATGCTTTTGATGACTGTCATAAAAAAAATGTCACTTGTAGTCTTGCAAGCCGAGAGAGAGAGAGATCAGTAAGGAATGTCATTAAGTGCTGAGTATGGCAGCTTTGTCAACTTTAAGCCCAGTACTATGGGCACTATGCAGATGCTTCTTAATAAAATGTAAATTAGATATAGACACAAGACAGGATTGTAGCAGATGTCTGGATTTGGCTCTTAATCCTGAATTTGAAGTCTGACCCTTTGTTTTGGGGGGATTTATTTAGTTTTATTTTTTTTTAAAAATTCTGCTGCATTCAGCTGCAGCTTTTAAACTTTTCACTGAAATGTTTATGCACAGAGAACAACGGCTATGCAGTATATCTTAAATATTTCAATGCACTTTGCACTTGAGCAATAAGAAAGATTAAAATTTAATTCTTGCAGACTCCTTTTGTCCTGTAAGGAATGCTGACACAAAACAAAATAAGTAGTAATTTTAGTTCGATTTTGATATCTTGACTTTTTGCACAGATAGCAAAATTGGAGCAGGTTTAAGTGAGTTGTTGTCATAGGGCAAGCAAAATGTTAAAGTGTTGTGCTTAAAACATGCATAAAGACGTGATTCTTAAGCCGAGGATTGCCACTTCCTTATAGGTGTTAGGCTATTAGTAGAGCTGTATCTAAGTGCGTGTTATATAGGCTTGTAATTTAATGCATCTAAAAATGCTAAATTATTGCCCGTAATTCAAATAATTTCTCACAATCCAACTCTTCAGGACTACAGACAGAATTTACAAAGTTACAAATGAACATGATAACATGATATCAACCATGATTTTTAATCTTCTTCTTTAATCTTCTTCTTTGCTTATTAATTTGATTGTTAAAGGTGCAGTGTGTAATATTTATGAGGATCTATTGTCAGAAATGCAATATAATATACATAACCATGTTTACAGTGGTGTATAAAGACCTTACATAATGAACCGTTATGTTTTTATTACCTTAGATTGAGCCATTTCTATCTACATACACCGCGGGTCCCCTTACAGTGGTCACCATTTTGCACCGCCACATTTCTACAATAGCCCTAAATGGACAAACTGCTCTACAGAGCGCTAGCTACTCTCTGCTGTATCAGACGACGACATCTTTGTCCTGTGTCAGCCACCATAGCTTCTTTATGTGCTTTGAAAGGGAGGGGTGAGTGGTGGGCGGTTGCAATTCGCAACCTCACCACTAGATGCCGCTAAAATGTACACACTGAACCTTTAAGTTAAAATATGTTTTACAAAACTGGATAAAATGCAAAATACTTGTATTTACTGGATTAAAAAAGCTATATAATGTATTAAAATAATTGTGTGTATATCGCATACTACTTCATATGCTACTATTTAAAAAATAATGTTCAATATTAAGTATACATTGTATGTGATAATCAGCATTACCACAGTAGTATTTAATTCGCCAAATGTCGCAATAAGAGACATTTATATTTCGGAAAATATAAAATAAACAATTTTGGGGATATCTACATCACATAATCCAGCAAGGAGAGAGGTCCTTGTTGAGATCTTGAGGCATGCATTCCTATTCATTCTGTCTCACATAAACTCACAGGATTAATATTTAGTGTGGCCTTACTGACAACCACTGCTAATTATACAGTCACGTCACACAGTCAGGAGCGGTTTCAAGACATGACAGGATAAAGTGGTATCCAAGAACTAAAGAAAGTGCAAAGTTATAGCGTTATAGTGTTAATGTTACATTTATTAGATTTTTTTATTTATTGATTTGTTCTTTTTGACTCTGGTAATGTGTTATGTGATGAGTGATATGAATGAGAAACCCTGAAGGCTGAATGGTCAATTGGTGTGGAGCATTTGACAAGTAGCCTTATTCTGTATTCATTCATGGCCATGTCTTGTCTCTTGACTCCCACCTTTTTTCCTTTTGCTTTTATTTAGTTTGGTCTTGAGCTGTCCTTGGTCCTAAATGGCTGCATGCATACCAAGTAATGTGCATCTTTGGTCAAAGGGCATTCATTTCAATGCTCTTGAAATTCTGGCCGCATTATTAAATATTTAGAAAGCTGTAGTGTAGTCTTAATACTGTACCTCATGTTTTTCTAGTTAAATTATTAATATAAAATCAAAAGCAATATCTTAACTTGCCACGTGTTATTTACTGGTTAAGCTTATAAGAAATGTCACCATTGTCTTTGGGACATTTTGTTGTGACTTCAGTTTATGTACAGAAATATCAACTGCAAGGCAGCAAAAGAATAGTGTTTAGCCTAGATAAGCTCAGATTTGAAACTTGTCTAGTTATGCCACATTACAGTATAAAAGTGACTATAAATGGTTAAATATAAATAAATAGACAAACTATTACAAGACTAATCACAATTTAGTATGCAAATGTAAGGCCAATTATAAGTGGTTTTAACACTGACTCTGTTTACATCCACCCTAGGCAATACAGCGTTTACTTTTTACCCAATACTTTGATCAAATTGATGTGATTAATAATTGTAGTAAAAAATGCTGTATGCCAATTTTAATTGCAGTAAACAGGCATGTAAATACTTTAAGGCAGTGACTATTTGCACTAAGTACTAATAGCAATAGATGCTATTTACACCAAGTGAAAATAGTAACTCGATTCTATTTACACTAAGTGAAAATAACATATTTTCTTAGCGATAGATGATATTTACACTGTGCAAATAGCTGTAGATGCTATTTACTAAGTGAAATAGCATACTAAGTGAAAATAGTGATATATTTTATTTACACCATGTAAAAGTTATTTGTCAAAATAAAGTATAAATAGCATCTAATTACTATTTATACATATTGCAGATACATACTATTTGCACCTCAGTATTGTTGTACATTAACTGGATGCAATAATAACATAGAGTGTAAATTAGCATATTTATTCAAATTATTAAATGGATGCAGCCTTAATAGGACAATGAACACCCTCCCTACGCCTACCCCTAACCCTACCCAATAAATACTTTTATTATTATTAAACATTTCGTTAGGTAATTTATTTCTACTTTTAGAACATTTTCTTAATTTTTATTGAAAGTAAATGCCTTTCCGATGTGATGTGTGATGGGAAAAGGGAAAAGAGCGAGCTCGGCAAAAGGCAGATTCGAACCCAGGGCCGATCACGTCAAAAGCTTGTTCCACGCCTTACGCTCTACTGACTATGCCACTGAAGACGTTGAAATACGTGTGTCTTTTGTTAATATTGTTTGGGCTAACCAGGCATTGGTAGGCGGAGCTAGTGCAAATAGCACTTGGTGTAAAAAGACACTATCTATTCCACTCTGACCAAAATGCGCATGTGACGTACACAGATGGCGTTGTCATGCGCAGAATCGTAAACATAGCGGTAAAGAAGGAATCACATTTTTTGGATGCTGAAGAGACTTCCGTTGACAACGTTGTGCACATTAATATAATGCAGTATATTGATGGTCGAAAATATCGAAATGAAGACATTTTAGGTCTTCATTTCACTGAAAAAATCCAGTATGTCCAGAAATGTGTTTTGCATTTGAAGCAAGTAGAATAAAGGAGTCATGACATGTATTTTTTTTTTTTTTTTTAATATGTTCCTTGAGGTTCACTTATAATTTTAATAGTGGAAAAAAAGTTTTTGTGCACATAAAAAAGACAAATACTGTATATACAACCATCATTTACACACAAAGCATTATATAATTGTTTACTTACAGATTTTGATGCAGCTGCTGTCAAATCCAATACAGTTGACTACTTCATCTGTCAACAAACGCTTCTTTGCAAACTCTCCATAGACCCTTTTCACATTTCCGGGTTTCTCAGAGCAGAAGTCGTCATAGTTGGGTTAACTTTTATAGCGGTGAATAAGAGAATACATTAAATATATTTTTTTGTGTCCCCATTTGCTCAAATAGCAAAAGAAAAACAATAGTGATTTCACAACTTTCAAAAAGAGGGAAAAAATAGAGTGAGATTGATAACGGCAGTGAAAAATATGTCAATTTTTACCATCACTCCCATAGACGTTGTATTAGAAACACCCTCACAGCAGCGGTAACTTGTGTCTTGTAATTTGATGCAAAAGTAATAAAATACAAAGTATTAGTGTTATATATGTACATTTTAAAAAAAAATGAAAATACAAAAAACTTTGTCTGTGAAAAGGGTCCATTACACTGTGCCTCATTTACAAACAGTCTGCTGTCAAATTCAATGGGAGATTTACAAATTTGAATCAAATTTCTTAAGGTTCTGTACATTCACATTTACTGTGCTCCTTGAATTCATTCTAAATAAAAACTGCCTATGTATAATTTGAATGTAATACATTCTACTCTGAATTCATATTTTATTTTTACTAACCATACATAAACTCACATATTATTGTAGCACATTTTGTACTGAACACAGTGTATTCAGACTTTAGCCATTAAACTTTTATAAGTAGCACAAATGTCAGGGCATGTCAAAACATCCCTAAGGCCTAAAAACAACTCAGACTCCAGAGGGTTAACTATAATGTTTTTTTCTTAAATTTTCTGCCGACTGCACTGTCAAATCTAGCCCATCAGCAAGGCGAGGTAGGCTGCTGCTCATGAAAATGCGGTTTGATACGCTGGCCTCCTAACTTGTAGAAGTCTACGGTTATCCATAAAAGTAAAAAGCCACAAATGCATGTTGCCGCAGAAAAGGCAGCGCCAACCACTGCGCCAAACCAACTTGTTCTGGTTGAGTGCTATCTGAATAACATTTTTAAAGTACAAAAACAAAAGGTGGAAATTATCTATTACTATATATACGTTTGAATGGATTTGGGGCTAAATTTATTGCAGTAATAAAGCAAATGTGTATTTCCTCATTAAACAGATGCTATAGTCCAAAGTGACTTACAAACAGATGAGTAATTTAACACGAGTGGCCTAAGTGAAAAAAAGCATCTCTTCTAGTTCTAATAAAGCCATGATGCTGATTAACTCTGACAAGTAGTTTAAAGTTTTAGCTACTTCAACACACTCAAGCTCTTCAGCAAGACTAAAGGTTTGTAATCTGCACACGTGGACAGACCTGTCATGTCCTTTTTCTGTAGTGCATCTCATACAGTCTTTATGCTTCCACCATCGTTCCTTGTTTTCCTCTAGCCTACAAGAGATGGACAGATCAGCGTAATGTTCCTGCGAATGAGTGTAGCTCTCTCAGTTCAGTCCAGGACTAGACTTCAATAATAAATATTATGTCTTTCAGCAGAAATGATTCATATCCACCTCAAAAAGTTTTAAAGAACCCAAAGATTAAAAAAGTGCCATTGTGAATCATTCAGACATAATTCTAGGAATCATTTTGTGCCAAGAAATAGTTTTTGAAAAAGTAATCACCAAGTCTTCATCCCGACCTTTCAGAAGAACGTCTTGGTTAATGATGTAACCCTCATTCCACGATGGAGGGAACAGAGACGTTATGTTGAAGACTGACAAATGGGGTCTCACTTGGGAGCCCCAATCACCTCTGAGTTGTAGAAAAGCGGCCAATGGAATTGGAAAGTGGAATTTGCATGCCAAGCCACTCCCCCGTACGGGTATATAAGATGGCGGCATGCATCCACTCATTCAGGTTTATGCCTAGACAGGGATCAGCGCTGCAGATGCTGGCAATCTGTAGCGTGCCCTTTTGGCAACTGCCCTCATACAGTCATAACCTACCCAGTGCCTAAGGTAAGCCTAAAAATGAATAGTCCTCCATGCTAACGGGATGGTAGGGACCAGTCTTACTATGGAGAAAGTCGTAGCTGCTGTTCCTTTTGTATGTTACTTCACGGGAAGAGTGCTTTGGCTCTCTATTCACATTTTTTTCACCCATTTTTTCAGCTATGATGTCTGCAAAAGAGGCGCCATGCGCCAATTCCCAGGAGGAGGCAACACTCCGAGTGGAGTGAGCCCTCACTCCAAGGGGACATGGCACGCCATGGGACTGGTATGCCAAGGCGATGGCATCCACTATCCAGTGGGCCAACCTCTGGAGACCAGACATGTGAGACAGCGATTGTGGTCGTCAGATGAGGACAGGAAATGACCGCGTCCAGGAACACAGACAGAAAAACATCTTTAAAAAGACGTTTGCTGCCCGTGCTTGCTCTTTTAGGAAATCTGCTCTTTTGCGCCGATGTGCCCAGGGGTGAATCACTGCACTTAACTCTGCACTGAACTTGAAGGCGAAACACTGCTGAATGCGCTTCGACATAACGTCAAATATGACTGACAGATAGGGAACAATGGGCTTTATTTCCTTTTTAAAACCCTGTAGGCCTAGATGATGACAGTAAAGATTTTGAAAGGATATGAGCTCTGTTCCAAACTCTAGTCTACATATGATCTATGGAACCTCATAAATTTAGACGAATAGGCTGCAACACTCTTTATTGATTGGTTTGAGTAGTTTGGTGTTGACACATCAGCTCAATGTTCTAATAAACAAAACATACAAAGCACACACAAGTATATGCATTTCTCTCAACTTTTCTGTTATCTTGAATGTATTTTTTTCACAAAGTTCATTGCAGTGCATTCTGGAAACATACAGTACATACAAAGCAAAATGTAAATATAAATTATGAAGGGTATTATAAAATGTATGAGTTAGTAAGGAAGAGCGGGTATGCTAGTAAAGGTCAAGGTAGGAAACTTGACATGCATTATTGTTTAAATGTTTGGGCCAATTTATTTATTTATCTATTTATTTATTTATTTTAAAGACATTTTATTCACTTTTAACTGTTATTAACTAAGGACTCATTAAATTAATCAAAAGTGACAGTAAAATAATGTTACAAAAGAATTCTGTTTCAAATAAATTTGAACTTTTTAAAGAAAAGTTATGCAGCACATCATTTTACACGGGAGTAATAGCTGTCTAGCTTGTAATAGCTTGTAATGATGTTTCACAATATTACTGTTTTTACTGAATCAAATAAATGAGCATAAGGGACGCCTTTCAAAAAACATTTAAGAACTTTTGAATGATAGTGTATGTGCACACTGAGTAAATGAATCCAGTCGCCTACATCAATTTCTGCTCTTAAAAAAAGTTGTTGTTTATGATAAATACTTCATTGTAATGTAATTTTAATTGGGCTTTCATGGCAGGACTGATTGTTGATTCCTCTATGTTCATAATTTAGCAGTTTATGTGCTAATGAGAAATAACTGATTTAAAATTGGTCCCAGGTTTTCAGTCTGCATCTTAAAGTGTGACAAATGGATGTTTAGTGCGATTTTTATTTATTTATTTTTTTTAATGGAAAACATTAGAAAAGGTGTTATGGTCCTGTGATTGATCTTTGGAAAAGTCTCTCTATGAATGTAAATCACTCTGTTTTTTCCCCTTGCAGTACGAGTTCAAGGCAAAGAGCGTGAAGAAGAAGAAAGTGAGCATAGGGGTCTCTGTAGACGGGGTCAAAGTGGTGCTGCGCAAGAAACCCAAGGCATGTGTCATCAGCCTTACATCTCTGACATCACACATTGACCTTATGTGAATATGATTATTCTGTATCAGAATTACAGTCCAAGAAATTAGGAGTTTATATGTTTATCCGCATGCATAATGAGTATCTGCAAAAGCAAAAGACCCTGATATTTGTCTTGTTTTGACCTATAGAGGAAAGAGTGGACATGGGATGAGAGCAAGATGCTGGTTATGCACGACCCCATATACAGGTGAGACAGAAAATGTAACAGGATAAATTGTATTTCGAACTTATGTATTACTGTTTAGCCTATGTATTAATGTTCAGCCTATGTTTTATTCTTTTTCTCCTCTTTTTCCTCTAAGGATCTTCTATGTATCCCATGATTCTCAGGATCTGAAAATTTTCAGCTACATTGCTCGCGATGGATCCAGCAACTCATTTAGATGCAATGTGTTCAAGTCCAAAAAGAAGGTAGAGCAGTCTCCTTTCACCTAGAAAGAAAATAAATGGTCTTCTGTTACTCTATTTCTCTGTCTCTCTTTCTCTGTCCTTGAGTGAGGGCCTTAAACATGATATTCTTCACCTGTTTGTCTCTGTTGTTTCTGCCTTCTTCTCATTTGTTGCCCTTTGCTTTTTTTAATAGAACTGTAGTATCACAGACCCCAGAATGACAGTATGAACAATAACACAAAGCACAAGAAAAGGATTTTATATGATAAAATCAAGAACAACATGTCAAAAAAGCTATCCTGCAATACAGAGACCAAAATAATAAGGGGAAAAAACTATATAAAAATATATTTTTTATAAATGTTTTCAGTCATTGTATTGTATATATCCTGTATATCCTGTATATCTTGTACATAAGATTCTCTAGATGTCTCTAAACTATTTTTTCACCTCTCTCCCCTCTCAGAGTCAGGCCATGCGGATAGTGCGGACGGTTGGTCAGGCGTTTGAGGTTTGCCATAAGCTGAGTCTGCAGCACGCTGAGCAGAATGCAGATGAGCAGCCAGACGGCCCTGCAGACCGCCAAAGCGATCAGTCTGGAGAAGAGCTGAGCCCTGAAGGTGAGACCATGCCATGGCATCAGAGCATTAATGCCTTTAAACACGTCATCATAGAATAAATCAAATCTGTGGAGCTGCGAGTACAGCATTTCTGTGATATATTGTATGTGATGTGTAAACGTGTTGATCATTGTTGTATAACTAGTTTCATCATATTCTTAAAATGCTGCTGTTGTTTACAGGTCGTCAGCTGACAGGGATGGAGCAGGGAATGGATGAAGTCACTGAAATGGAGTCTCATTCTGCAAAGCTCATTGAGGAGGCTATGGATGACATTCTTCAGAACCTGTCAGAGCTCAGCATGGTGAAACCTGGACAAACCCATCAGGTGAGATCGATCTGGAGTATGAGCACGCCTGAGTGTTTTTAGCAGAAGAGAAGCTCTTGCATTATTTCTACCCGCAGACGTCTGTCGAGTATCACTCGTCAGCTGGAAATAAAGGCTGTTTATAAATAAAGAGGAAACCCCTTTCCCCTCCTCTCTCTTCTGTTTTTTACCCCTTTATCTAAACCTTGTTCCTCCTTCGGGGTATTCAGTTATACTGTTATGGTGCCCCAGGCCTGCATACTATTTCCAAAATCTTCATCTGACTAACCACTTATCACTGTTTAAAGTGGAAATAATATCATACAGCCTCAGTGAGACAAGGATTTAGTGTGCTGCAATGCACAAATATCCTCTATTATTTAAGTTTAAACCCCACTCATTCAGCAAATCTCAGCTGAGTGAGCAGTTTTCTGTTTATTCTATTTTATTCTAATTCATTCCTGTGATGTCAAAGCTGAATTTTCATCAGTCATTACTCCAGTCTTCACTGTCACATGATCCTTCAGAAATCAATATTCTGATTTGGTGCTCAAGAAACATTTATTTTTATTATTAATCATGGAAACAGGTGTGGAAATTACAATACATTTTTTCAGAATTCTTAAGTATTCATTTCTTTCAAAACAATATCTTACTGACCCCAAACTTTTGAACTGTATTCTGTGTATTATTTAAGTAAATGATAGCAAAACCAGAATTTAAACAAATAATTATAACACATATTACCATGATATATAAATACTTTTTAAATTTAAATAATATATTGTTATTATTTTTAGTATTATTATTTTTCATTTGTACATTACTATAGTATTGAGATTTGGGGCTAGGGGATGTTTAATCGTTGTTAAAAACAAACGAACAAAAACAAAACTGTCCATTCAGGATGATTTGGCTGCAGGTCCTGTTCAGAAGTTCATATTGTGTATTATACGAGAGTCAAAAGGATTATTAAATAAGGTCAAACTAAATATAATTTGATGTTTGATAACTCTCTGCTGTTATCAAATTTAGCAGCAGTCCATTCATAATGCATTCATGTGTTCCTTGTCTACCAAACATCAAAGATCCAGTGGTGTTTCTTTTAGGTGTTCCATTAGCTTTGTAGCTCACGTTCATGACAAATGGATCTACTGGAGGATAAAAGACGACTGAATGGGAACATTCATTGTTGCAGCTTCCTTTTGTCTTTTTTTTAAATGTAGTAACTAACTGGTATCATTTTGCCATCCTGCTTATGGAAGATATTCCTGTGTGCACAATAGAGATGACTGACATTAAAAGACTGTCTCATATTGGCAGTCTTTCTTAGTTTTGCACATGTGCTGCTACCTCCATCCTCTGTCTCCCCTCCCACTGATATACCCCTGAAATTAAACCTCCAGCTCCTTCTAGTGGTTAACATTAGATGTTGCACAGAAAGAGTAATTGTGTTGTTTCCTTTGCTGCTTTCAAATTGAGTTATGATGTATCATGTTTGTTATATAATGTATAAAGGTTTGTGTGAGGGTAAGGATCAGGGGTGGGGACAGAAAACATCATTAGGTGAGAAACAGAGAGTGTTTTGGTGTTCAAATCCCTAGAGCCATGTCTTTTCCTCAGTCCCTTTTATGACAGACAGGGTAAAGTTACTTTGAGAAAATGACGTTCTGTGTGGACAGTCACCATAATGATAGGAATACCAGTGTGTGTGTGTGCACAGAGAAACAATGGTAGGAATTACTTAAAAAAAAAAAAAATCCAGCTGATGAACGATAAAAACATTGACAGCCAATCAGAGTCCATTCTGCGTTTAAGAGCTCACGCATTTAAAGCGGCAGACGACAAAACTGCAGCACTAAAATCTTTATAGTTATCCTTTTTGGTGTGAATGGGCTGTTAGAGTTAGTTTTGTTTTTTGTTTTGTTTTTTCACTAAAACTAGACTAAAATCCCAGATATTTTTAGTCAACTAAAACTTGACTAAACAAAAACAGGATAGGTTGACTAATGGTAAAAAAATAAATACATTTAACAAAGGACTTAGCTGACAAATAGCTGACAAAATGAACACTTATGCAAAATGCAAAAGTTGATGTTTCAGAGGGAAAAGCAAATAATTACGTTTTTTTTTTCTCTCTCTTCTCCCTCTTATTCTCATTTTCCATCTCTCAGTCTTTACAAGACCTGGAGGGTGTATCTCTCTACACGCTATCCCCCAGCAGCCCTTGCTCTCCTACTCTCACACCTTTGGCCACCCAACACCACCTGCAGTTACTCCAAGAACAGCTGCTACAGCAGCAACAACAAACACAGATCGCTGTAGCACAGGTAAGATGTCGATTCTACCCTTTTACACTAGAAGGCGCTACAACTCCATAGAAAATGCAGCAGTTGATTTCATATTTTCAGGTAGTTTCACAATCATTTGCTCTCCACCCAGAGAACAGATTTTCTCCACAACCCTATTCATTTCTCTCTGTTGAAATTATGTCTGAGAGCCTTTGTTAAAAAAGCTCTTACAAGGCCAAATCATTCACCATAACCAGAGAAAGCAAAGAAAAATATAGAGAAGGAGACAGAACACAAAGCTGATAGTCAATCACCGTCTTTATGCTTTCACATGTTCATTTATTGAGTCATTTTTGTCATTCTCTCCCCGACTAATGATATTTGTTCTCATTTGGGATACTGTATAAGGTTCAGATGATGTTGTAGTCATAATGTACTGTGAGAGAGAGAGGAAGCTGATGTGCTCTCAGCTCTGATTTAGCACAGTCATGCTACTGCATAGCAATAGCTTGGAAAAAGAGATTGATGTACATTCACCGCCCACTCAGAGAAAAATTAAGTTGCTCAGAGGTTTCTCTTTCATAGGTATCAGCCTTGTCTCAGATGTTTCTCCTAAAATTCCTTAGAAAATGTCTCAACAACTGAGACAAAATGAATATGGATAGCAGTTTATTTTTAAATATTTAAAGCTTCATTGCCGTTTTTAATTTTAAGTTAAGCTAAAACAGCAAAAAATCAAGATATCATAAATCATGTTTCTTATTTTAATTAATTACCTTAACAAATGTCTTCTTTTTTTTTTTTAAGAATCAGGCTACTCGTGTTCTTGGACAAACTGCATATACTGCATAATGGGTTTTTAAAAGTGTGATGTCTAGACCTGGAAAAGTCATGAAAATGAATAATTAATAAAAAATCAGTTTGCTCTCCATTTATCTCGTTGCTATTAGGGGAAATTGAGATATTAAAGAGATCTTGTTTTCTTTTCTATGGGCTAAATCTCCTAAACATCTGCACAAACGATGAAGCCAACAAAATAAAGGTCTCTTTCATTATGCGTTAAATCACTTTAGAAAAAATTTTGATTAATAGTGTTTAGTTGCCAACACAAGTTAGAAGTTAGAGATTCAACTCTATAGGGCTGGGATTACCTGATCTAAGATTTGTTTCACTCACCATAATCCTCAGATCATATCCTACTTATAAATCATCATATCTTTCAGTAAGACTGCCGTAATTCCTTATAGCCTTGACTGAGTGTGTCCCTGGTGTAGGTGCAGCTCCTAAAGGATCAGCTGGCCGTGGAGACGGCTGCCCGCATGGAGGCGCAGGCCAGAACTCACCAGCTGCTGCTACAGAACCGAGACTTACTGCAACATACAGCCCTACTGGTGAAACACCTCAGCCAACTGGAGATCAGAGTCAGTGAAGCCACACAGAGTAAGACACACATGTGCAAACCCATGAACCCATAAAGCCCTGCAAATTATCTCGCTACAACAAAACAAATGAAATATTTAAATATTTTGCAATAAACCAAAAATATATTGTTTTAAATTGATAATTAATTACTAATAGTTCATAGTTTTATATTGTACCATTGTTTATGATTCTGTAATTTGCAGTGTGTCATGAGAGGAGTAGTTTATTCAGTCAATTACACTATCGTTAAAAGTTATGGAGTTATATATATATATAATATTAATTATATGAATAATATATATATATATATACACTCACCTAAAGGATTATTAGGAACACCTGTTAAATTTCTAATCAACCAATCACATGGCAGTTGCTTCAATGCATTTAGGGGTGTGGTCCTGGTCAAGACAATCTCCTGAACTCCAAACTGAATGTCAGAATGGGAAAGAAAGGTGATTTAAGCAATTTTGAGCGTGGCATGGTTGTTGGTGCCAGACGGGCCGGTCTGAGTATTTCACAATCTGCTCAGTTACTGGGATTTTCACGCACAACCATTTCTTTACAAAGTTTACAAAGAATGGTGTGAAAAGGGAAAAACATCCAGTATGCGGCAGTCCTGTGGGCGAAAATGCCTTGTTGATGCTAGAGGTCAGAAGAGAATGGGCTGACTGATTCAAGCTGATAGAAGAGCAACTTTGACTGAAATAACCACTCGTTACAACCGAGGTATGCAGCAAAGCATTTGTGAAGCCACAACGAGCACAACCTTGAGGCGGATGGGCTACAACAGCAGAAGACCCCACCGGGTACCACTCATCTCCACTACAAATAGGAAAAAGAGGCTACAATTTGCACAAGCTCACCAAAATTGGACAGTTGAAGACTGGAAAAATGTTGCCTGGTCTGATGAGTCTCGATTTCTGTTGAGACATTCAGATGGTAGAGTCAGAATTTGGCGTAAACAGAATGAGAACATGGATCCATCATGCCTTGTTACCACTGTACAGGCTGGTGGTGGTGGTGTAATGGTGTGGGGGATGTTTTCTTGGCACACTTTAGGCCCCTTAGTGCCAATTGGGCATCGTTTAAATGCCACGGCCTACCTGAGCATTGTTTCTGACCATGTCCATCTCTTTATGACCACCATGTACCCATCCTCTGATGGCTACTTCCAGCAGGATAATGCACCATGTCACAAAGCTCGAATCATTTCAAATTGGTTTCTTGAACATGACAATGAGTTCACTGTACTAAAATGGCCCCCACAGTCACCAGATCTCAACCCAATAGAGCATCTTTGGGATGTGGTGGAACGGGAGCTTCGTGCCCTGGATGTGCATCCCACAAATCTCCATCAACTGCAAGATGCTATCCTATCAATATGGGCCAACATTTCTAAAGAATGCTTTCAGCACCTTGTTGAATCAATGCCACGTAGAATTAAGGCAGTTCTGAAGGCGAAAGGGGGTCAAACACAGTATTAGTATGGTGTTCCTAATAATCCTTTAGGTGAGTGTATATTCAGCAAGGACATATTGAATTGATCAAAAGTGACAGTAAAGACATTTATCATTTATTTATTGCTGCTGAAATATTAGCTTTGCCATCAAAAAAATACATCAAAAAAATACATTCAAATAGAAAATTATTATTTAATATTTCAAATTATTACTGTATTTTTGTAAAGCTTACATTAATAAAGCTTATCGGTTACACTATTTGAAGGTGTCAGTGTAATTATATATTTAAGTACTGAGAAATATTAATTAACAACATGTACTTACTATAAGGTTAGGGTAGGATTAGGGTTTGGTTGAGGGTTAGTTGCATGTAATTATGCATAATCTACTGTTATTACTATGGTAAGTACATGTAACATATGTAACAAGGACACTGTAAAATAAAGTGTTACCAGCTTATCTACCCCCAAAAATTGAAGGGAAGTGTATATGAATGAGAATTTAAATACATGTTTTTTTATGTTTTTGGCAGGCTGGAATGTTGAGTTGGTTGGTGTACACTAATCTATTTCAGAGTTTAGTGCAGGAGTTTATTGGGTTTGATTCTTCAGCACTGGGCTCCTTGCCGACTTTCACTCTGAGAGAGAGACTGTGTGTGTGTGTGTATGCAACTATGCATAAGCTTATGCTTGGTGCAGTGGTGGTAGTGTACTGACTAGTTGCTGTCCTGTCATTTGGAGAGTCACAATTGTGCCCCTGAGTGTCTGTCATTAAAGGGCTACTATACAGCCAGTCTCCCAATAGCTGATTTTCCAGTAATAAACTTCATTTACAAGTGTTCAAAACATTCAGTATGACATCCCCTATTGTTTTTGACTATTACAGGTTGGCTATTCAGACTTTTTCTTTTTGCCTTACATTTGAATTTCTCTCTTCTATTAGAAGAAGAATCAACATGGAGTAGTGTCGCCACTCGTTCCCTCTCTCTCAACCTAAAGAACCTCTACACTCCTCGCTCAGACCAGCCCGTCACCTCCACTCCAGCATTACAGCCAGAAAACCCTCCTGTCTCATCCCACGCTGAGTCCTACCTCAATCTGCTCAACCTGCGTGGTGCTCCCACCATTACAGCCAATAGGAATCCAGCAAGTGCAAGAAGTGACGCTGGAGTGGATGCAGTGAGAAAGGACGTTGCTAAGCTAGAAACTCGGAATTCAACGGCACTTGATGAGAGGTGAACACAAGACAGTAGCACTTAAATGGACACACACATATGGAATAATTAGTTTTAGTCTGGCTTACAAAAAATTGCATATGTATATATATATATATATATTCAGTTAAAAAGTTTTACGCTTTTGAAAGAATGTATTACGTTTATTTTAAAATTTAGCTTTGACATCACAGGAATAAATTACATTTTAAAATAATATAAAATAAAAAACAGATATTTTAAATTGTACTAATATTTCACAATATTAATGTTTTTACTGTATTTTGATCAAATGGTGAGAATAGGAGATTTCTTTAAAAAGCATAACCAGAAAGGCAATGTTAGAGCACTTTTGATTGTGTTGAATGTTTCCTTTTCATTAGTCAGTCCAATTGCTCCTTTCCGATCTGTAATTTAAACATACTGTTGGTTAGATCTGAAATTGGAGCTGCAACATCTGGACAAAATAATCACACAGTGTGTCAGTTTGTGGAACAGAGTAGAGCAGCACCTAAACAAACCCAGAAATACAACCGAAAAAGTTTGTGAGATTCAGGCATTATGTGTCTCAGACTCTCCAAAATGTTGAAAACGATCGAGCAGATGTTTATGTTTGTGAAGATATGACTTTTTACCACATTTGGCTGGTGTTTGGGTTTTCTAAAACTAGCTCACATTATCCCACCTCCTCTCTGACCTCCTCCTTTCCTCTGTCCTCCCTCTCCTCACTCCATACACAGACAGCAGACCTGTTGGAATGGATATTGGTTGTGAGCAATGTAAACAAATCTAATGAAAGTGCATTAGAAGGCAGAGAGCAATCTTTCCACTCTGACTTCTGGCAGACAGGTTTCCTTGAACAGTAATGGAAAATTTCTGACCTTTGTTTGGGTACTGCACATTCATTGCTCTCTGTGCATGGTTAGCACCCACGGTAAACAGTTGTTGAGCTCTGCAGCACACATTTCTTCTCTATCGCTTCTTAGAGATGTTTTGCTGCTTTGATTAGCTGTCTTGGTTAGTTGTTTGTCTTAGATGGCTCTATTTTCTGTAGCAAAATGAGTGAAAGAGTGTGATTATGTGTCTTTTTGTGTTCATATATGCTTGCTTGTCGATTTGTGTGTGTGTCTATAAATTTATTCAAGAGTATGTGTGCGTCTGTCTGGGAGAGTGATTTATTTCACAATTATCAGTGTCCCTGTGGATAGCTACAGTCTGTCTCACACATAAAACATTAATTTTCACACTTTATCAGAGCAATTTAGAGCTTGCAGAATACCACACACACACACCTACTGATTTGTTTATATACACTAAACTGACAACACAGGGAAAGACTCAAAATGATGCACAGTCACTCTGACACACTGAAAATACATAAATTAGCATAGCATATATTGTTTTTATTATGCACTATGCATATTATGGTCAGAAGGAAAGTTCTGAGTGAGTTCTGTTTTTTTGTTTAGCCAGCCAAGCACTGAATCCAACTGCATTTTATTAAAGCAAAGAACAATGACCTCTGGCTAGACTTGTTTTGAAAGACAATACTCGTAGCACTTACCAAAATGAGCTTGGATACAGACAGGCAACACTAGACATGGGCTGTGCCTTATATTCACAAATGAACTAGCAAGACACAGGTGGATTTAATCAGGGCATATACAGGAAATACTTGTGGCTGTGTTCAGAATGGAATGCTAATGTACTGCTTACTATATATACTGTGCAGTATATGAAACTACTATGTAAAAACACTGCATCATTGTCAAATGAGCTCAATGAAAAAAAATTATTCTCTATACTGGTTAAATTAATATTTACTAATGTCTCTTTCTAATATCTCCCAGAATTACTTTTTTTTTGTTGCAGATAAACAGTAAATAAATACTCAGTTATGGTAGACTTTCAGAATAAGGTGACATAACTCATATTAATTAATACAGACAAATGAAAGCTGTCTTTGATTTTGTCTGATTTCTAAACTGAAATATTGGCTTAATCACGTTGTGGCTAGTTTTGGCAATCAGGTTAATATGTTTACATGCCGCTTTAATAATTAGAAAATTAATGCTGTCCAGTTTTTGGGGTTAGTCAGATTTTATTTAGTAAGATTTTTTACTTTTATTCAGCAATGACATTAAATTGATCAAAAGTCACAGTAAAGACATTTATAATGTTACAAAGGCAAAAAAATGTATTGCGGTTTCCAAAAAAAAAAAGCACAAAATCAGCATATTGCAATGATTTGTGACACTGAAGTAATGGCTGCTGAAAATTCAGCTTTACCATCATAGGAATAAATTACATTTTAAACACTTATTTTCAATTGTAATATTATGTCACCATTAACATCAAAACATTAAAAACGTTTGAATGAAAGTATATTATATATAGACAGAGAGAGATAAATGAATGACTTAAATATGAGAGCAGAGTATTCAGTTCATTTAATTTGCTGGAGTTTTATTTAGAGTATACTCCAAAACTCTTCTGCATCAAAGTCACAAATAATAAGGAACTAGAGCCACACTTTAGAATCTGTCAGACAGGACGTCAGTGTGTCATGTCATGTGTGTGTCTGCTGGAGCTCAGTGTGTGTCCAGCAGTGACTCCTCACTATGACTGTGGTTTTATGCACCTGCCCATCATTTGTTCATTTATCTGTCACTCCTGGTGTTAATGTCAGTGTGAACTCCTCTGCTGGAGTTAGAATCTGTCCATCCGTCCAGTGCCAGTCATAAGTGCCATCTCTTTTCTTTCTTTATTTGCTTTGAAACCCCTTTCGTCTTGCTCCCCTCTGTTCATGTCTGCTGTTCTTTCATCCCTCTCTACATGTGCTGTTGCTTATTTATTATCTGCCCATCCAAAAACTGTCTCTGCTGATTTTTTTAGATGAATTCAGCGCTGTGGGTCACTGCAGTGCACACTAAGTCAGTTTTCATGGCCATGTGATCTCGAGCTTGTTTGTGTGTTTGTGTTAATGCGAGGAGGGATTTAATGTCATGGATTAGCCTATCTGCTGTTGTATTGATGTTCTATAATCTCCACTCGCTGCTTGATTATTGCTACTGAGACTATTCACAAGTGTGTGTGTGTGGGGGGTGGGGGGGTGGGGTTGTGGACTCAAGGCTGGAATAACACTACATGACTTTTGCCCCAATTTTTAGCCTTGACAAGTCAATGCTAGTTGGCGAAAGTCAGAGCCAGTCTGCAGATTTTCAGCAGTCAGAGCTGACAGATCGCATAATGTATGAAGGGCACAGACACCAATATTTTAGCTTCAGACTTTGATTCCATTCAGTAGGAGGGGCCAGTTTTAGAATACAGAGTTTTCATTTGCCATGCATCTCCTAGCAATGAGGTGTTTGTTTCTGTTTGAGTTTGTTTTGTTTGGAATAACCTGAATGTCTGGTAGATCTTCTGTGATCTTCAGTCATTTGCTGTATGATGCCCAGTTTTTCTTCTGTAACCATTCACAAAGTTGGCAAGTTTATGATGTCTAGTGTCTTAAAATCTGTTCAGATTTTAAAAGTCATGTACTGTATTCCAACCTTTAGGTAAACTTTAGGGAAAAAATTGTCTGAGCTAAATATGGCAAAGTTGCTCTTTAGGGACAAGTCTTAAGTTGAGAAAGCGATTATAGATAAAGCAAATAATGTGTTTGTTTTGTGTTAGGGTTCTGTATAGTACATACCTAAGTAAACACGTGTGTGTGTGCCTACATTGGGGAACATCCCCTCAAGAATAACTATACTAAATGTCTTCATGAAAATGTAAAGATACAGAAAGACGATGTAAGATTTAATTTATTGGCTACTGAATAGATTAATTCATTAGCTCAGTATAAAAGCAGTAGATGTTAATGGTAAGGGAATTGGGCATTATACAATGATAGTAATTGCAAAGTTGCAGTGGGAGTCAGATCGGATGATTTTCTAGATGATTTTCTCAGCTGTTTAGGTGAAGAGGTTTTGTTCGTGTGTGCGTGAAGGGAGAGAGACTTATTTTTGTTTTTCTCTGCTCAGGTGCACGTGTGAGGAGCCTCCCCTTCTGATTATCCACTTCCTCCTGTAACAGCCTTTTTCCTTCTCTCTAATCTTCTTCTAACCCTCTCTGATACCCTCTATCCATCTCATATCCTTACCTGACCTCTCTTCCTTTGTCTGAAATTGCTGATTTCTGTTTCCACTCCTCTCTTCTCTTCTCCACTTTACCAACCTCCTGTGAGTATAACTGTAATTGTACTTTCTTTAATTATATTGACATGCTGAATGGATGATGAATTAGTACAGGGGTGCATGTGTACTTAGATGTCCAGAATGATGGATTTACTTTGCGTGTGTGTGTGTGTCCTGGTACACCTTATGTTGTGAGGACCAAATGTTCCCACCAAGATAGTAATACTAGAAACTTTTTGACATTGTGGGGACTTTTTGTTTTTGACCCCATGAGGAACACAGCATATAGGTTTTTTTAAGTTTTCTGTAATAGGCAGGTTTTGGGTTAGGGGATAGAATATATAGTTTGTACAGTATAAAAATCATTGTTTATGGAAAGTCACTTTAAAACATGGCATGTATATGTGTGTGTGTTTGTGTGTGCGCGCTTCTGTGGTCTGGTTTTACCTACATTGTGCTAAACCTGAAATTACTCCCACAAGAAAAACAGTGATGAGGGTCCAAAGTTCTTGTAATTAAAAACGAAATAAGCATGCTAAATAATAACTAAATAATATATTAAATATATTTTTATTAAAAATGTAAAAATTTAGCTCAGTATAAAAATCATTATGCCTATGGAATGTTCTCATAATGATAGGTGTATCAAGAGATGTAAATACATATTTTATTTTATGGCTGATATTAAAATTTTGTACTATGTTTCTATACAATTCTATAATATTTAAATAAATAAACTTTTAACGGTGTTATTGCATTTTTTAGATTCATTTTAAATGAGTGTTATGACGACAAGGGTGATCTAAATGTAAAAATGGGAGTGAGCTTGAACAATACATCCAATATTGCCTGATATTAATACATTTTTAAATCTAAAAATGGGGGGGTCTAATGCTATTTCATGCATTCTGAGTTTTGTTCAGCTTTTATAAGCAAGGCCCGTTGGGTTTGCAGATCATTGCAGACGGTGAGTAAACTGCATCATATGTCTGTGTTTTGTTAGCAGTCGGCGCGTAAGTGCATATAATGTAATCAACACGAACGTATAGTGAATCGAAAGTTATCCATGGATAATGTAATTCAGTGGCGTAACTTTGTTTTAAAAAGTGGGTGAAGTCGTGAGAAGTCATGTTTAACATGATAGTTCCATCCTTAACGTTACATCTCCTAACTATAGCATAATACAATATTGTCAGTCCCGAGCGCGTGTGCTTTTTTCGGAAAGAGTCGGTACAGCTTATCTGTCTTTTATAAATCTAATAAAACTCAACACTTTTTTGAGATATGAAGGATGCAATACTACTCTGTAGGTACTCAAGATTAACATGAGATTGGCTGAAACTGTGTGTGTTACCCCCCCTTGAATGAAAATCTGTGTGAGGTTTAAGTTTAGGAGTAGGTAATGGAAAACAGTATAAAAACAATAGAAGGCAATGGAAAGTGACTTCTTGGCCACATTGACAAAACAGCAGAATACGGTTGCCAGTCCTGTCTTTAATACGGTTATGTTCACACACAGTTCATTCATTTACAGGAGTGACAACAAGCATTCTATAACACTTGTACATTTTCGGGAATCACAATCACATTCTCGGAAAACCCGCACTGTGTGAAGGGAACCGGTCTGGACAATTAGTTATCTGTCACATCATACAGTTCGAGAGAGCCGCTCTGCGCTGCACAAATGTGTGACTACTGTGTGTTGCAGATTTACGTGTGTGATTTTGCTTTTGGAAACTTACAGCAATGGAGATATGAGCTGTATGTCATCTGAAGGTTAGATACAGTCCCTGTTCTCCACTGGAGCTGCTCCTGTCAGTTATGTCTGATATTACTTTGGTCACTGTCCCTATGGTTACTGGTTAGAGAATACAGGCTTGACTCCCGTTGCACATTCCTACAAGCAGTATTCATGACGCTACTGTCAGTTGCTGTTTCGAGACTCGCACCTTTAAGTAAATGCGGTTGTCAATCCCCAAAAACTGACAGTGTGAATGTAGCCCTTATGCCAGGTTCAGACTACACAATATTTTTGTTTGTCACAGTGTCAGATTTTTCAATTTTGACTCCTAAATTCTTCTTGTGTCATGAACAAGAAACATGTCAGACTACACGTTGCTTCCCGACTAATCATTGCTTGCTGTCTATAACGATGTGTGTGATGTCATAGAGAAGGCAGAACCAAAGTCCCTTTAAGACAAGTAATTTCACTCGGCGGCCATCTTTAAAACACCTCTCGGGCATGCAAGTGCAGCTCCTATCTCTTTGAATAGGGAAACATCAAATTCACTAAAACTGTTCACCAAGCTTACGATTAAATTTCATATTTGAAATCACCAATGAAATATGTATAGACCAATATGGGTCTATGTGTGAGCATGCGGTATGTCATGTTATGGCTTGAATCATGCACCACACTGGCATACATTCTCATTATCAAAGTGAATTAATCTACTGAAGTTTGTTGTGTTTGTGCTTCTCTTGGTGTCAAATATCAACAGGGTTTTAAAGGGAATACATCAGGATTCAAATAATTTACTATGCACATATGTGGACTTCACACACTAAATTCCCCTTCAAGAATTAAATAGGATCTATCTACACATACACACACATTACCATGACCAGGAGCAAGTCTAATGTTCACCCTCAGGAAGCTTTTAATATTTCATCTGATGAACACAATATATCAGTAGCAGCCCCCATCCACATCTCCTGTGCTGCGATGGCTTAACAAGTGCAACATTGAATAATGAGATTTTGTAAATTAAGCTCATTCTTTATTGATGCTATGGCATTTTACACATGACTTAAGGTCATATTATTAGGCTTATTACATGGCTGATGTGGCATTTCATCACAATTCTTAAAGAGCCACTGCTATTCAAGATCTAATATTCACAAGATTTACCAGGGCTCTTGACATTTACAAACACACACACACATATAACAATGTTAATGTACATGTACACTAAAATTCACTGGAATACTAGACAGGAGAGGCATATATTATTAAAAGAAATATTGAAAATGAAATGCCTTGCTTTGGACACCCACAGAAAGATGAGTCAATGTGAGGACCCTGAGATGAGTGCTCTCTGGAAGGATGTGGGGGAGGAGATGTGACAGCGGTTGGTCGGGGGCTAGACAGGATTGCTGATGTGATCGTATGCTAATTAGGGGAAGGAGAGAAAATAGAAAAGAAATTCTTCCACTTGCAGCCAAAGTCCAAGGTCAGATGGCAGAAGCTACTCTGGATATGTTGAATTGTATGTATATTTATTAGTCTATCATTGTACTATTGTTTATACATAGGATTAGAGATTTGAACACCTTGTGTGGCTGATTGGGGGAAAATATATTATTAGTCTAAAATTTTGATAAAACAGATTAAAGAAATCCCATATACTTACAATGAAGGCAGCTCCCAAATTGCATCTAGGGAGCCGAACATCATAGAGACTTGGGGGTGGGCTCTTTAAACTTGAAACAATAACCAATCACTGACCAGCCACCTAGCAACTGCATAGCAACACATCAAAAACCACTCCATACACCTTACAAATTGCATTGCAAAACGCTGACAACCACCCACGAACATTGTGGCGACTTTTTTGCAAGGGAAGCGCCTCTAAGAAAATGTTGCAATTCAACTTGAGTAGCCTGCTATATAGTATCTATTTAATGTATTTATTTATGTTTTTGCATATCATATGATTTGGGTTGCGTTTGCGTGTGTTTAATATGTATGAGTAAGAGAAAAAGACACAGTCTTATGTTGTGCTTTCTCTTTCCCATGCTGAGTGACTGCATTGCAGTTATTTTTAGTAGAGCCATCAATACAAGAACCTGCAGCTCTGTCTCCCATTTTCTCTCTTCCCTCTCGTTCTCTGCTTAATTCACCAAGCAGGGGAACTGTGGGACAGAGATAAGTGCACACACACACAAACACACACACACATATGCAGAATGTAGACTGTCTTGAAGAATTGTGTATGAGCTCTTTTTGATGATTCAGCATTGTGCACTACACAAGTCCCCGCTGTGATTTACTTAAAAATCTATAATCATTTAAAATCAATATTTTTTTTGACTGGATGTGTGTGCGTCACAACGCATAGTAGTAACAATAAGGATTTTGATTCATCCCAGTGATTAGAATCTTTTGCATTGGTTCACTAAAATTATTTGTTCAGCAAAGTCATTAGTTGTGTAAGTCACTGAAACATTTACTCAGCTGATTAAAAACACAGAGTCATCTTATCATAATTTATTAAAATTGGCATGCTCTTACAGCATTTAGTAGGAGACTGTAGAAAGCATCATGTATTTAATAATCATAAATGTTTAACCCACAAATGACAAGCATATCTGTCATATTTACTTTATATTGTCCTCTACCTTCTGGTCATGACGTTTGTCAATATAATTTTTATATTATATATTTTTTAGTTTACATAACTTCCTTAGATTACTTTTAGTATTTATTAATGTTTTCAAATAGCTTTACATTTTTCTTTTAATTTTAAGTTTTAGTAATTTTATTACGTGATTTTGTCATTTTAAAATATTTCTATTTAGCTTTATAATCCTTTCAGTTTTAGTTTTATTAATTTTAGTACTTATTTTGTCATTGAGTTTCCAAGGCAGCATTTCTAAAAAATAAATAGAAATTGTTTTATATAAGTTTTTCTTCTATATTTATATTTTATTTTAGCTCTATTGTAATTAGCAAAAGCTATTTTTAGCAATAACATTGCTTTCAATTATTTTATTATTCTTCCACTTCTTTTTTTCCTTGTGAAACATGTCAAAATGAACTAGCAACACGTTCAATCAGGAAACAGACTGAAGGAAAACAATTCTGTCATGTAAAAGATTTGGCAAAAAGCACATATTTGTTTACAAATTGGAATGCTTCATTGTGTTTGGTTAGTACAAATGTACTATAAAACTTTTATGTTTTATGCTTTTTATGTTTTACTTTTATTGACCTACAAAATTTGCTTCCTTTTTGTGTCCGCAGGTATAAACAAACCATCCCTAAACTGGACCCACCTCCTCAGCCCCTGAACCGCAAGCGGTCAAACAGGACTCTCTCTCCGGGTGTAGAGGCGGTGTCAAGATCTTCAGCTGAAGCCACACCTGTAAATGGGAATGTATTCACAAACGTGAGCGGTAGTTCCTCGTTTCCTGACATCACACTATGTTCCGTTTCTCCAGGGGATTTCTATTCTCACACCAACGGCAACAGCGTGTCATGTTCAGCCAGTGAGGATTCTGGCGTGCGCTCGAATGACAAATCCCTTACATCCCCCCAATCCAGAGACGACCCCTCTGATGACCAGAGCTCTGCGTTCATCTCCACATCCAGTACCTGCAGCAGCTTACCTGAGGATCATCCAGCTGTGGATGGTGGGACTCCACCGCATTTTACCACACCGCTAGGCTATGAGCAAACCATCCCATTCTCTTCACCTATGAATGACACCTGCCTTCATATAAGCCTGAGCGAAGATGAGTTTCTGGAGGACGGCACCTATAATGTCACCACCCCATGCAGGAGTTAGAGTCCCACACGAAATCTGAGAGAAACCAAAATAATAACGACTTTACAGTGTTGAGAAACTCCACAGAACAAAACAGAATGAAGAAGGGAGGATTTTTTGTCATCTGAACTGTGTGATATTAGCCACAAGCTTATACTGTTCTCACACTGCATCCTTGCAAATCCTTGCAAGTTTTGAGCAATGACTCCTCTTTTGTGTCCTAATATCACTCTTTTCTTTATCTACAATGCCCTAAAATGATTAAATCTATAAAATTTGCTGAAAGAATATGTAGTATGATACAGAGTAGACTACTAATAACAGATGGATAGTGTATTTTTTTTTTGACTGAAAATTAATAGTTATTTTTAGCCTATAAACAAGCAACGAATGAAGTGCATTGGCTCCTTGAATAGGATGAATAGGAACTGTTTCAGTTTTTGCTGCCAATGTGTGTGTTTTTTATATTATAAGTTCAGATGCTTTTTTATATGCTTATATGCTTTTTTTTTTTTTTAGCGCAAATTGATTTATATATTGTTTGAATGTTATTTGGATGTTTAAAAGCAGTTATGTAGCAAAGAAACAGAAGTATGTTAGCATAAGGCTGGTGGCTGGTGAAAAATAGTTAATGGACATATAGAAATATGAAGAAACTGAGGTGGAAAAATGTATTTTGTTGCAGGAATTCACAGACTGTGCATTTTGTTTCATGCTGTCAGATGTGTGAATGAATAACTAAGTAAGACAGCTTGAGTGGATAGATGACTGCAGACAAAAAAAGGACATGCTTATATCTAGGCATCTTGAAGGGCCGAAGTTTCTCTTTGATTCTGAGGCTTCACCAATCAAGGTAAAATGAGGGACCATCATCATCACTTTTTCCATGTGGAAAAAAAACAGGGAGAATAGAGGTGTTGCATTTGCAATAGATTAAATAATTTTCACATCCTATGAATGTGTACTCACTACACATCTCACTGCTTTTCTCAGTGTCATACTGTTTTCCTTATGATCCTTTCTTCAAATAAACCACCAGATCATCTGCTTAGGAACTTAAAAACAAAACTGAGGCTTAGTAAAGCAAACGTTTCTGATCATTCCCACTTGTGTGAGTCAGTTCAACTCTGAATGCTTTTTTCTTATTATTTAAACTGTATCTCATCTAATTCAAATATAAAAAGTACTATAAATGTTGATATCCAGATCATGGTCAGCTTTATTTTAAACAGACTGGAACACTCAAGACTTGTATGACCTTAAACTGTGAAATAACTGTGTCACTTAATGAAAAACAAACAGCATTTTAGTGTTTTGTAATGAGGCACAACGCACAGAGCTGTGGGTTTGTGGATCACACAAAACTATAATGTATCAGGGTGAATAATAATGAAAAGAGGCAGATTAGAGGTAGGTTGGACAGAAGAATGAACAGGAGGGATTCATGTCATTATGAAAGCAATGGTGAGCAGGTGCTTTTTGATGATATGGGTTAGCATGACACCTCGAGAAGAGGGGAAGGGAAGAGAAAGGGAAAAGATGTTAGTAAAGGAAATGGAAAAGAGAAAATAAATGGTGTTTTAAATGTATTGTTCAAATAAATACATTGTTATTGCTGAAAAAGAGATGAATGAATAAACTGGCAACTTTGTTTTTGGACTAAAATGTAAATCTTCATTTATTTATATTTTTGGCTAAATTAGTGTAAAATAAGTTCAGTTTTTTTTTATTAATTTTTTTAAATATATTTGTAAAAAATATTTTACAGACTAAAACCTAATCTGAGAATTGGGATATTAAATATTACTAAATAATCCTGTGCAAAGCAAAGCTTTTCAAAGCAAAATAATCATGCATGTGGATTATGCCAAATGACTACTCCTAACTGACAGCAGGTTGTTGTTGTTTTTTCTATAATCAGTATTCATCTTTTTTCATTACCTGTTCTCACATTCATGTTTGACATAAGGGTTGACCTTTTTCTTTCTTACTGTCTCTATCAATCCGGTCCACCAGACAAGTGCCTAGTCATTTTATAGTATAGGCTGAGGGTCTCTCCCTCTTTCCCATTCCACTTACAGCAGAGAGAGGGGAAGCACTTTCCTACAGGATATTTATTTCAAGGGGCACAGGATATTCCTCTTACTTCAGCCTCCTTGAGATAGTAAGTGAGCAGAGGGAATGATAATAATGGATAAATGCATGAAGGAGAGGGAGACTCTTTAGTCCAGTCGATATTTCAGCTCATGTGAGCCTCTCACTTTTGCAGATGCAATTGTGGGCCCTTCTGCACTAGGGATACTCTATACTCTCAGTAAACCATTAGTACACATATTCTACCTGCTAGGATGGATTTAGATAAACAAGAATAAGGGGAAAGAAGAAATGGCTGCACTTAGGATATTTCCTAAAAGACAGAATATTTTTACTATAAATATTTAATCTCTAATCTCTATCTAGATTAATCTTTTAGACATTTTACAATACCTGAGAAAATAAGCAAATGAAATGGATAGAATTATATGTTTTAAAGATTGCAAATAAAGTGTAGCTTAGTGTTTTTGCCACCCACTGATAATCCTTTTACCATTTATATTTGCCACCCCCTCAAGGAAAAAATTAGGCTACTATGACTGAATTTGAGAATCATCTACTGTCCAAATGCACTGCCTTCCGTCTGATTCGATTTGTTGCGTCACAATAAAGCTATAACTCTTTGAGTGAGTGGGAGAACAAGCACTGTGGACTTAATCATTATTTACTAAAAAATAAAAAGCTCCATCTTCCCCAGCTCCACCTGTATAGATCTACTACAGGGGTGATTCATGTATGCTTGTACAGCAGCAGCATGTCGTGTGTACTGGCAGTAGCAAGTTCTGTACTTGCTCTACAGCAACAGCAGCAATAAAAGCAGCAGCAGCGTAGTAGATCTATTCCACCAAGACCAAACACATTAACATTGTCACTCATTACCATGGCAAACTCAGACAGTTGTCATTACAGAAATAATCATTATAATAAAAAAGTACAGATTTTAACTGTCTGGTGCATGAAATATTTTACCTGAAATTAAAGGAGTTATTGATGTGGATGTCTGATTGCTCGTATGGCATATCTTTGTGTGTGTGGAGAGTGAAGAACCGCTGAGGAGGAGCTTGCTTTATACTATAGGAGTGTTGATGCCCTTCCACCTAAAATTTAAAGGGCTTTATATTGATTGACAAAAATATCTGTGATTAAATGCACCAGCAGATGTGTCTGTGTTCAAAACACACAATAACACACCATCTGTCTGTATATATATATATATATATATATATATATATATATATATAGTATTTTTGTATATTTGTATGGCTTTAGATTAACTGATAAACGGTATACCTTGAATGCAATGTGAGTTGCTTCAGAGTAGTATAATAATTATGTGGGTGTAATGTAGTATTGTACATGCACTACAGCAGAACGCCATACTTTCACACCAGTGAGGTGTAGGCTGTTTACCAGTGTGGTTGCTTTATATTTCCTTTCCAGTCTGCTAGGTGTACCTTTGCTCTTGTCGACAGTACTGTGGAGAGTACTGTCCCCATTCTTTTATGGGGTTAGAATTAAATTGAGATTTGCAAATAAATGTAAAGAGATTCACAAAAATGTATCAAATTCACAAATAAATAGATTAAGATCCACAAATAAATGTAAAGTGTTTCACAAAAAATCATCAAATTCACAAATAAATAAAATGAGTTTAGCAAAAATAAAAAATATTTACAAATGTGTTATGTCACAAACACAACTCTGCCTGGCATTCGTTTGTGAATCGCTTTCTGTGCATTTGTGAATTGCTTCTTGTGCATTTGTAGATCTCCACATGCATTTGACAAATAGCAAACAACGGGAATTGTAATACACGTATTTAATGTTTAAAATACTATTTATAATGCTCTATAAATCGTTATCCACTGAGCTGTTCATATGCATCATTAAAACTGCATGACTGAAGAAGTAGGAAACGCGGTTAGCCGTTGTGTGACAGTAATTTCACCTATTACACAAACTTGCATGTTTATCACGAGGTTGAATCCAGTTATTCATTAGTCAGCTACTTATTGATGCTTTTCTGTTCTATCTTGAATAATGTGACGCTTCCATAACGTTTGTTCCCATAACAGAGATGTCAAGCACTGTTTCTCTGGCATTTCCAAAGGCTCATAAAATATAATACTGTGGCTTAGCTTGATACGCAGTCTAATGGTCAAACGAAATCCAAATTTTAAACATCTTTTACTGTACCAATTTCCTATTTGAGCCTATGCAGATGAATGAGCAGTTTTATTTCGGGGCAAATTATGAGAACAGTTAGGCTTGTTCAACTTCATGCAGCGCTGCACAGACCGATCGGCGGCTGACTTGAAGCAGTGCATGCCGGTTAGAAATGTTGTCCTACTTGAGACAGCGCCGACGCCACGTGACTGTGACGTATGCCATCAAAGCACCACGAGAGTGATTCGAGAGCAGACGGCGGGTGCATTCTGCAGCTTCTTCAGTGCCGCTGTACGAGCGCTGATGACGACACAACTGTTCCATGATTGGCCAGATTCACCGCATGACACGTGTGTTTCTTGTCATTTCCTAGACTGGGTAAACCCAGCCTGATCTGCCGGTGATTTGATTTCGCCCTGCAACTCAGTCTGGAAACCTGTACATTCATTTCTACTGCTTCTGTTACACTTTTGCGGGAACCAATCACAGACTGGCTTATCCACCTGGCGCGCTATTGGCGGGTTTAACACGATGACGGATAGAGAAGCGATGGGTCGTTGCCCATTGATCACGCCTCTTGTGGTCTGATTGGTTGAAGGACTATCCAATTGCATACAGAGTCATTTGAATTATGCTCGTTATCACTCCTCTTGTGGTCTGATTGGTTGAAGGACTATCCAATTGCGTACAGAGTCATTTGAATTATGCTCGTTTATCACGCCTCTTGTGGTCTGATTGGTTGAAGGACTATCCAATTGCGTTCAGAGTCATTTGAATTATGCTCGTTTATCACGCCTCCTGTGGTCTGATTGGTTGAAGGACTATCCAATTGCGTACAGAGTCATTTGAATTACGCTCGTTTATCACGCCTCTTGTGGTCTGATTGGTTGAAGGACTATCCAATTGCGTACAGAGTCATTTGAATTATGCTCGTTTATCACGCCTCTTGTGGTCTGATTGGTTGAAGGACTATCCAATTGCGTTCAGAGTCAATTGAATTATGCTCGTTTATCACTAGATGGGAAACTCTGAGTTTTGGGTTTCAGAAAAGCTAAACTTCGGTAGTTCAATCAACTCTGAGTAGACTAACTCCGAGTTAAGCGTGTGCACCACGACTATGAAAAGCCACGATCAATGGAGCTCCGAAATTACGATTCACCATGGCAACAGCACCCAACAAAAAGACGTCTGCATACTTCTGGGTAAAACGTAAGTTAAATTCTTAATCATCGTTATAATATCAGAGGTGAAAACTGGCAGAACAGTAAGTTATTGAAATAATATTAATTTTCATGGTATCCCACGGGCAAAAAAAGAAGAAAAAAAAAAGTGGTAGCAGCTAAAAATTAAGTATAAAAATATAATTTAATCAGGTAAAGCTTTAAGCATAAAAGGTTCATGGGTGTAGGATTCATGACTTTACAAACATTTGACATATTAAATAAATATCATTCAGTGTCTATTTCAATGTGCAGCAGCTTTTTCCTTATAGTCTAATGCTCTTTTCACATAATGTTCTCTAATTCAACCTGTTACATTTGTGAATTAGGGTAATCAAATTAACATTTGACTTCTACTCAGGCCAACAGCAAAGAAGGAAGAGGCTCGCAAAACACCAGCACTGACAGATGAAGAGGAGATGGAGGAAGAATATTAACAGAATATTAAAACAGGAAAAAAAAAAGAACTGTTGCTTTTGTATTTAGCAAATAAAGATGACCAAATAAATTGTGAATAATTTGTGTTTACTTAACACCTGTGGTGTATGGCATATATTTCAGACCCTTCCTTCTGGTATTCTCCCATTCTATATAGTAATCTTTCATTTTTCATTTTTGAAAGGTGCGATGATGGGAATATGCATATCAATGCATCATGGAAATCTTAAAAGAAATTCTAATTATTAGGTTTCTTCCAAAGGATGCAAAAAGATATCAAGTGAACATCATTTAACCTGATTTCTACACCACTGCCCTGCAATCCTGTGAAACTCCTCTTTGATGCTCTCATGGGTTTGTGCCCAGGAAACAACACAAACATATTCAGAAAGAGCTCACGTGAGGGTGAGGCAAACTTTCCTTACCTCTCTGCATACAGCAGCCTTACTAATGTGCTCTGCATCTCTGATATTATATAGAAAACTATCATTAAAACATGGTACTGCTCAAATAAATATGCATGTGGATATAGCAAGCAAAAAAATCCTCTCCTGACATGTATGTAACTCCCTACAAATTACTGCAGTCTCCTCATATACAGGATGCTATTTGTGTCATTTTGACAGTGTCCTCTTGATGAAAATATTCGCAGTGAAGGAATGTACCTGCACTGCAAAAAAATGCTTTTCTTTTGTCTTGTAATTTCCAGTCAAAATATCTAAAGATTCTTAAATCAATGTGCATTTTCTAGGCCTAGATAAGAAAAATTACATAAGTATTTAGTCTTGTTTCCTGGGGGACAAAAGAAAAAGCTAATTTAAGTGCAAATTATATGCCAATAGGGTAAGAAAAAATACTCAGTATGAAAAGCATTTGTGCAGCGTGAATGAATGAATGATGAATTTAAACACTGCTGGCGCTTTAAAAAGGGAGAGGAGACCGAAAGAAACTCTAGGTTTACCGAAGAAAACCTGCTCCAGACCATGTTAGGTTCACAGAGTAAGTTACCCTGGTAACTGACTCTGAGTATAAGTTACCTCTCTTTCAGAAACGGGCTTGACTTAGCCTGCTTTCTTGGGTTTAACATACCTCCCATTCTAAAACAGAAACTCAGAGTTCCCCTCATTTCAGGGTTAACATACTCAGAGTTTTCACTTAACCTCCTTTCTGAAATGGGCCCCAGATGTATCTGTGTTCAAAACACACAATAACACACCACCTGTCTGTATATATATATTGTATATACGTCACTACGGTAAGCAGAAAGTGTCCAACTTCACGTCTCTGTTTGCAGCTCCTCCCCGCCTGCACACGGTAACTCTCGCCGATCGTTTACATTCCACAGCCGTTGACGAACACACCTATTTTTTTAGGGCAAGACTGCCCTGATTGTAAAGCAATTCGTGATTGGTTGGAGCAAGTGTGTGCTATGATTGGTCAGCGCAAATGGCTGTTATCTGACTGGCTTAAGCAGACAGTGGGTGGATTTAAGCTGCAAGTCTTGATCAGAGCCGTTGAAAAACTTCGCTTTCAAACAACTTCAAACTTCCGGAATCCGGATCGACAACCCGACCCTTTTGAAGAACCAAGAAAAAAGCTTCAGCTCACGAACGCTCTGAGAAAAACTACACCACACGTGTCTTGCTTTATTCAGCACAAAACCCCATGCAAGTAACCACTTTATCGAACATCAGATGCGTTTAAGCTGTGCCTCCTTTTTAAGGTGGTTCTTATTCATAGCTGGCTCTCGAGGTTAACTGTTTGTGAAATTGGCATTCCGTGATCTTTCTTTCTTTCTTTACTTTTTCGTTATTCTGTATATGGGCCATTCTACAGAATTGGTGCAAAGTCAGAGTTGGAAACATCTTGCAATTTTTATTTTTTTCCCCACAAATTTTGCATGTATGCAAATTGTATAATATCCAAGGTACACATTTCTAGTAATTGTGCAGTTAATTCTCATATTGTATTTTCAGAAAATGCTGGAATATTTTCATTTTCCCCTAATTTGTCACTACCGAAACACAATAATAAATAATTTATTAAGAAGGCTTATAATGACCTATTAAGATTTTGTTTACATCTACCTTGTAAATATATATTTTTTTCTATTTTTTAAACATAGTTTTTACAGGTAAAATCAATAACAATTACAATTTTAATAATATTTTAAGTGTAATTTATGAGATCTGTTGTATATTGAATCCAATCTTTCTTTGTAGAAGGCATAAAGTTTATCATACTAATTTCAAAGTTAAGGATTCATTAGTTTGAATAGGCATTAAACCAAAAACTATCATAACATCTTAGTTGATAATTCAGTATGCTTTATTTTTGACAAAACATCCCATGTTTCGGTCATGACTGCACATTTTCGGTAGTGACAGTAATGTTTTGGTAGTGACCACAATACTTAGTTCCCTTTCGAGGGAACTCGCGCTGCGTCACCGCTTTGGGAACGCCTCTGCGTGATTGCGTCGTGAAGCACATGTGTAATCAGTCCAATGGAGAGACGGAACGTCATAGGCGGGTGACGTCATCGACCCGGAAGGTATAAAGCATACCGGCAAACAAACGCCGCTAGCTTCTGTTGCTTTCAGCAAGCGCTCTGTGTCATTGTCATTGTCAGAATTTGTGTTTGTGTCTGAGTTCAGACTTCTCTTGTTTTCTCCTACAAGTTTGCACACACACTGACATTTAGAGAGACATTATGGCGAGCGAGCAGCGTTACAGAAAGTGTGTTCCTCCCTGCTCTCGTCACATCACGAGCGGGGATACACACTTGATGTGCGTTGTTTGTTTGGGTGAACAGCACGCCCAGTCGGCTCTCGAGGGGGCCGGCTGTGAGCATTGTGAGGCTTTGCCTATGAGAGTGCTGCGATCCCGCCGGGCACTTTTTGAGGAGGGTGTCCCGGTTCGCGTTCCCCGCGGCACAGGCCCCGCTGTTGCTGAGGCACAGCGGCAGCTTATGTCGTGGGGTTCGCAGATGGATCTGTCAGAGGGGTTAGAGACGGGCCCAGCCCTTTCTCTGCCCTCACCTGGCAGATCCAGTGCTGCCTCTCTGGGTTTGGGAGCCCGCCCCGCGGTTTCTCCCACCCAGGGGGCAGCCTCAGCGCTGCTTTTATCGAGCTCTGAGGAGATCGATATTTGCAGCGTTGACGCGGGGGTTGAAGACTCGCCACTTCAATCCCCTGCTGGTGAGGAGCTAATGGAGGTGCTGTGCAGAGCTGTGGCCAAACTAAACATTGACTGGCCACAAGAGAATCAAGAGAGCGTCTCGTCCAAGAGCCGTCTGGACGAGCGCTTTCTCCCCACCCGCTCTGCTCAGCCTCCACGTCGGAGTTTACCGTTTTTCACGGATCTCCACACTGAGGTGTCGAGAACGTGGAAGCGGCCCATGTCCTCTCGTGTCTTCAGTCCCCATACGTCCGTGTATAGTAACATCCAGGGGCTGAAGAAGCATGGGTATGGTTCGATGCCGAAGGTGGAGGAGACGCTTGCGAGCCATCTCTCTCCTCAGTCGGCATCGGCCATTAAAACTCCGACCTTGCCCACCAAACCATTAAGAACCACCTCCTCTTTGGTGGGCAAGGCGTACTCGGCAGCGGGTCAGGCCGCTGCGTGCCTGCACACTATGGCCATTGTGCAGGCATACCAGGCCGACCTGCTAAGAGACCTGGGGTCCAGCCAGGAGATCGGAGCAGACTTAGTCAATGAGCTCCGATCTTCAGCAGATTTAGCTCTCCGAGCCACCAAGGAAACGGCCAAATCTATAGGCCGTTCTATGGCAGCCCTGGTGGCTACGGAGAGGCATCTGTGGCTTAATCTGACCGAGATTCGGGAGAGAGATAAGAGCTTTCTGCTTGATGCGCCGCTGTCTCCTGACGGCCTGTTCGGTGACGCTGTCACTACCGTCACCGACAGGTTTCAGGAGGCAAAGAAACAGTCTGCGGCGCTCAAGCAGCTCCTCCCAAGAAAGCCCCAGGCCTCGTCTGCTGCTGTGCGGAAGCAGCAGACACCGAGTACAAGCTCCGTACACCGGGCGCAACAGAAACAGAGTGTCGCTACTCGTACTCCCCCTCAGAAAGGGTGGGGCGGTGGGCGACACCCCCAGACGCAGCCCTCTAGGGGTAGAGCAGATCTGCGGACTGTTCTCATCTCTAGGAAGGCTGCGTCTAAGAAGCCCTGACGCCAGTGGGCCCAGGGCAATGAGGGTTTCCCCCTTCGGGAACAGGCGGTGTTCACCTCAGCATACGGTGCCCGTCCTTTTCCGGTACCCTCACAGGGTCTCTCCACTAACCCCGCCCGAGTGCCGGGGCGTGGAAGGCCCTCGCGAGTCATCCGAGGATGGCCCGCGTCCTCCAGACAAGGAGGTGGCGCTGTCGAGTCAGTCGTTCCCTGCCGGTCATCCGCTTCAGGGCGCTGTGCTCCCAGCACTCAGTATACCAGAGGTCAGTCTCGAGGGACTGGTACCCCTAGTAGATTTTTTGCCAGAATGGGAAAAACTGCCAAATATATCTCGTTGGGTCCTGCAGATAATAAGATCAGGGTACGCCATCCAGTTCAGGTGTCGTCCACCCAGTTTCAAGGGGGTCCTACCTACCTTGGTGGGCCCCGAGCAGGCTCTGGTTATGACTCAAGAAGTCCAGACCCTCCTACGGAAGGGGGCCATAGAGAAGGTCCCTCTCTCCGACAGGGAGTCAGGATTCTACAGTCGCTATTTTATAGTGCCAAAGAAGGATGGGGGGTTGCGCCCCATTTTGGACCTGCGCTCTCTGAATCGCGCAGTGGCAAAGTTCAGGTTCAAGATGCTTACACTCAAACATATCGTGTCCCAAATCAGGTCCGAGGACTGGTTTGTCACGATAGATCTCAAAGATGCTTACTTCCACATCTCCATCCTTCCGCAGCACAGGAAGTACCTGAGGTTCGCTTTCGGGGGACAAGCGTACCAATATCGGGTGCTTCCCTTCGGTCTAGCCCTATCACCCCGCACCTTCACCAAGTGTGTAGACGCGGCATTAGCCCCCTTGCGTATGCAGGGGATCCGCATTCTCAATTATATCGACGACTGGCTGATTTTGGCTCAGTCAGCACGTCTGGCGGTTCAACATCGAGATGTTGTTCTCGCACACATGAAGAGGTTAGGGCTGAGGCTCAACCTCAAGAAGAGCGTTCTTTCTCCAGTACAGAAAATAACGTATCTGGGTGTGTGTTGGAATTCGATCCTGATGCAGGCCCGTCTATCAGAGCCTCGCGTAGGGTCGATTCTCTCAGCTGTGAAAGGGGTGAAACTAGACCAGCCACTCACTGTCAAACAGTATCAGAGACTGTTAGGCCTGATGGCAGCAGCGTCCAACGTCATTCCTCGTGGCCTGTTGTACATGAGACCTTTACAGTGGTGGCTCAAGACCAAGGGTTTTTCCCCGAGGGGAAATCCCTTTCGCGTGATCAAGGTAACGCGGCGATGCCTCCGCGCCTTAGTCATGTGGAAGGACCCTCGGTTTCTAGCCCAAGGCCCGTTACTGGGGCGGGTCACTCTGACCACGGATGCCTCCCTTACGGGTTGGGGGGCGACCATGAGTGGTCGCTCGGCCCAGGGCCTGTGGCAGGACTCTCATCGTGCGTTGCACATAAATTGCCTGGAAATGCTTGCTGTGTTCCAGGCTCTGAGGCATTTCCTGCTGTATCTCAGGGGCCATCATGTTCTAGTTCGCACAGACAACACATCGGTGGTCTCCTATATAAATCACCAGGGGGGTTTGAGGTCTCGCCCTTTGTACAAGCTGACTCGTCAAATCCTCCTGTGGGCCCTGGGGAAATTGCTCTCAATCAGGGCAATCTACATCCCAGGGCGCCTGAATATGGAAGCAGACATCCTGTCGAGGCAGGGGCCGAGGCCCGGGGAGTGGAGACTCCACACCGAGGTGGTGGAGCTCCTCTGGCAAAAATTTGGCAGAGCCGAAGTAGACCTTTTCGCAACTCAAGACAACACTCATTGTCGTCTATGGTTTTCTCTAACTCCTCCAGCTCCCTTGGGACTGGACGCCATGGTACAGGAGTGGCCGAGGCTGCCCCTGTACGCTTTCCCCCCGATCGCTCTGCTTCCGGGAGTTCTAGAGAGAGTTTGTCGGGACGGTGCCCATCTGCTCCTAGTAGCTCCGTTCTGGCCAGCCCGGGTTTGGTTCTCGGACATTGTGTCGCTCCTCAACGGCTCTCCCCTGGAGATTCCGTGCAGGAGGGACCTGCTCTCTCAGTCGGGCGGTGCCTTCCTGCACCCACGCCCAGAGCTGTGGAATCTGTGGGCTTGGCCTCTGAGGGGGCCCAGCTCCTAAGCTCCGGTCTCTCAACCGAGGTTGTGGAGACCATCCTACACTCTAGAGCTCCCTCCAAGAGGAAACTGTACGCATTGAAATGGAGACTCTTCACCTTATGGTGTAGAGATCGCCTGTGGGATCCAGTTAACTGCCCTGCGAGCGCGGTGCTGGAGTTCCTGCAGGAGAAATTCTCCGCTGGGTTAGCTCCCTCCACTTTGAAGGTGTACGTGGCGGCCTTAGCAGCTTACCACTCTCCTTTCGATGGTGTTACGCTCGGGCGACACCCCCTAGTTACTCGTTTCCTCCGTGGCACTATCAGACTGAGGCCTGCAGTACGCACCAGGGTGCCGGCCTGGGACTTATCTATTGTCCTTCAGGGCCTTTCTCAGGCTCCCTTCGAGCCCATTGAAGAAATTTCTGAGAAACTCCTCACTTTAAAGACCATCTTTCTGCTGGCTATCTCTTCTTTAAAAAGAATAGGGGACTTACAAGCCCTCTCTGTGGCACCCTCGTGCTTGGAATTTGCTCCCGGTATGGCTAAAGCTTTTCTGCACCCCAGACCGGGGTACGTTCCTAAGGTTCCCACTAATACTGTGAGACCCATAGTACTTATGGCCTTTTGTCCACCTCCCTTTCTGACGTCCGACCAGGAAAGATCCAATCTGCTTTGCCCTGTTCGCGCACTAGACGCTTATGTCCACAGAGCTGCCCTGTGGAGAAAATCAGAACAGTTGTTCGTGTGTTACGGTCCACCCTCGAGAGGGGGTCCGGTCTCTAAGCAGAGAATGAGCAAGTGGATAGTTGAGGCTATTTCACTTGCTTATGAGGTGGGCAGCCTTCCCCTTTGGCTGTCCGGGCACACTCGACTAGGGGTATGGCTGCCTCTCGGGCATTCCTAGCAGGGGCCTCCCTGCAAGACATCTGTGATGCGGCGGGGTGGTCCTCGCCGCTCACTTTCGTGAGGTTTTACGAACTTGACATTACTCCAGGGGCTCGGGTGCTCGCCTTTTAGACAATGCACAGGCGGGCATCCGGCTCCTATGGGGACGTGGGTATTCTCGTTCCCAAAGCGGTGACGCAGCGCGAGTTCCCTCGAAAGGGAACGTCTCGGTTACGACTGTAACCTTAGTTCCCTGAGTAGGGAACGAGACGCTGCGTCACCCTGCCATACTCCCCGCATGCCCGCAAAAGCGTCTTGCTTCACTCTACCACAGAAGCTAGCGGCGTTTGTTTGCCGGTATGCTTTATACCTTCCGGGTCGATGACGTCACCCGCCTATGACGTTCCGTCTCTCCATTGGACTGATTACACATGTGCTTCACGACGCAATCACGCAGAGGCGTTCCCAAAGCGGTGACGCAGCGTCTCGTTCCCTACTTAGGGAACTAAGGTTACAGTCGTAACCGAGACGTTTCCCATGGCTGAATCAGACTGCCAACATTTTATGTTAATACAAATAACTAACTATGTTGCACATATGCCGTCAGCACATATAGCAGACACACATCTGACAGTAAATATCTGATAAGAACACCTATTCTACACTTTGGGTCTTGAGGTGCAAGAGAGAAGAGGTATGCACAGATTTTTCTACCTAAAAAAACATCTTACAATGTAGATTGTTTCAAAACCACTTTGTTTTATTTTCACAAAATGTCCATTGCAATAGACAACAGAATTATTTTAGTGTACAAAATGGTCTCACTTAATGTCATATAAAATGGATTCCATCTATAGCCAAAAATGACAGTAAATCAAGGAACAAATCTAACCTCCATTCCACTCTTTCATGTTTAATTTTTTTTTCTTCATAACTTCCTAACTGATTGTCCATTTCTACATCTCATATATACAAAATATGAACAATGTCACCAACATTGTGCTTATGAGTTATTCAGATAAATCTCCAGGACCACTGTACTGTGTGTGTGTGTGTGTGTGTGTGTGTTTACATAAAACATTAATTTCAGGATACTTTTTCCTTGGTTCTAAGGAGTATTCAACAGGTTCCCATTCAGTCGGTCACTCTTGACGCCACGTCGGAGTACCGACGAATAGGAATCTCGCTAGCGAGAGCCAATCTACTTCGAGTGTAACTAAACAAGCCAATGCACATTGGCATGCAATGATTGCACCAGCTGCTCATGCCACTCAGCGTGGGTATAAATGAGGCACAGGTGCTTGCATCAAATTAGCTTTTTGCTTCGGAGCCGAGCGGTGGATGGTTTGTCCTGAAATCACTCTCTACAAAGCATGTGTTAACATTTTAACGAGTAAAGCTCTTCGGGATGGACCTCTCCTCGTTTGGTGTTGGAGTGACGGCACTGCAGCGGGGTCGATTTTCTCTCTTTTTCTATTTTGTTTTATTGAGCAAAAACAAAAGGCTGTTCTCACAGCTGGTTCGGTGCGCTATAAAGAGCGCTGAAAAGCCGTTTTCACGGCTGGTAAGAGATCGCCTTCTATGAGAGAGAGAGCGCGCATAACAGGCTGCACTTTTTCCCTGTCTGTGTCGCCATGACTATCCCCCTGTGTGCTTCAGCACCGCGGAGTGCAGTTTCCCTAGAAGAGCTACACAGATAGAGCTTGCGTCTTTTTAAAGATGACATTCTACCTGTGTGTTTCTGGTTGCGGTTGTTTCCTGTCCTCACTGACGGCCACGAGCACTGTTTCACATGTCTGGGCGTATGCATGCTGAGACGGTGTTCGTGGGTGGTTCACGTTTTCTAATGAGAACATGACCACGTCGGCAAGCTTGAGTCCCCTTTGTTGTTGGCCAGCCGCCACTCGTGTGTAAAAGCACAGCCGCGGGTCTGCTCGACACTCTGGGAGACCGCGGAGATCAGCGAGAGCTGCCCGCAGGGGAAACCCGGTGGGACCTCACGCTTCTCTACGTGTTGTGTGCCGTTGAGTGCCGGGCTGCAGCGCGGGTTGTCACGGTGCGCTGTCCCCTTGCCTATTTCCTGTTGTAGCGCCCTCCCTGGTGGCCAACAGGAGAGGTCTACTTCAGTGAAATCGCTGGGGTGACCTGAGGACCTTCTCCTTCGGGGAACCAACCCCCTAGGGCCCCTCCCCCTCTAGCGCACTGCAAGCTGTGCAGCTTCTGGATGGAACTGCTGGTCCTTCTTATGGAGGAACCTAGCATTTCATTCGGGGCTCCAGCTGAGGATCAGATGTCAATCGCTGCATCGGAGAGAGGGCTGTTGTGCTCTGGAAATGAGGATGATGCTGAGCCCACTGTAATGGTGTGTGCTTTGCTGAATCAGATTCAGATGTGCATGGAAAACTTGGCAGTATGGAACTACTTTGGCGCCATAGATATGGAACGCCAGGGGGGCCAAAACTGCATACGTTTTTCCTCTCTCACTACCCTCAACGGTGGGGTGGCTGTGCGCAGACCACCTCCACCCTGCACTTTAATGCACGAGGGTAGTTCTGAGTCGGGGTTGAGCTGCGCATGTTGACTAACCGCAAGCCTTCTCACGTACCCTCTGCCCACTCGTGGAATCAGGTAAGTGTTGCACAGCACACTCACACCCCCAGCCGCCCCAGCCCGGTACCTGCATTCCACCTCGCTGCCCCACGGTGGGTACGCCGGTGGTCTCTTTGGTCCCGCTTGCACGGTCTCTGTGAGCCTGGTTAGCGCTCCCCAGTCCGTCTCGCTGGCTCATCCGGAGCATCAGGCTCGGCTATGCGATTCAGTTTGCCCGGCACCCTCCCAGGTTCAAGGGCATCCGCTTCACTTCGGTGAATGCCGCAGATGCCCATGTTCTGCGTGCAGAGATCGCAGTCCTACTGGCGAAGGACGCGATAGAGCCGGTCCCTCCAGCCGATATGAAGACAGGCTGCTACAGCCCGTACTTCATTGTACCCAAGAATTTTGGTGGGTTACGGCCAATCTTGGACCTGCGAGTCCTGAATCGGAGCCTCCACAAGCTACCGTTCAAGATGCTCACGCAGAAACGCATTTTCGAATGCATCCGTCCCCAAGATTGGTTTGCAGCGATCGACCTGAAGGACGCATACTTTCATGTCTCGATTCTTCCTCAACACAGGTCGACTGGCTCATTCTAGCACAGTCCAGGGATCAGTTGTGTGAACACAGGGAACTGGTGCTCCGACACCTCAGCCAGTTGGGTCTTCGGGTCAACTGGGAAAAGAGCAAACTCGCGCCCGTGCAGAGGATCTCTTTTCTCAGTATGGAGTTAGATTCGGTCGAACGGGCAGCACGCCTCACAGAGGAGCGTGTCCAGTCGATGCTGAACTGCCTGAACGCGTTTCAAGGCAGGATGGCTGTCCCACTGAAACGGTTTCAGAGGCTCCTGGGGCATATGCTTCATATGAGACCGCTTCAGCATTGGCTACACGGCCGAGTCCCGAGATGGGCGTGGCAACGCGGCACTTACCGGGTGAGCATCACACCGGCCTGCCGCCAATCCTTCAGCCCATGGTCAGACCCCTAATTTCTTCGGGCTGGAGTGCCCCTGGAGCAGGTGTCCAGGCATGCTGTGGTCTTCACGGTTGCCTCTGCCATGGGCTGGGGAGCCACGTACAACGGGCATGCAGTGTCAGGGGTTTGGACGGGCCCGCACCTGCATTGGCACATCAACTGCCTCGAGTTGCTGTATCTTGCTCTGAGCCGCCTCAAAAGGCTGTTACGGGGCAAAGATGTACTGGTCCGCACGGACAACACTGCGACCGTTGCGTATATCAACCGACAGGGTGGTCTGCGCTTCCGTCGCATGTCGCAACTCGCCCGCCCATTTCCTCCTCTGGAGTCAGAAGTGTCTGAGGTCGCTTCGGGCCATTCATGTCCCTGGTGTAAGCAACCGTGTGGCCGATGAGCTTTCACGAGCTGCGCTCCCAGGGGAATGGCGACTCCACCCCAAGGTGGTTCAGCTGATTTGGAGACAGTTTGGGGTGGCACAGGTCGACCTGTTTGCCTCCCCAGAAACGTCCCACTGCCAGTGGTTCTATTCGCTGACCGAGGGTACACTCGGCACGGATGAACTTGCACGCAGCTGGCCCCAGGGGCTGCGCAAATATGCGTTTCCCCCAGTGAGCCTACTTGCACAGACTCTGTGCAAGGTCAGGGAGGACGAGGAGCAGGTCCTGTTGGTGGCGCTGTATTGGCCCAACCGGACTTGGTTCCCAGAACTCATACTCCTCACGACGGCCCCTCCCTGGCCGGTTCCTCTGAGGAAGGACCTTCTGACTCAGAGACGGGGCACCCTGTGGCACCCGCGTCCAGACCTGTGGAAGCTTCATGTCTGGCCCCTGGACGGGACGCGGAGGTTCTAGGTGACTTACCCCAAGAGGTAGTTAACACCATCACTTCGGCACGAGCGCTGTCTACAAGACAGGCTTATGCTTAAAGTGGAACCTGTTAGTCGAGTGGTGTTCTTCTCGGCTAGAAGACCCCCGAAGATGTTCGATCGCGTCTGTGCTTTCCTTCCTGCAACATGGGTTGGAGCGTAGGATGTCACTCTCCACCCTCAAAGTTTATGTTGCTGCAATATCCGCCATCTTGTAGAAGGTAAGTCGGTGGGGAAGCACGACCTGATCGTCAGGTTCCTTGGGGGGGGGGGGGGGGGGGGGGCGAGACGGTTAAATCCTCCTCGACCCCCCCCCCTCCATACCCTCTTGGGATCTTGCTCTGGTGATCCGAGCACTTCAGAATGCCCCATTTGAGCCTTTACAGTCAGCAGAGCTAAAGATTCTGTCTCTGAAGACTTTGCTGTTGGCCTCCATCAAGAGGGTAGGGGACCTGCAGGCATTTTCGGTCGACAAATTGTGCCTAGAGTTCGGACCACTCCCTTCAGGGATCAGGTGGTGAACCTGCAAGCGCTGACACCTGGAGGAGGCAGACCCAGCCCTAGCTTTGCTCTGTCCCATCCGCGCTCTGCGGATCTACGTGGATAGAACGCAAAGCTTCAGGACCTCAGTTCAGCTCTTGTCTGTCACGGAGGCCAGCAGAAGGGAAAGGCTGTCTCCAAGCAGAGGATGGCCCACTGGATAGTGGATGCCATCACCTTGGCTTACCATGCACAAGGTGTGCCCTGTCCACTCAGGGTGCGAGCACACTTTACTAGAAGTGTTGCATCCTCCTGGGCGCTGGCACGTGGCGCCTCGCTGTCAGACATCTTAGAGCTGCAGGCTGGGCGACACCCAACACGTTCACTAGATTCTATAGTCTACGTGTAGAGCCAGTGTCCTCCTGTGTTCTCGCCTCAAACGGGTAGAAGCACTGAGAGGCCCTGGCTCTTGTCGGCTTGCTGCGCCACGGCGCTTATTTTCTCCAGAAGCAAACTCTGTCGAGTCCTCCATCACCCTCGGTGCCGGACGTGGAGGAGCGTCTGGCATCAGGCCCCTTGCCGCTGAATCCTTGAGAACCGGTACTGGGCTGGGGTTATATGAGTGACCCTGCGGGGACCCCATATATTTTCCACAGTCGCTCCTATGGAAGCCCGTGTCTTTCCCTTGGAAGAGCCCTACCCTTGGTGGGGCTGGAGCCCCCTCTCAGTTGCGGGCTACGGCTCAGCATTGTACTCCACATAACTCCTTCGGGGTATGATGTGGGTTCCGCAGCGTTCCCTTCCACTAGGGCACGCTTTCCCAGTGTTATCCATTAAGTCACTGAGCGGGTCATGTGGAACAGCAGTGATGGACTTCTCTGTGTGAGCCCCGTCTCATCAGGTAAGAGAGCTTAGGAGGCTCACACAGGGCACTGGATGGGGGCAGAGGCCATGGCGCTTTGGTAGGGATTCCTATTCGTCGGTACTCCGACGTGGCGTCGAGAGTGACCGACTGAATGGGAACGTCTCGGTTACGTATGTAACCCTCGTTCCCTGAAGGAGGGAACGGAGACGCCACGTCCCGTCGCCATGTCCTCTGTACCCTGCTGGGGTGCCAGTTCACCTACTTGGCTCCTCAGTAAAAAACTCATTTGATGCAAGCACCTGTGCCTCATTTATACCCACACTGAGTGGCATGAGCAGCTGGTGCAATCATTGCATGCCAATGTGCATTGGCTTGTTTAGTTACACTCGAAGTAGATTGGCTCTCGCTAGCGAGATTCCTATTCGTCGGTACTCCGACGTGGCGTCTCCGTTCCCTCCTTCAGGGAACAAGGGTTACATACGTAACCGAGACGTTATCAATATCATTTTCACAAGTTGAAATTTAGAGGTTAGAGTTTGGGACAGCCACCTCCCAATTGAAAGTACCCAATAAATGATGATTTTATATATATAAAGCTTACTGATATTTTAAATATTATTGTTTCAATAGATAATTGAAGGATCTTAGTAAACATCTAAGATTTGAATAAATAAATACTTTTCAAATTTGTTTTTTGGATGTGTGTTATTGTATGTGTTTCATGTTATCCTTTATTCATTAATTCTGTGTTTTTTAAACGAGGTTTAGGCTTTATGAAGTGTATTTGCAGAAGACGAAATCCAGTGGGCTCTGGAAAGTCGTGTGCAGTCCTACGTCACCGTCATCTTCACAGTACTTTAGACCACGATGGAAACGCAGACAGCAACAGGTCTGGGGGAAAAAAAGTTCCTGGGACAAATTGTTCCGGGTAATTTCAGTGGAAACGGGGCTTAAGTCAGTAGTGCCTTGTGCCCCATGTGCCTTTATGCACTCACAACAATGTCTGGGCATGCTCCTGATGAGATGGAGCATGGTGTCCTGGGGGATCTTTCCCCCCAGACCTGGATCAGGGCATCAGTGAGCTCATCTAAAAACTGCCTACACACTCTAGCCACATGAGGCCGGGCATTATCATGCACCAGGAGGAACCCAGGGCCCACTGTACTAGCATAAGGTCTGACAATGGCTCTGAGGATTTCATCCTGGTATCTAACAGCAGTAAGGGAACCATTGGCTAGCACGTGGAGGTCTGTGCGACCCTCTAAGGATATTCCTCCCCAGACCATTACTGACCCACCGGTAAACCGGTCATGCAGGATGATGTCGCACGCAGCATAACATTCCCCATGGCATTTCAAGACTCTTTCACATTTGTCACATGTGCTCAGTGTGAACCTGCTCTCATCCATGAAGTGAACAGCAAATGCCAATCGAGCTGCACGATGCTGAGCTGTGAGCAAAGGTCTCACTAGATGTCGGGCCCTCATGCCACCCTCATGAAGTCTGTTTCTGACAGTTTGGTCAGAAACATGCACACCTGTAGCCTGCTGAAGGTCATTTTGTAGGGCTCTCCCTTACAGAAAGAAAATATATTTCTCTATGAATGATCAATATATTCAATTATATAACTGTATATTTGAAAATATACAGAATAATACATTGTTAATATATTACAATATATTGAATAATACATAAGGAATTGCCGCTTTTCATATATTGAAAAAATATGTGACAGTATATTTACTAATATATCATAATGTAATTTTATAGTCAAGTCACCTTTATTTATATAGCGCTTTTTACAATGCGATTGTTTCAAAGCAGCTTCACAGTGTTAAACAGGAAAATAATGCAACAGAATTTGATTCAGCTGTACAGCCGCTCTGGAGAAAACAGTGATGTCATCCCGCTCTGTTCAATTATCATATAGTGTCAATGCGGGCAGATCAGTAATTTAGTTGAACATTTATTTGAATATTTAGTTGACTATTTAGTGTCCCCAACTGAGAAAGCCAAGCCAAATGCAACAGTGACACTGGATGACCTAGTTAATGCAGCCTAAAACAATCATTTAACTGATTTGAATAATATAAATTAAAAATGTTCTATGTGTATGCCATAGTAAAGAGATGTGTTTTTAGTCTAGATTTAAACTGACAGAGTGTGTCTGCTTCCTGAACAATGCTAGGAAGACTGTTCCAGAGTTTAGGTGCTAAATAGGAAAAGGATTGACCGCCTGCAATTGATTTTGATATTCTAGGTATTATTAACTGGCCAGAATTTTGAGACCGCAATAGACATGATGGAGTATAATGTGTTAAGAGCTCGCTCAAGTACTGAGGAGCTAAACCATTTAGTGCTTTGTAAGTAATTAGCAAGATTTTAAAATGTATGCGATGTTTAATACAGAGCCAGTGCAGTGTTGACAGAACCGGGCTAGTATGGTCATACTTCCTGGTTCTAGTAAGAACTCGAGCTGCTGCGTTTTGGACCAGCTGCAGTTTATTTATTAAGCGAGCAGGGCAACCACCCAGTAGAGCATTACAATAATCTAGCCTTGAGGTCATGAACTCGTGAACTAACTGTTCAGCATTTTGCATTGAAAGCTTGTGCCGTAATTTAGATATATTTTTAAGATGGTAGAATGCAGTTTTGCAGATGCTAGAAACATGGCTTTCAAATGAAAGATTGGTATCAAAGAGCACACCCAGGTTCCTAACTGATGACGAGGACTTGACAGAGCAGCCATCAAGTGTTAGACAGTATTCTAGGTTACTACTTGTTAAGTTTTTTTGTCCAATAATTAAACTTTTTTTTTTTCTGAATTAAGTTGCAGGAAATTACTAGTCATCCAATTTTTTTATATCAGCTATGCATTCCGTTAATCTTGTGAATTGGTAAGTTTCGTCAGGGCATGAAGAAACAATGAAAACTAACGCCATGCTTCCTAATGATATCTCCCAGTGGTAGCATGTACAGGGTGAAAAGCAACGGTCCTAGCACTGAGCCTTGCGGTACTCCATACTGAACTTGTGATTGGTGTGACATCTCTTCATTTACTGCTACAAACTGATAACAGTCAGATAAGTATGATTTAAACCATGCCAATGCAATTCCAGTAATGCCAACATAATTTTTGAGTCTATTCACAAGAATGTTGTGGTCAATAGTAGCGAATGCAGCGCTAAGATCGAGTAACACTAATAGAGAGATACAACTACGATCGGATGATAAGTGTAAATCATTTGTAACTCTGAAGAGAGCAGTCTCAGTACTATGATACGGTATAAATCCTGACTGGATATCCTCACAGATACCATTTCTTTCTAGAAAGGAGCATAGTTGCGAGGACACTGCAACACTAAATTTGAGATTGGCCTGTAATTGACTAATTCTGTAGGATCAAGTTGCGATTTTTTAATAAGTGGTTTAATAATAACCAACTTAAAGTTATTCGGTACATATCCTAATGACAAAGATGAATTAATGATATTAAGAAGAGGATCTATGACCTCTGGAAGCATCTCTTTTAATAGCTTAGTCGGAATAGGGTCGAGCATACATGTTGTTGATTTTGATGATTTAACGAGTTTAGCTAATTTTTCTTCTCCTATAGCAGTGAATGAGTGTAATTTTTCCTCAGTGACACTAGAATGCTCTGTCTGATGTGATACAGTAGTAGACGGCTGCATGGTTATAATTTTTTTCCTAATATTATCAATCTTACAAGTAAAGAAGTTAATAAAGTCATTACAGCTGTGCTGTTTACAAACGTCAGAAGTTGAAACTTTATTTTTCGTTAATTTAGCCACTGTATCAAATAAATACCTAGGGTTGTGTATGTTTTCTTCTAAGAGAGTCGAGAAATAAGCATATTTAGCAGTTTTTACGACGTTTCTGTATGCAATCATGCTCTCTCTTCATGAACCAATGAAGAGCTTAACTACAACAAGAGTCATATTCATGCATGAACAACAGCAGCGTTAACTACATGTTAGAACATGTTTGATAGTTAATGCATTGATTAATATTTTGGAGTAAACTAAATCAATCAGGCTCCATAAGAAGGAATAAGAAGTATTTTGACTTTTAAATAAATTTAAACAATTTATTATTGTCATAATTTAAACTATTGACATCAGCAGCTTTACTGAAAGGCACAGGATTTGTTTAGTTCTAATTAGACTAATTAGTTTAGAAAGTCACAGGATTAGAAGATTAGTTTGTAGGGCCGCACGAGCTAGACGCTTGGGGTGACGGCGATGAGCTCGAGTGTATGGAGAGTGAGCGAACGGAATTTCCTTTTCTCTCTCTCTTTCTCTCTCCCTGGATTATATGCATTCAACAGAGAAGATCTTTGTGAATCTGGTGGTTTATTCAAATCTGATTCCTGGTCTGGATGCGCGTAAATCGATTCTTTCGGCTGCTGGCCAGATGACGCGTACTCTACAGCGGCCTCGGACTCTGAGGAGCTCGTAGGCGATTTGAATTGTACTCTCCCTCTGACTGGAGATGAGAGACATACTTCTCTGTCCTGTAATGAGTTATTGGATGTGGTGACATGCGCTGTAGATATAAGCTAGGGATTTTAATGGGTGAGCTGACGGATATTCCTCTTTTGCTCTTTTCCTCCCCTGGATCAAGTGTTTCTTGTGTTTATCAAACAGAGCGAGAGGCATTTATGCAGACACTCTTGTTTCGTGTGGCTTTTTTAGGCACAAACTCTTGAGTTCTGCAGCGGACATTTTGTAGTGCACTATGGTTTTGCCGCTTCATGCTACCAGGCATTAGTCTGCCTGACTAACTTCTATTCCTTTCAGCTCCGCTGCTGCTTTGAGCTGGAACAAATGAGTGGATAAGACACGTATTAAGAATAATTCCTATGGCAAGCTGTTTTAACACTAATGCCATGGTGGCTGCAGAGTGAGCTGACAGTTTTTCCTAGCTCTATTTTCTGTGCTGCATTAACATAGGCATGTGCATTTGATTTGGCACTTATGTTTCCAACTCTTGGTTCATGTGGCTGCTTTTAGGGTCAAACTCTGAGTTCTACAGCGTACATTTTGTTGTCCACTATGGTTTTGGCACTTCATGCTACTAAGCATTAGCCTGCCCGACTAATTACTATTTCTTTCAGCTCCGTTGCTGCTTTGAGCTGGAACAATGAGTGGGTGAGTTCACATATTAAGAGTAATTCCTATGGCAAGCCATAGTGGCTTCAGGCTGCAGAGTGAGCTGATGGTTTTTCCTATCTCTCTATTTTCTGCGCTGCATTAATGCAGGCATGTGCATTTGATTTGGCGCTTATGCCTCCAACTCTTGTTTTTTGTCACTGCTTTTAGGCACGAACTGTAGTTCTGCAGTTCTAGAAATGTTGAGCATGACTAGCTGACTTTTTGAGCATGCCTACGCATTGTCTGCTCTGGTTTTCCCTGTCTCCTCCGTTGACTCTGGGAGTGGATGCTCTGGCTCAGGAGTGGCCCAGGACAAGACTTTATGCCTTCCTGCCAATCTGACTGCTCTCAGCGGTTCTGCTCAGAGTATGGGCGGATGAAGTTTGACATCTGTTCTGGCCCACTCAGATATGGTTCTCCGATCTGGTCGGTCTTTCCTTAGGCCCAACCTGCTGATTTGGCACCCCGTCCTAATTTATGGAAACTGTCGGTGTGACCCCTGAGGGGAGCACATGAATGTATTCTTAACTCTAGTGCGCCCTCTATGAGGCACCTGTATGCTGTTAAGTGGAAGCTTTTTGCCTCTTGGTGCAAGCAGCCCGGCCTGGACCCAGTACATTGCCCTGTAGGTTCAATACTGGAGTTCAAGCAGAGTCGTTTTCGGCAGGGGCAGTCCCTACCACTCTTTAGGTTTATGTGGCAGCTATATCTGCTGGGCATTTGCCCATGGGAGTGATATACGGCCTCTTGGCCTTTGACGGTGAGGGTGTTGAAGATCTATGTCTACCACACAGTCCAGTGGCATATATTTCACCAGCTGTTTGTGCGTTTCGGTCTGGATGTGAGGATGGCTTGAGCGGACTCTTTCCTCGGTCTTCCAGCTATCCTTAGGTATGGGAAGGCATTATGGTATATCGTTCCCATAGCGGTGGCTATCGCAATGTCGAGAGAACCTATGAAAGAAAACATCTTGGTTACGTATGTAACCTTGGTTCCCTGAATAGGGAACGAGACACTGCGACACGTTCCCATACCTTGCGGCAAATACCGCAATACGGCACTCAAACAATCAATTATTTTTACAGTAAATATTACTAGATTTTAAGACATTAAGTAAAGTTAACTAAAAAGTGTTAGTTAGAATCACTTTTGGATTTTTTTTTAAACATTAGTATCTGTACTTCTACTTGAGTGAAAGATGTTTGTAATCTCTGCATATCACTGTTTTGTCACAATATGCACACCAGTAGTGTTTGTTTCTAAGGTATGTTTATAAAAGCTATTTAATTGCCCTAATTAAACTAAGGCCTAATTCTGGCTTAATCTAAGCCTTGTCTGTGAAACCAGACCCTAATGTGCTGACATTGGTCGGTGTTATGTAGGCTACATACCATTTATGTATGTAAAGCAACAGACAGAGATCCAGCACTGATGTACTAGAGAAACACTGGACATTTCAAAGTTCGTTCTGGTAATTAAAATGAGAGGCAATAAAGCAAAACCATTAAATGAAACTTACAATAAGCGACCCCCAATAAGTTATGCCACTAGACAAGTATAGCATGACAATTGTAGTCAATAATGGTGAGTAGAACACCAAGAAAGAAGATCACCACTTCAATCATTACCTGGATAGTCTAAAGGGCAGATATAGGTCAGATATTTTATTTGTGATGGCAGAACATGCATGTTTGGATACACTGATCTAGAAGAAATTAAATACTAGAAGAAAATTACCAAAACCATGTATGAGTAAATGCGTTACCCCCAATGCCTTTGGTTGTAATTTCAAATTCGTGAATGTAAATTTGTGAATTGAGAAATCCACTTTCCCTTGAGCTTTTGATATATAAAAGGTCATGATAATATAAGAATAAGAATAAAGAATAAAGTTTCAGAGCTGAAAACTTCCTTGTTAGTCAAAGAAAAGCTTTTATTGACACCAGGCCCAGCAAATGATAGATCTCAGAATATGCCACATCTTGACATCATCGTGTGGTGAAACACCGCTTCAACAGAAAAAGAACAACGCCTGATTCTGTAGCCCTGCCCACCGACTCATGCCTGAGATGATATAGGCCTACATAGAGCTAAACCGGATCGAACTTCTAAGCAATAAACATACCGCATAAGTTTCATTCGGATTCCAATATTATGAATGCATGGATGAACTTTATTTTTAATGAAGATCCAGCTCACGTTTGTTCCTTCATTTCACCACGGATTCATTTGTAAACAAGACTGGATTTGCAGACAGGATGAGGTTACATTAATGAATGAAGCAACACACTTATGTGAGTAAAAAATGTTTTTTATATGTGATAGTATTGCATTGTTACAGATCGTTTGATTGATGTGTACGTGTCTAACAGAACATACCTTAGTACGCTGTCAAAGGCTGAAGAATCCTTTATTTGTGGTGTTGTTGGTTCATTGCGATTCGGGATCAGACTCTGACATTTATGGGCCAGGAGTAGAGCGGATGAATTCCGCATTAGCAAAACAAACAAACAAGCATAGATCATCCCTTACAAATAGGGATAATAGACTGAACAAGGGCTGCAAAACAATTAACAATGTTAAATTTATTTTACATTGTTAGTCCCACTTGGATCACAAGGTTCTGTCACTTTGGTCTGGTTTACTCTTAGTTTTGTGACAGAGCCCTGACACTTCTGCATTATCTTGTCTTTGTGTGAGCGTGAGGTTTCAAGTGTGCTCGAGCCATGCGCTCTCTTGTCCACATGTCTTGTTTCATGTTCGGAGCATTGTGTATGGATTCCGGCACTCATGTTTGATTTCGGTTTCCTTGTTGGGGTTCAGACACTCATGCTCCATGTTTTGTCTCTCGTGTGAGCGCACGGGTTGTTTGTTTGTTCACTCGCTGTGCGCTCTTGTCTCGTGTGTTTTGTGAGCGTTTGGTTTATGTTTTCAATGGCCAGGAGCTCTTGTGTTGTCGTGTCTGTGCACACGGTTGGTGTTTTTTTTATCAGCATGCTTTTGTTTTGTGTGAACACTCAGCTTGTGAGTGTTCTCACGGGCTTTGTGTTCGTGACTTTTTTGGTGTGAGCACATGGCTTGTCATGTTTGTTTCTTTGTGCCATGTGCTCTCATGTCTATTGTCTAACCCCGCCCTTCTTGTTATCTGATTATTGGTTAATTTGCCCCACCTGTCCTGTACTGTGAATTGTGAATAAGTTTCTACTATTCTACTATATAATAGGGAAGTATGCAATTTCAGATGCCGCCCTCACCTCATCCCTTACCACAACCCTGACAATTTGAGAAAAGACATAAAAAAGACATGAGATAAAATTAAAGTTTACAGGCAATAGTTTTAGTTTATAGTAATAAACTCCTGTATGTAAAACTGAATACTATTTATATTTGGGTAAATATTTGCTCATAATGCCTGATTTCACCTGTACATTATTTTACTGGATATGCACCCCCCCCCCCCCCCCCCTATGTATACACTATGTAATCAGTGACTGTGCGGGCATCTGTGTCTAACACAAAGTCTGTATTTTCAGCAAAGTAGAATTATAAATGTTTAACCTAATTAGACATTACAAATGTCATCCTGTTCTGTTAAAACTAGTAAGAATAATCAAAACCTTTAAGAGCACCAGCGTATGTGCTCAAAACACACAAAGTCAATTATAAGTGAAATCTAATTAAATAATTGTTTTATTGGTTAAAACATTATACATTATTTGCTATTTTAGTGTTTAGATTTTAGGCACAAAGAGTTACTTAGTCCACAGAAGAGTCATCATTGTTATTTTTAATTCTATCAACAACAGCTACAAGTCATATACATACTATTTAATACACCATATTACAATAAACAAAAGGGATAAAGCTCTTAAAGGGTTAGTTTACCCAAAATGAAAATTCTGTTTCATTTACTCATGTTGTTCCAAACCTGTATGAGTTTCTTTCTTCTGTTGAACTAAAAAGAAGATATTTTGAAGAATGTTGGTAGACAGTTGACGGTAACCATTGACTTCCAGTAGGGATAAAAGTACTATGCGTTTGAATTTGAAGTTTGTTTGCCATTTATACACGCACAACCAGTAAGAGTGCATAGGAATTTTTGAGCAAAGATATGGAAGTCAATGGCTACCGTCAACAGTCTGGTTACCAACATTCTTCAAAATATCTTCTTATCTTCTTCTTTTCAGGTTTGGAACAACAAAGTGTGAGTTAATGATGACAGAATTTAAATTTTTTGGGTGAGCTATCCCTTTAAGGAAAGGTTCCTAGATCTCTGAACAGAAATCTAATATTATACATATCAAACAGCAGAGCATGGCACTATCCATTTTAAAGTCATGGGTTCAATTCTCTGGGAATGCGGGGACTGACGTTATTTCTACTTTGATATTATGTCTCTTTTTGCAAGTTAAGACAACTACAGCAAAATGCCCTAAGTTCACACCAATCAAGTTAAAGGCAGTTTATCATAGTACATCTGTGGTTGCCTTATATTTCCTTTCACTGCTAGCCTTTTCTGTTTTAAGTAATGTGAGATATTTATCTATAAAAGCTTAACTTGAGCATAAGAACATGTCAGCAACACTTTTGAGGTATCACATTACTCTGTTTACAGAACTCACCACAAACCACAAAGACTTACCAATAGCATTATCTTGTCATGCATAGGAACAGCTTTTTGTTCAATAAACATTAGAATTCTTATTCCAGACACCTCAAAATCAAGTAAATGCCTGGAATGTTGTAAATGAACCCGAGATAAAGTGCAAAACTAACAATTAAATTTAGCATGTCTTCATTGTGGCTTTTTAAATGTTGCCACAAAAGACAAAAAAATAAGTCAAAATTGTCAAGTCATTTGATGCGCTTTCAATTCTCAAAATACATCAATATTGACTGATGTATTTTGAGAATTGAAAGTGCATCAAATGACTTGACAATTTTGACTTTTTGTCTTTTTTTCTGGTCTCTGATGGCACAGAACAGAAGTGTGTGTGTGTGTGTGTGTGTGTGCAGGTTTGGCTGTACTTGTTAAGGCCAAATGTCAACTAGTGAGGACATTTTACTGGTCCTAGTTACAAAGGCGTATAAATTGGCAAAATCATGTTTTTTTTTAAATCTAGTGTTTTGCACACATTTCTGCGATGGGTAGGTTTAGGGATAGGGGTTGGGTTGGGCGATAGAAAATATAATTAACCTGCTATAAAATCATTGGAAGTATATACAATGTCCTCCTCACTAATATAGTGAAACAAACGTGTGCGTGTTGTTACACATTAAAGCTCAGGCTTAGAGCTACTGCCCCCAGATGGCACATCACAGATAACACAAATGTTTTGTTAACTCTTGCTGAGTTTCTCATTTTATAGGACAAGCACACTCTGTTAAAAGTAGATTATATCATGGCATTCAGTGTTATAGTTATAAATGTGCCTGTAACAAATTACTCAGTGTTTATGTAATAGTGTATTATTGTTATTTATTTCTGATTTAATTTACTGTACAAGCCTTTTCCCTTTCTGCAACACAAATCAATCTAAATGAGGACTGAGAGTCTGGCTTTCTTAATAAGCTCTATAGACCTGCAGACTCTCATCATTGATCCAGTCAATTGTAAACACACACACACACACTGCTGACTGCATTAGCAGTAGTATATATATAAAACAAGAAAGCATTGTTCAAAGCTGTATTGTATATGAAATGGTATACAAGAAGTGCACAAACACATACATACACTGAATTGTATTTGCAGTGGTAAAAATTAAACCTCTTCTCCAAATAACATTTTGGCCATGCATTTTTGTAAATGCATTTCTTTCTTTTTTTTTCAAAAGCATCTGATCATTTGTATGATCCTTTAATCAGTTCCTTTTCATGACTTACATTCTGTTTTCTCTTGTTCTCAACTTTTTTTTAATAGTATCTCTATCAATAACTGTCTATGTTTGTTAGCTTTTATTTATATATATATATATATATATATATATACAGGTGCTGGTCATATAATTAGAATATCATCAAAAAGTTGATTTATTTCACTAATTCCATTCAAAAAGTGAATCTTGTATATTATATTTATTCATTACACACAGGCTGATATATTTCAAATGTTTATTTCTTTTAATTTTGATGATTATAACTGACAACTAAGGAAAATCCCAAATTCAGTATCTCAGAAAATTAGAATATTACTTAAGACCAATACAAAGAAAGGATTTTTAGAAATCTTGGCTAACTGAAAAGTATGAACATGAAAAGTATGAGCATGTACAGCACTCAATACTAGTTGGGGCTCCTTTTGCCTGAATTACTGCAGCAATGCAGCGTGGCATGGAGTCGATCAGTCTGTGGCACTGCTCAGGTGTTATGAGAGCCCCGGTTGCTCAGATAGTGGCCTTCAGCTCTTCTGCATTGTTGGGTCTGGCATATCGCATCTTCCTCTTCACAATACCCCATAGATTTTCTATGGGGTTAAGGTCAGGCGAGTTTGCTGGCCAATTAAGAACAGGGATACCATGGTCCTTAAACCAGGTACTGGTTGCTTTGGCACTGTGTGCAGGTGCCAAGTCCTGTTGGAAAATAAAATCTGCATCTCCATGAAGTTGGTCAGCAGCAGGAAGCATGAAGTGCTCTAAAATTTCCTGGTATACGGCTTCGTTGACCTTGGACCTCAGAAAACACAGTGGACCAACACCAGCAGATGACATGGCACCCCAAACCATCACTGACTGTGGAAACTTTACACTGGACCTCAAGCAATGTGGATTGTGTGCCTCTCCTCTCTTCCTCAAGACTCTGGGACCCTGATTTCCAAAGGAAATGCTAAATTTACTTTCATCAGAGAACATAACTTTGGACCACTCAGCAGCAGTCCAGTCCTTTTTGTCTTTAGCCCAGGCGAGACGCTTCTGGCACTGTCTGTTGTTGAAGAGTGGCTTGACACAAGGAATACGACAGCTGAAACCCATGTCTTGCATACGTCTGTGCGTAGTGGTTCTTGAAGCACTGACTCCAGCTGCAGTCCACTCTTTGTGAATCTCCCCCACATTTTTGAATGGGTTTTGTTTCACAATCCTCTCCAGGATGCGGTTATCCCTATTGCTTGTACACTTTTTTCTACCACATCTTTTCCTTCCCTTCGCCTCTCTATTAATGTGCTTGGACACAGAGCTCTGTGAACAGCCAGCCTCTTTTGCAATGACCTTTTGTGTCTTGCCCTCCTTGTGCAAGGTGTCAATGGTCGTCTTTTGGACAACTGTCAAGTCAGCAGTCTTCCCCATGATTGTGTAACCTACAGAACTAGACTGAGATACCATTTAAAGGCCTTTGCAGGTGTTTTTAGTTAATTAGCCGATTAGAGTGTGGCACCAGGTGTCTTCAATATTGAACCTTTTCACAATATTCTAATTTTCTGAGATACTGAATTTGGGATTTTCCTTAGTTGTCAGTTATAATCATCAAAATGAAAAGAAATAAACATTTGAAATACACTCACCTAAAGGATTATTAGGAACACCTGTTAAATTTCTCATTAATGCAATTATCTAATCAACCAATCACATGGCAGTTGCTTCAATGCATTTAGGGGTGTGGTCCTGGTCAAGACAATCTCCTGAACTCCAAACTGAATGTCAGAATGGGAAAGAAAGGTGATTTAAGCAATTTTGAGCGTAGCATGGTTGTTGGTGCCAGACGGGCCGGTCTGAGTATTTCACAATCTGCTCAGTTACTGGGATTTTCACGCACAACCATTTTTAGAGTTTACAAAGAATGGTGTGAAAAGGGAAAAACATCCAGTATGCGGCAGTCCTGTGGACGAAAATGCCTTGTTGATGCTAGAGGTCAGAGGAGAATGGGCCGACTGATTCAAGCTGATAGAAGAGCAACTTTGACTGAAATAACCACTCGTTACAACCGAGGTATGCAGCAAAGCATTTGTGAAGCCACAACACGCACAACCTTGAGGCGGATGGGCTACAACAGCAGAAGACCCCACCGGGTACCACTCATCTCCACTACAAATAGGAAAAAGAGGCTACAATTTGCACGAGCTCACCAAAATTGGACAGTTGAAGACTGGAAAAATGTTGCCTGGTCTGATGAGTCTCGATTTCTGTTGAGACATTCAGATGGTAGAGTCAGAATTTGGCGTAAACAGAATGAGAACATGGATCCATCATGCCTTGTTACCACTGTGCAGGCTGGTGGTGGTGGTGTAATGGTGTGGGGGATGTTTTCTTGGCACACTTTAGGCCCCTTAGTGCCATTTGGGCATCGTTTAAATGCCACGGCCTACCTGAGCATTGTTTCTGACCATGTCTATCCCTTTATGACCACCATGTACCCATCCTCTGATGGCTACTTCCAGCAGGATAATGCACCATGTCACAAAGCTCGAATCATTTCATATTGGTTTCTTGAACATGACAATGAGTTTACTGTACTAAAATGGCCCCCACAGTCACCAGATCTCAACCCAATAGAGCATCTTTGGGATGTGGTGGAACGGGAGCTTCGTGCCCTGGAGCTTCGTGCCATCTCTCTCTCTCTCTCTCTCTCTCTCGCTCTCTCTCTGGAGCATTGATCTGGATGAGGGTGTCCGCTGTGCCTAACTGTGTCTCCCTTTCAAGATGACAGTCTTTGCTTTTCCAAGGCTTTGCAATCTTGTTTTCATAATAGCCAAGCACTGACCACTTCAAATATGTTTCTGGGCCAGAAAATGCAAGAACTAGTGTCTGGACCAAAAGCTGAACTTTTTTGTTAAGAAGTTGAGCAGATCAATACCACCCATGAAGAGGCTCTCCTCATAATCAATTCTCAGCTTACTCCCACAGAAAATGTGATGGATTTGTCTCAGCATTTAACCCTATTTCTAAAAGAGGAAAATCATATGCCTGTGTCTAGCTGTAGTAGCCTGGATGCTAGCTGAACTTAGCCCCACCCACAACATGTGAGGTCGGGAAGTTCGGTCTGGACTTGATCCGTTGTGGAGAAACTATGCTTGAACCAGAGCTGTTCGGACCAATCAAATTGTCAGGGTAGGCTTTATATGATGATGGACAGATGATCAACAGTAAGTAATCATCCACGTCACCAAAGAGCACTTGGGTTGAATTTGTTCTAATCCTAAACGGAGAACTTGTTCGTATATGCACTCACCTATTTCTCTCAAAAATGATGATCGTGTTGGTAAGTACTCAGTGTATCCTTAAATTCTTTTCACAACACCAGCAAAGATCGTTTACACTCATCTTCTTCTTCTTCTATTCTTCCAGCTGCGTGCAGTTGAGTTCTGTTGACAACTATGCGTTTCTCAACATACATCACTTAATCCGTTGCTCTGATTGGTTGTAGGTCTATCCAGTTGAGTGCAGAGGCACTTTCTTTCCTGGTTTGGAAAGAAACACGCCCTATAATCACAGCCCAATGGAGCAGTATTCTGACTAGAATCTGAGTATGACGACTTCAGGCTATAGCTGTAGAACACTTTCAACTTGTTTTGTGCACCTAAACTGAATCTGGTTGTAAATTATTCTTTTGTCTTAAAAAAAGTAGTGATTATTTTCAAAATGATTATGCCTAAATTATGTCTAATATAGTTTGATACATTTTTATCAAATACAGTTGCGTTCAAAATTATTCAACCCCCCCGAGACAAGTAAGCTTTTCTAAAGATTTTTTTAATTGTAATTGCATGTATAACAGTTTAGTAAAGTTTATGTTTATGTAAAGCTTTTGAGTTATATGATTTTTTTGTAATACAGCTATGTCATAATTATTCAACCCCTATATTCAACACTGCCGTTTTTAAGTTATTTGTATGGTATGGTACTTTGGAAACTCTATAACAAAACTGAATTAGCTTGTGCTGTAACACATAGGCCTACATAACGTCCATTTAGCTAATGCATGTGCTAAAGCTGAGTAGCAAATATGGCCAAGTCAAAAAAGCTCTCACAAATGCTATAGAGAACAAAATGCTTTATTACATTAGAAAGTCTATGGCTACATGAACATTTCCAAAACACTAAAAGTTCCTAGAGACACGGCTGGAGCCTTATAAGTTTAAAACTTTTGTACCAAAAAACCTTTGAGGGTATTGAAGAAAAAGCACAATATCATTAAGGGGAATAAAATGTTTGATCAGAGCAACTGAGAAAAACACTTAATTTAGTGCCAAAGACTTGCAAGATGACAAAATGAAAGGAGGAAAAAAACATTTCAATGCAGAGTATAAGAACACTTGACAAGCATGGCCTTCATGATGGGACATCTTGCCGAACGCCACTCTTAACCAAGAAGACAATAAAAGGCCAACTTGAATATACTAAAATTCATTTGGATAGACCTGTGGAGTTCTGGAATGTTTTATGGAGTGATGTGACCAAACTGGAACTTTTTGGACCCATGGATGGGAGGAATGGCCCAAGATGGTAGTAGAGATGTGACAGAAGCTGCTTAGCACTTACAGACAGCATTTTTGGGAGGTTATAAATAATAAAAGATTCTGCACAAAATGTGACTTTTGGGGGTTCAATAATTTTGAACATGAATGTTTAGAGCCAATTTGATTTTTTTCATTTCTCATCATCTTTACGTTCTTAGAATCACTCAAATGAGTGTTAATAAACTTTAAATAGTTTACTGATGTCTTTGTTGAACTGTTTCATAAAATTTTGTTCTTGGCAGCAAAATGTCTTGCAGGTTAAGGGGTTGAATAATTTGGATTGCAACTATATAATATTTTGTGAAATTCCATATGGAAGCCTGATATTTAATTTTTGTAATTTTCCTAAAATTGTTCAAATATAGTATTTAATATACATACTGTAATTATGTTTTGCGATACCATAATATCCTATAGAACTAAATAAAACAGTGTCGGTTATTTGGAGATGTTATAATATTTCTATCATAGAACATTTTGAAAGTATGGGTATAGCCCATATACTTTCAAAAATCATGAGGACAAGTGGATGCAATAATGATATTTGATTTTGGCTAGCTGAGAGATTCAAAATGAAGGCTTATTTTACTCAAATATGTATGAATAATGTAACACTTGGAAGTATAACATTTAGAAAATATTGTAGATTTGATTCTTCAGATTTGTTTGTTAATCTAAGCATTTAATATCCTGGCACCCCCCTGTGGCGTGTATTTGAGCAGCACAGGAAATGAGGCAGATGAGCAACCCTTTTTTAACAGCTCTATAGCAGTGTGAAGACAATTAATGACTTATTATGACAATAAAATCATTCTTTTTTAAATCAACACATCGTCAATCTCCAAGTACCCTGCTTAGAAAGTGGAAGAAATTGTTTCCGCAACTGATCCATCTTTTCACCACAATCAATACAATGACAACAATGAGGCAGAGAGAACAGTTAATGGTGAGCTAACATTGCACATGCTCTTTTATTTTTTATTTGTTAGGAACTCTAGCATCAATGAACTATTCACAAACTAAAATAAAAGGGTTTCTTCACTGAAGTGCTTTTGTGTAATAGGACCGTTTAACCTTTAGAGAGAGCAAGTTGTTTTTCTGTTGTGCTGGTTGATCGTATAGTCGAAATTACATGCAAATTACATCTCATTAGATGTAAACCTTGTCCATTATAGGTTAACAAATGGAAAGAGAGAAGCAAGAGAGGCTTTACACTGAGTACCTGCACCACACACACAAACACAGACACACGCGCACGACCCCTAATGATCTGAGCATGCTTTAAAGGTCTATTTTTAACAATTGGAGGAGAGTGGCTCCCTTGTTCCCCATAAAACTATGGCTTCACTTAATAGCATGTTATTTAGCACTCTGTGTGTGTGTTTGTGTGTGTGTGTGTGTGTGTGTTTGCAAATAAATACACAATGCTGTGAAAATGCAGATGCAGCAGTTCTTAAGGGGATGAGAAATGTAATTTCTCACTTTGAGTGTGCTGTGTCAGGGTGTTGGACATACACACGCGCCACAAAGTGCAAGAGGAAGAAAGGCAGAAAAAAAGATTCAAACCCCATTGCCCACATATGCGGATAAGTGATTGATAAAATGTTATCCTCAGTATATGACCTTTTGTAAATTTAGAGTGTTAGTGCCATTAGAACAATGCAAACAGTTCCTCTTGTTTATGACAGAGGGGAGGGCAAAGGACAGCATTCACTCTTGAGTTCACATGCGGCACATTTCAGCATCACCAGACTACAAAGAAGAGGCATGACAACCTTGCAAAATGTAATTTGTTTACAGTGAACACTATAAATGCTGCACCTTCTGAGCTTGAACAGTTATTATATAATGGGGTCAATCAAGTGCACATATTTCTGCCCATCATAATGGTTCTACAAATGGTGGTTGATGTTGCATCCAGAAAGCACTGTCTATGGTAAACTGTAAAGTCCAGTATATTTATTTATTTATTTATATATTATTTATTGGTATTATATTTATTGGTGCACATGTGTGTGTCAAAGACTGAACCTGCCATGAGTTATTTACTTAACATTATAGTCAAGTCTTTTTACAATGCGATTGTTTTAAAGCAGCTTCACAGTGTTAACAGGAAAATGAATTTGATTCGGCTGTACAGCCGCTCTGGAGAAAACGGTGATGTCATCCAGCTAATTTCAATTATCATATAGTGTCAATGCGGGCAGATCAGTAATATAGTTGAAATTTGAGTGTCCCCAACTGAGCAAGCCAAAAAACAAAGGCGACAGTGGCAAGGAACCAAAACTCCTTCAGTGGCCAGAATGGAGAAAAAAAACCTTGGGAGGAACCAGGCTCAGTCGGGGTGCCAGTTCTCATCTGGCCGACGAACAAATAGTGTGTGATTATGATTCTGGCAACATTACAGGTCAGAAGTTATATTAGATTGAAAGATATTTGTAAGATTATTCGAAAGATTGAAATCATCACCAGACACGGGTTTATTGAGGATGTCGTGTCGATGCGGCATTTACAGGGGGGAGTTTAATTGACACGCTCTCTGCAGACACTTCAGGGATGCGTTGGTCATGTCCAGGCGCAAGTCCACCATCTGATCTGGATACGGCCCGGATCCGGCTGACTGCAGCAAACCTCGGGATAAACAGAGAGACTAACATTAGCGTAGATGCCATTCTTTTTATGATGTAACCAGTACATCATGTGTCATGGGAAGTGTTCCCGGTTCCGGTTGACCTAGTTAATGCAGCCTAAAACAATAATTTAACTGATTTGAATAATATAAATTGATAATGTTCTATGTATGTATTCTATAGCCCAGTTATAAAAAAAGACAGCCAAACTCAAGTTCATTTTCTGCCTGTCAAGATTTAGTTAACAATTAGAAACACAATTACCTATTTTCCCTACTATGCATAATATCATCTATTTAATTCGTCTTCACACAAAAAAAAATTAATTCACATTTACACAATTTAAACAATTCAGAACATAAGACAATACAAAATATGTCACATACATTTAAAGGAGAAGTTCACCTCAGAATTAAAATGTCCTGATAATTTACTCACCCCCACGTCATCCAAGATGTTCAAGTCTTTCTTTCTTCAGTCGAAAAGAATTTAAGGTTTTACATTCCATTCCAGCTCTACACAATCCCAGACAAGGAATAAGGGTCTTATTTAACGAAATGATCGTATATACAAAATGTATATATTTTTCAACCACAAATGCTCTTCTTGCTCTGATCTGCGATGCGCCACGCATTATGGCATCACGTTGGAAGCGTGACGTAGGTGGAAGTATCGCGGTAGGGTGAAAAACTCCATCTCATTTTCTCCTCCAACTTCAAAAACGTCCAACATCGTTGCTTTACCTTTTTTATGAAGGGTGTTTGACTTAGTCTTTGCACATACTCTTTGTAAACACTTGATCGGTAATTTCGCATACGTCACGTGTGACCTTTCCAACGTGATGACGTAATGTGTGGCGCATCGCAGATCAGAGCAAGAAGTGGTTAAAAAGTATATACATTTCTGTATATTTTTTTAGAAAATCTAGTGTTGCGCTAGATAAGACCCTTATTCCTCGTCTGGGATCGTGTAGAGCCCTTTGAAGCTGCATTGAAACTGCAATTTGGACCTTCAAACCATTGAACCCCATTGAAGTCCACTATATGGAGAAAAATCCTGGAATGTTTTCCCCAAAAACCAAAAAAAATTTTCAACTGAAGAAAGACATGAACATCTTGAATGACATCGGGGTGAGTGAATTATCAGAAAATTTTAATTCTGAAGTGAACTACTCCTTTAACATAGAATAAACATTCATCAGGTCTATATTATTTCAGGCAATTGCATGCTGTTAAAATATTATTGTTAAAAAAAAGTTTTTTCTTTTTTTTTTTCCAAATACAAAGACTCACCAGATTCACAAGGACCGTCATATGACAGTCAAATTCATTTGACAGAATTATATATTGAATCTACCTACTTTCAGCATGATGGGCAAAATCACACACACACATTTCACTATACAAGTTCATGTTGCTATGGTGATCTTAAAGTAAAAAAATTTACTTTAAATACTTTATTGCCTTTTGGGTTGAATAAGGAATTTGATATCAAACCTTTTTTTTTAATTGTACATATTTCTTCATCTGTTCTCAGTGTCTTTTTGCAATTGTATATTTTGTCATTTATCTGGGACTTTTGTATTGTGTTTTCACAGGAGTTTTTTTTTACATCATTTATAGTTACATTTATTTTTCATATATATATATATATATATATATATATATATGAAAAAAGTGTCCCAATCACCCTGAATTCACCCTATTTTTTCCCCCCTCTTTTTGTCTTTTTTTTTTTCTCTTCTTTTTGTGGGATACTTGTACACATGATTGAGCTGCAATCAATTAAGGTGATCACCTGTTTTCTATAAAGAGCTGTACCTTAATTCACTAAGTTTGTGCCTGACGAAGACCTGTTGGTCGAAACGTTGCAATAAATTGGAGTAGTTATATCCGTGTGCGGATATCACATTTGTTTTTTGCTATGGTGATCTTCCCATGTGGAAAATTACAGCCCATTATAAGACTAAAGCATAACAATACACACAGGACAATAGTTCAACCTCCATCACACTGCACAGAGATGCAATGCATAATGTGTTAAGGGACAGCACATATGAATGTGAGTGTGTGCATTATCAGAGATGGAGAGCCAGACTCTGCTACAACCTTAATTTAACCTCATGGTATGGTTGTCTGAATGTAGCAGATGGCACAGAACTGAATGCATCATGATCGTTCATTCTCCCTGCTTGTCTCCTTTATTTCTCTCTCCCCCTCCTTTTTTCCCTGCTCATTTCTTCTAAATCCTTGGTTAGTTGGTTAGAGCCAAAGACGCATCTGGATGTGAACAGAATAAACTCACCTCAGAGGCCAGGTATGAAACTTAATACTCTTCTTTAATTAAATATTATGTTATCAAAATTACAATTCAAGTAAATTAATTAAATCAGGAAACAAACTTGAACTTAAGATTTTGACTATAATTCTCAACAATGGTAACACATAAAAACACAATATTACAGCAAAATGTAAATCTTCATCCATTTATAATACCTTCCTTTTAAAACGTTTATAATCCTTGCAAGAAATCATCTCAACCTCAATTTGATTTAACCCCAGCTTCAAAGCATGCTGGGTAACCAGCAGTGCCACAATATTATAATTTTAGACATACTCAGTACCAGTCAAAAGACAGACACATTTGACTGAATTTTGTTTCTCATGAACTTCAAAGCCATTTTGATCTAAAGGTTTCTGCTTAGATGCTTGAAATGAATTTTGTACTATTTTACTGCTTTTTATTCATTTATGATTGGAAACATTTTTGTAATTTGATTGCTTTGATGTCTTTATTATTATTCTAAAATGTGGAATACCAATATTAAATAATGAGTAAGGGTGTCCAAAACTTTGATTGGTACTTTATAAATGGAGGGGGGGAAAAAAAACAAATTCACCACTTTATCTCTTCCGTTATCCTGGACTTCATGCTTTTGAGCCCACCCATTATGGAAAGCAAGGGGTTACATTCCTCAAATATGTCATAGATTATTTAGTGCAACCTTTGAGATTGGATGACCACACTTGTGATCAGGTCTGGATGATTTTTTGCTCTGCTATATCTGCCAACAGATAAGGATGCTGTTATCTGTTATTATCATGGTTCCAAACAGAAAGGAACATCTTCTGCATGTTTGTATTAGAGCCAGCTGCCTTTTAATGTACTGGATGTATTTTCTTGCATGGTAAATGATGTAAATGAGATTGATTTCTCAGCACTTCAGCCAATTGTAGCCGAAAAATTTGCTTTAATCTGAGTTCCCAATTGAGGAGTCAGTGTTCAGCTTGGCTCAGTGTGTGTGTATGTGTGTGAGAAAGAGTTTTTATGTGGATGAGTTTGGGATTGGCTAGGCAAATTATGAAGAAATGCAACACTGGAATGATATGTATATAAAAGAAAGTACACATAACATCCCATCTGCTAACTGAGACATTAATACCAAAACGGAGAGGAGAGCTGGACAGGCTGACTTTGTCTTGGGTTTGTAAGGTAAGAAAGGAGATTTGTAAGAATTTAAGACAGGGTAGGCACCATATAAAATTTTATGTGGATGAAAACGAGAGGAGTGGATATTATTAACTATAGTAAAAGTAACATTTTAGTATAATAAAACATAACAAGTTTGTAATGAGTTCCATAAGCTATAGATACAGTTAGTGTAAAGGTGCATCGATATTGCTTTGTCCCGGTTTGCGGCACTTCCTCAAACTTGTGGTTAATTTTCGAACAATTTCTAATTTAATATTTACTTTAATACTTTATAGTAGTATTGTAATACTTTTCAGTGTATCTTCTTGCTAGGTCGATTGTTTTGTACAATGTAATGGACTATTTTTTTTCTTGGCTGAAGATTTAAGATAATATACAGGTCAAATAATGTACAAAATGTTCACACCGATCGGCATTGTGGTCCTGGTCAACCTGTTGGAGCTTATTTTATGAGAATGTCCTCTGAATCTAATTTTTTCCTTACAAAATGATTAAATAAATCTTTATCCAGTTACCATGATTAACTAGAAAAGTCATGGAAATTCAATCTAATCTAATCTACCTATTTTGTCCCATTTACTCTCAGATAAATGTACCTCTTGTTATTCCTGTGATCATTGACATAAAAGATGTGTTAAATGCATAATGTTTTCCCACATTAAAATTGTTATTGTTTGTAGCATGTCAAGGCTCATTGGCCACATTTATTCATGAAAGTGTCTCTATCTCTAATTCATTAATTTATTAGATTTGTCCTTGTTCAATCAAAATGAATGACTGTGTCATTCACATTCATGTATTCTCCTTCAGTAATAATCTCATAATGAAGTACTCAGTAATACCAGATCTAGTTTAGGGCCTCTGCCGGGCACATAGCGACCAGCTGGAGGGGTCAAGTGCACCAAATGTACTTACGGTTGCTATAGCAGTGTTCTTAAAGAGGTCACTTCAGAGATAGAAGGAAGCGATGAATACATGACAAAAAAAAAAAGTTCTGGTAAAGATGAAACTCAAATTGTACTGCCAGGAGTGGGTAGGAGGTGAAGAGGAGAGTGGGAGAGAAAAAGAGGAAGCAGAGCGTGAGTGCATGCAAATCTCAATGACTTATTGAAGTGAGTCTAATTAATCTCTTAGTAGCTCTCATCTTTCCTCCAGATGCCCCAGGGACACAATGTACCCTGTGTGTGTGTTCATGTGTGTGTGTTAATGTGTGTGTGTTTTGGTTCAAGGATTAACCTTAAGACTGTCTGAGCAGAAATGCACCCTGGATGGAACATCAAAACAAGCACCCCATGTCAGTGGAAAAATGTAACTTTTGGAAGGTGTGTGTGTGTGCGCGCGTGTGTGTGTGTGTGTGTGTGTGTGTATATGTGTGTGCCACTGAGTGTTTATGGAAGTGTAGGAGAATTTAACAGAGAACACAGAGACTATACTTGCTACATAAATTGAGCTCAACAATCTAATGTACAATTCCAAATTCCAGCTGGACTTACATGACTCATTTAACACTGACTCAATAACTACATTTCACAACAACAATAAAAAAAAATATTATGGTATTCATCCAAGGACATCTATAATAGCCCACCTGGGGAAAGATTTCTGCTAGCATTCCCATTCATCTCAATGGCTGTCAAAGGGCCCTGGAAGTATGTGATTTGAAATCCATCTTTGCTTATGGTACCATAACACTTGTCAATCAAAATAAATCCATGAAAACTATTGCCTACCTAGTATAGCCTAAAGTCACAGAGCAGAGTGTTGAGGCGCATGGTGCATAAAAGTCGGCAACGTGCTACAGATTACATAGCTAAAGAGTTCTAAACTTCCACTGGCATTATTATCAGCACAGAAAGTGGGAGCTTCATGGAATGGGTTTCCATGACCGGGCAGCTGCATGCAAGCCTCACAGCACCAAGTACAATGCCAAGCGTCAGATGGAGTGGTGTAAAGCATTGGACTCTGGAGCAGTGGAAACGTGCTCTGTGGAGTGACAAATCACGCTTGTCTATTTGGCAGTCTGATGGCGAGTCTGGATTTTGTGAACACCAAGAGAACGTTACCTGCCTGACTGCATTGTGCCAACTGTAAAGTTTGATGGAGGAGGGAGGCCCCTTACTTTCAGTGAAGGGAAATCTTAATGCTTTAACATACCAAGACATTTTAGACAATGCTATGCTTCTACCATAGCTTTTTGAGAACAGTTTGGAGAAGGCCCTTTTCTATCCCAGCATGAATATGCTCCAGTGCACAGAGCAAGGTAAAGACATGGTTGGATTAGTTTGGTGTGAAAGAACTTTACTGGCTCTCACAGAGCCCTGACCTCAACCCAATTGACCATTTTTGGACTGGAATGGAGATTGTGAGCCAGGCCTTCTTGTCCAGCATCAGTGCACAAATGCTCTACTGGATGAATGGGCAAAAATTACCAAAAATTCGGAAAATATTCAGTACTTTTCAAAGGTCTGGGGTCAGTAAGATTTTTTAAATGTTTTTTAAAGAATTCTCTGCTCATTACGACTGCATTTAAAGACAGTAAAACAGTAGTATCATTATGAAATGTTTTAATATTTAATTTTAAAATCATCCTAATGGCAAGGCTGAATATTCAGCATCATTACCCCAGTCTCCAATGTCACGGAAATTAATTCATTCTAATATGCCGATTGTCACGTATGCTATCCATTTGCCCATCTTCAACAGTCCAGTCATCTGGTCAGAAACGACCTTTCCCAGCATCCCTCCTGACCCTCATCTGCACTCGGTCATCACCCGCACCTGTTCCCTGTCAGCAGTCCAATCTGGACCTGTATAAAAGCACACACCTCACAGTCACTCTTGGTTTGGTCTGGGCCCGTATTTATCAAGCTTCTGAGAATTACTCACAAGAACACTGCTAAGAATTGACTTAAGAGTAAAAAAATTCTTGGCTCAAAGCTGCGCTTAAAAGTTAGTTATCAAGCATCTCAGTCATACTTTAAGTGAAGTGTAGGACTAAATCTTAAGTGTCAGTCTTAGAGATGATTCACGACACTTTGCTGTGCCACAAACGGGATTTTGGATGACGATATAGGCATGGACCAATCACTGAATAGATTTCCATATTTAAGAATATTCTCAGATAAATTCACATTGAATGGTGAAATTCCTAAGAGTTTACATTCAACACACATTTGACAATAAAGAATTTTCAAGAGAATACATTATGATATACACACTGGAAATAAAAGATTAACATGTTCTCTGACAAATTATAAATTTTAAACCGGTGTGCTATTAACTGACCTGCCTATATATAGGCTAGATTGTATGATATAATCCAAAAGAAAACCGAATTGGCGGGAGGAAGAAGCGCTACTGCTTGCTGAAACAGTGGAAACATGTTATAAAAGGCAAGTTCAGCCCAACATCAACCAGCGCTGAAAAAGATGATGCATGCTCTGTCCAAACGATACCGTTTGATTAACTGCTCATCGTCAAACATTTCAAAAACTTTCTCCCTCTCCTGAAAGATTTTTTGCACGTCTCGGTCTCCTCAGTGCCATCACAAGCCCCTACTGGCAACTCCTAACCACTTGAGAGAACTCTCGAGCTGTCTTAAATAACTGGGAGAGTAAGAGTGATTCTTAGCTTTAAGAAATTTGATAACTTGCTTTTAAACTTAAGTTTGAAAGTAGGAGTAAATTTCATGAATTCTCAGCACTTAAGACTAAAATAGCACTTTGAGAAGCTTGATAAATACGGGCCCTGGTCTCCAATGCAGATTATGGACTTTTATTGCTCAAGAAACTTCTTATTACTTCTTATACATGTTCTTTGATGAATAGAAAGTTTAAAACAACATTTATTTGAGATGGAAATGTTTTGTAACCATGTAAAAGTCTTTACTGTTGTGGTGTTACTAATGGTTGAGCTGTATAGAATCCAACGGACGACACGTGATGCTGAATGAACGATCAGGAATAACTTTAACAAAAGACAATAAACAAAAAGAACAGAGGGCTTAAATACGCAGAGGAAGATCATTAACAGAAGAGGGAACAGGTGAGAACTAATAATGAACTAAAACTCAGGCAAAAGGTGACAGGGAAAATGAAACCGAACATGGCAATGAAACTAAACAGAACATGACTGTGACAACTGTCACCTTTGATAAACAAATCTATTGAATGGCAGTCTATATACATATAAAATAAATGTTGTTTGCTTGCAAATAATTATAACGTTTTTTTCAGAGTACACAGCTAATTTTAAATAACTATCAACAACCAAATAAGCTTTTTGAGAAACAGATGGTGAAGTTACAACATCTGCCAACAGGGGTTAACAGGGCCATGGTAACCAGACAAACCTTGACTACTTGTATTCTTTAAAAAAAACACCCAGGTCCTCATTCATGAAACCTGAGCAGAATGAATATTTATGTAAATTGTTTGTAAAACCATGCTGATGTAAACTTTTCAGTTCCATGCAACAGTATATATAAGAATGGAAATATACTTTGCATGTGTTTCCTGAATGAAGCCCATGTTTGTTTTATTTAAACATTGACTCTATAGGCTCGTTTTCTTTACATCACATTGTTAATGGCTGTGTAAACCCATTACAGCTAATTATGATCTCAAAATCTCTATGTGCATCAGTGTGCTTCCATTCATCAGAGTCACACATCAGCTGATCAGAGCTTCCCAAAATACCCATTGATGTATCCAGGGTAACCCTCTGCTAAATACATGGAGGATGGGTTTTCTTCACCAGCATCCCCCATCCCTCTGTGCTATTTTGGCAGGCTTTATAGAAGAATACCACTGATTGTGGACAGAAGAACGGCATATAAATTTGCACTAAATATCGATACCAGAATAAGAAACCAAATGGAATACAAATGATGCAATCGTTTGTGCAATTACAATGATACTTCACAAAAATAACACATTCACATCTATAGTCTTATGCTCGTACATATCTTTTATCACCTCACAGTGTTGTACATTAGACAAGACTGCCTAACAAAAAACTAAATCTTATTTTTGTTGTTACAGTACATGCCCCTTCTGTTTCTTTTCTCTTACTCGGCCTGCTGTCTCAGAGAAATTGACATGCTGCTTCCCAGCCATGTTCTACACACACACGAACACACATACACACACACACATACACCACACATTCTCCTTCAGTGAGTGAAATGTACACAGTATTACCATCTGGACAACACAGAATCCTTACAAGGTAAGGCTGGACACCATCTCTCATACAAAATATGCAGCACAAATAGGCATGTAATTTACACTTTTATCAGTTTTATATAACTCACTTTGTTTGGCTGAGGTGTTGGTTCTGTTGTTAAGTAAAAAACAAACAAACAAAAAAAAAAAACTGACTGATCAAATGTCTTTGCCATTACTATACTGACTAAGACATCTATGCCAAGTAAACCAAGGGCAGCTGGTTTGTTTAAAAGCTCTCTTTTTCTCTCTCACTCTCTGTCTCTATTTCAGTCCAAACCAACAAAGTTGTATTGATGTGACTGTAATTATTACAGTATTGCTAAGTCATTCAAGTTTTTAACGAGTTTGTTTGCCCATATAATCTTTAAGGTATTAGGTTTACTTATTTGGCTTGCTGTCCACTGATGAGGGGCTCGATGAAGCAGCTTCAACTTGAGCTCTGATATACCCCAACAGTGAATAAATGTAGGATATGATTACATATGGCAAGGTACTTAAGATGAGGGTGGAGTTTGAGGAGGTGGAGGGATGCTAAAACATCTGAGACAGAAGAGAGGTAAGCAGCTGCTTATATACTCTGGCTGTTGATTGGAAGCTTAGATGGGCTGCACTCCTCTCTAAATTACGCTTAAGAACTTCACTTAAATAGTACAGGAGTATAAGATAAAAAGAAGTACGCCATAAATTATTGCGCTCATGTTGATAAGTGGTATATGTGCTGTCAGGCAGACCAATATAAAAGCACACTCAGATGGAGACACACACATAGCTACACCTTTAGAGCAAATGAAATCACCTCATTGCTGCCACCAGACAAGCATGAGTCATGATCAGACAGTTCTTCCAGTAACACTTCAAGAATCACTGTAACACACAAACACTAGCACATAACTGCCGATGTTAAAATTAAGTTAAACAGTCTTGATCAGTGGTTAACAACAAAAGATACAGGAAGCTTTTGCCTCCTTTTTAAAAACAGATAAGCTTATTTATTTGGCTGTGACTGTAACGATGAAAAATGTTGTGGTTATTTGCACTGTATTTGCATTGAGCATTGATATTTCCCTGCTGTCCATGACCCAATCAAAACAGACCTGCTACCCATTTTTGGGTCCTGACCCATTAGAGAACATCTGCTCTATTTGAGTCTTTTGAGAATCTTTCTATCCAAGTCTTGGGCTTGTGTATGTGTTTGTTGGATCAATAACCTGTTAACGTGAAAGTTGAAGTTAAACTTGAAGTTTACATTTATTTGTATAGTGCTTTTCACCATATTATATTATTATTAACATAGCAATACTAATTATTTGTAATTTAGCCACATAATAAATAAATAAATATATATATATATATATATATATATATATATATATATATATATATTGTGTATGTGTTTGTTATTGATCCAACAAACACATACACAAGCCCAAGACTGGGATAGAAAGATTCACAAAAAAAAAAAAAAAAAAAAAATTATATATATATATATATATATATATATATATATAATGTGTATTTTTTTCTTTAACACTTTTATGTATCAGTAGCCTGCTGCTATGATAAACTTGGCTGAGTGTGATGCTTTGAGGTTTGGCTTCCTGAGTGAGTTCTTCAGAATATAGTGAAATCTATGATGACACAATGATTATAGATAAAGAAATTAATTAAGTAAGAAAATCAGTGTCTCACTGTTCTCAGCAGAAAAGGAGGAGAAAATGTTCGTTCATTTGAGAGTCGCCGCCCCACAAAAATTCATGTCTTTTTTCCCCCCATTCTTCTGGGTAGACATTAGGACCGCGCAGACTCTACGGCTGGAGCATTATATTACTCCAGTATACATACCCTAAACAGCGGGGAACGGGGGGATCGACCCGGTCCGGAGATTATCTTACCGACGACTTTTTGCACTTTTGATCCAAAGGAACCGGTGTGAATGGAGTTTACGAATCCCTTTCCTCAACCCAGAGCACATTTTATCGACTTGAATCATATCTTCTTTGGCCGTAGAAAGTGTGTGGCTCACTTTTTGGTTTTCCCGTGGAGGAGGACCCTCTGTTGATCTTATATTCCCCTCTCTCTTTGTGCGCCCTCCCGATTCTCCATTCGCCAGAGCCGCATCACCATCATCATCAGCGCTCGCGCTGCCTCTGTGTCTCTGCGCGTGCAGTCAGGACCCGTGTGCCCTGCTATCCCACCACCATGAATTCGGATATTAACATGTACTTGGGGCGAGAGAAAACGGGGATCATGCGAAAGAGAGCCCTACTACTCAGGAAAGGCTGCAGTTTCGAAATAACGAGGTGAGTTGATATATAGGAAAAGGGGGTCTTATGTGGGGAGTGGGCATTTTGAGAGCACCGCATCATCCGGTTACCGGATGGTGGGGTTGTAAATTATTACAGCAGTGTGTAGGGCATCTGAGATAGACATGTTATACTCAAGTGTGTGGGTTTGGACTAGCTTTCAGGGGGATTTGGCATAGAACAGCAGCATATTAAAGGGTCTTAAGGCTGTCGCTAGGGATCTCAGAGTCAACAAAGCTTTATTGGCATGATTATCAGCATATATTGCCAAAGCATATATGCAGCAGTCAAAGTATTGAAATAAACAGAAAACACAATAACAGAGAATACAGATAATACAGAAAATAAATAGTAGGGCACATAACACCATATAATGAGAATTGACACACACACACACACACACACACACACACACACATATATATATATATATATATATATATATATATATATATATATATATATATATATATATATATATTCTTTTTTTTTTCTTGAGAGTTTAGACGCGAGTCATGGTTCATTAAACGCTGAGACATCAGCCTCCAACGACAATAACCCACTTTTTCCATCGGGATTCCCCATGAACAGTCGTGAGGAGATCCGGGTTTTCTGCAAAACAGGAGATGTACTCAGAGAGCTCAAGACTATGATTAGATTTATTCCTTCCTATAAATGCACATCTCGAGTATCGACCCGTTGTTCTTGTATTTGCAAGAGTATTGTGTTTTCAATGTTGTTTTCCATTTCTGTCAGTGAAAGTGAAATGATATCAAAGCTCATGCTCAGTAATGGATCTGCATCAGTGTCAGACACACCAACACAAGCACTGGTGGTTCAGCACATGAATGAAGTGTGTCTGTGTTTGTGTCATAAATGCAAAGATACATAGAAAGGGAAGGAGAGAGAGAGAGGTCACACCCCATTTTGGCCTATCGCCTGTGTTGGTACCATCATGGTGTAGACTGCGGTGTTATGTTGAGGCAATACTGTATAGACTGAATATAGAATATAGAATATTTCTACTGAATCTTAGGTCATTTTGAAATGAGCGACCCTGTATGCACAGTAGTACAAGTTCTGCAACTCTGCATAGGTCTTTCATTAATAAGTTGCTCTTTGTCAAGTTATGTACCCATATTACATGTTATTATAATTAGGAGTGTGCAATATTGACAAAAAATTATATCTTGATATTTTCTATAATTTTGTCGGTAACGATGATCAGACAATATTTTGCAGAGATGTTTTTAAGCTGGTATACCTTGGTAGGTTTAGGACTGCCGTGGTCAGCTGACTCCTAAAGTTTTTGCTATTCTTCATATTCTGTGTGGTGGTCAGCTCGCAGCAGTGACAGAAATTACATTATCCAATAAGTTTAAATAGATTTTTACCTTTTATCTGCATTACCTTTATAAGGGCAATCTTACCTAATTAAATGTAGCCTATATATTACAATTAAATCGATAAATTCACGGGATAAAAGAAACGGGTTGTTACCAATCTACTGAAATCAGGATCAGCAAAATACGTCTTTGCAATAAAGAGGAAACAGAAGCTGCATCTGAAGTGGCATTTAGATGTATTTACACAGACTGTTTAATGCAGCTCAGAGATGACATAAATGCATTTAACCTGCAGTTACAAATGCATAAATAATGTTTTGATTTTTAAAAAAGTATAAAACATTGATGATATATATATAAATTTTAAATATATTTTTAAAGTATGAAACCAAAACTGCCAGTGGCGGCAAGTCATTGTTAATGAGTGAAGCACGGCTGTGTGTTGCTCAGAGACACAAAACAGTTCTGCAGTGGCTTTCTTTTGAACTATTTTCATCGACGAAATAGAGCAAAACAGGCAATATTGTGTCTTACATGTAAATCACTTAATTGTTTATTAAACTGTTGTATACAATCAATATCGCATTTGCAATCGTGCAGATATTTGGAAAAAAACTGCACTCTTTGTGTGATTGCTTAACTATATCATATGATATAAATATAGCCTAAAAGACATACTCATACAGGTACGCATTTTAATGCGCACATGCAGTAGTCTAACCTAAACTGAAAATGCTACATCATGCAGTGTATGCACTCTCTAGGCGACGTGATGGACATACTTGATAATGTCAGATTGCACATCGTTAAAACATCACTTGCGATACTATCATGGATGATATCGCACACCCCTACCTATAATATGGCATTATAACATTTCTGGTCGTCAAATTTAGCCGGTGGAGCGATGTTTGTATCACTCATCTTGTCCGTGTTTGCGCATTCTAGACCAACTGTCAATCTGTTATGTAGTGGTGGAGATTTTCCAGAGGCCCTATCTGCTGACAAATTACTTCTTTGTGAGTTAATTGTTGAATCATTTATTCCAAAACAATTCATTCAAATCACTGATTCATGCAGGAACAAAACAAGGGACTGCCTTTATGATCAAGTCATTGAATCATTTACTCAACCGAGTTGTTCAACAACACTGATTCTTTTATAAACTAAACAAGTGACTGGCTGCATCCGAATATGCATACTTCCCTACACTGTAAAACCTAACAGTTATATGTACTAAATAAAAATTAGTTCACTGCACTCAAATATTACCGCTATGTGGACACAATGACTGAAACAGAACTCAAACTGAATGAGTTATAGAACATTTCTAGTTCCCAGCCTGATAATTAGATAATAATTGTAATAATAAATAAGTGATAATTGAGCATTAGTGATGAACACCTGATGATAATGAGCAGAATCACTGAAGGAAAGAGAAACACAAGAACTACAACTGACTTCAGCCACAGCCTAAGATGAAATCAACTGAAGATAAAAGAAGACATTAAATCTCTGAAGATCTCAGCAGAGGAGGATTAAACAACTCCACAAACAGCATTACCAGCTTTATGCATTACTAACCAGACTGACTTTATTTCTGTCCTTTCTGTTTTAATGAAAATAATAGTTTCATTTTCAGTGTTTGTTTTATTTGGGCTCTTGACCCTTTTCTTTTTAGCTTACATTTTTTTCTGCCTGCTTTAACTGTGTGTTTATAAAGCACATTTGTTATGGCAAGAAAAGCAAGAGAAAATGTGATCAGGTGATGGTAGTTGTTTATTGCTGAAGATATAATCATCATGTAGTGGCCTAAATCACTGATCTCATTCAGAGTCTAATGCTCTTGTTATAGAGGTATTGTGTTATTATTTTTTGTATTATTCATAATAGAAGCCATGTGATTCTACAGCACGAGATCCAGTAAGGTTGTGGTAATCGAACAATATGCAGGATTTAAAGAAATAAAATGAGTGCACAAAAGGTTTTAATCTACACCATTACTTAGGCACACACAGACATCAAGAATCAGCGTATGAATCTCTACAATGAATCTCAAAAAATATTCAGATAAACACATCAACTCTGAACATAAAACAATCTACAAAACATCACAACAAAAACAGCAAAAGTAAAAGCAAATAGTAAGAATCAAAGAAAATTAGTCACAATTCAGATGCATAATTTATTCATGCCGCAATGCATGCTGGGACCCATGGGGGAGTTTTGATTGGTGGTACCCAGCATGCACTGCAGCATGAAGCTTTTCATTGATGGTCACCATTGAGATTCATACGCTAATTCTTGATGTATGTGTGTGTCTAAGTAAAGCTGTAGATGAAAACTTTTTGAGCACTACATGATTTTAAAATCTTGCATATTATTCAATTAACGCAACAGTGCTGGATCTCATGCTGTAGAATCACATAGCCACCATTATGAATAATACAAAATTAACAACACATTACCTCTATAACCTGAGCATTAGACTCTGAATGAGATCAGTGATATAGGCCACTACATAATGATTATATCAACAATAAATAGCCAACATCACTTAATCACATTTTCTCTTGGCATTCCTTACCATAAGAAATGTGTTTTATAAACACACTGTTAAAGCAGCCAGAGAAAAACTAATGTTAAAGAGTCAAGGGTCAAGAGCCCAACTAAAGCAAACACTGATCACCATCATGGTGACTTCAAACGAAACTATTATTTTCATTAAACAGAAATGACAGAAATAAAGTAAATCTGGTTAGTAATGTGTGAAGCTGGTAATGCTGTTTGTGGAGTTGTTTAATCCTCCTCTGCTGAGATCTTCAGAGATTTAATGTCTACTGTTACTCATAACTACTGTTTTTTTTACTTCAGTTAAGTTTTTTAAACTTAATTGAATTGAGGTAATTAGTTTCCTCAAATGAAATTAGTTAGCTTAACTTGTTGGGTTTTACAGTGTACTATATAGTAAGTAAAAAATAGTATGTGAAAAGAGTAGGTGAGTAGATCCACATCCAATGGACACTTTACTATCCCATGAGGCCACGGAAGAGGATTTGTGAATGGCAGTGAACTGAACTGACGTTGATAGTCACATGACAATGACAACATGATGAATTTAGTACATCTGGCTTACATTCATAGTACACACATTCATACAATATAGAACGCACGTTTCAATGTTCTTATTCAGAAAAGTACCTACTCATATAGTATTGCGGTTTTGGCCAGTGTCTTTATGATCATGTCACTGAATCATCCATTAATTCAAGAACGAAACTAATGTGTATTGCTCAGATACACAATAGCTATTTCTACTGTGGCTATCTGGCTACATTTTGAATTCTTTTAGTTTGTGGTCTAAATTAGACAAACTGGCAATTTTGTGTCTAAAGCCGTGTGCACGCTGTGCGATTTTGGCCACGATTTGGCCGTCTGGGACAAATTTTGCAAATCCTAAAAGATTCCTCTGATCCTAGGCTAAAATCTGAAGTCTTTGATCGTTAGTTTGACATGTTCACCGGCAGCCGGTTAATGACCGCTGCGATCAAATTTTACCTCAGACGAAATTCTGGCAGTGTCAGAAGATTTGTCGCACAGTCCTGCAGTGTGACTAATCCTACGACGACCGTCAAATTATCTTCGTGTTTCAAGACAAACTATGACCAAAATGAGCGCTAGAGATTTCTTTGTAGCCATCATTTCAATCCCGCGTGTAATGCAGCTCACCGCCACCGAACGTGTCATTCATTGATGATATAAAACTCCGGACGAGTTTTCTTGCGTGCATCCGTTTCAGTCTGACATTAATGACAACTTCGATCTTACAGTGTGACATGGCTTACAGCGAGGATCATGTTTGTACAGTCTGACAAGGAACAATCGGAAAGGACTATTATAAATCGCACAGTGTGCACCCGGCTTAACATGTAAATATTAACTTATTGTACATTGAACCATTACAACATAAAATCAACTGCAGAGTGCAGCAAGAATGCTATTGGTCTGACTATATCTGCTGTGATACTTGAAGCACTTGCAGGTAATTAATAACACAGAAACATGAAGTCTGTAAAGTGTGACCAAAAATTGCTTAATATCTTTAATGGGCTCCATGGAATGTACCTTATTTCTATAAAAGCTACACAAATCCCTTCCCATATAAACTACAAATTACATGCTCCCCAAACAAGCAACAAATTACTCCTGCGGACAGACTTATTGTGCTCAGACAAGGACCTTGACAAGAAGGAGAATGCATCAGCCCCTAACGACATGTAGGCGAGAGGCTCACTGTTTTCATTTTATTTATCCATAACGTTTTATCATGAAGACAGTTTTTTCTCAAGTGGCAGAGTATAACATGATCATTCAATTGTTTTGAAGGCCACACACAAACACACATGCACAGAACTGTATATTTACAAAGAAGGACTGGTGAAATGCAGTAAAACTGGTGACGGCTGTTTACAAAATATTGCTGTTACATAATATTATGTAACAGCTTTCTATTTTGCCTAATTTGCTACCTTTTTTCTTTCTGTACTGAACACTGCTTTAATTACAAAGTCATCCTTTTTCTCTCTCTCTCTCTCTCTATCTCTCTCTCTCTCTCAGCAGTTTTTTTTTTCAATTCAGTCAAATCTAGAATCCTTATTGATTTTCGTTATTTCAAAGCTATGTATGATCTTGTTTCTTTTGACTTGATTTGGTGTTATGGTGGGGCTTTGTGTGAGGTTATTGAAACCAACTTGGTCTTTGCTCCCATCTTGGATTAATTTTCCTGTTCTTTTTTCTTTTCTTGAAGTATGTTTTTGACTTGATTGTCTGGACAATGTGTTAATATTTGTAATAAAGCTTTTTCGAAAATTTAAATCTCTCTCTCTCTCTCTCTCTCTCTCTCTTACTTACTAGGTCCTGTCTGTGCTCATTTATGCACCATTTATTTTCCTTTCTCTTATCTACTTTCTTTTGTAGCCTCTCTGTCAGGAATCAGTTGTAAACACCTCTAATGAGACTTTAATTTCCTCAACATTATAAATCATTCAAGGAACAAAAGATACCTGTTGTTTATTCTTGTCTTTTTCAGTCCTTCAAAATAATTAGTCAAACTAAAATAATAAAAACATTGTGAAGTGTAAGAAATTGAAAATCAATGAGTATCAATTCCAGACTCCCACTTACTATTTTTTTTAAATAATTAAATATATTTCAAAGACATACTGTAGTACAATAATAGAGCCCCATTGTGATCATAGAAAGTATAGCAAAGCATTTTATAGCCATTTCTTCCTTTTCACTTGAGGAAAGAGAATGAATGTATTCTTGTGGATTTAACAGTTGGTCTTGTGTTACCTACTTCCTTTGTATTGTCGCCATAAAAAAACCGAAATAGCAGTGGACTGCCCACATTCTCTACAGGAAAATACTAGAAAGGATCACTGTTAATGTAGTTAAACACATGCACAAATACACACCATAACATAAACAAAAATCCTGAATTTTAGAAGTTACAAAGATATTACAAAGAATATTTATATAATTATTGAAACATTTGTAACACTTTATTTGACAGTGTTCTTGTTACACATTTTACATGTACTTACTATAGTAATAACTATAGTAATATAGTAAATTATGCATAATTACAAGCAACTAGCCCTAAAACAAATTTTACCCCTAACCATAATTATATACTAATTAATATTACTCAGTACTTATTTGTATAATTACACTGTAACAAGGACACCCTAAAATAAAGTGTAACCAAATATTCATGCCAAATTTATGCCTTGATTTTTTTCCTGTCCTTCTGAATTTTAGTACTCATTGCTAAGCAATCCACAGTTAATAAACAAGTTATCAAACACAAGCCTTCCTCCCCCTGCATTCTGTAGTTATTACTGATGAGAAAATGGTGAACATAGAAATGAGAGTGAGAAAGTTCATGGCACCATTTAAACTGTTAGGGTGGAGATTACACTCTATGACTCACTAAGATCATTTGTGTTTGAACGTGTGTGAATGTTATGTGTGCTGAGCAGCTGAACACAAACTCATCCAGTAACCCGAGCATGAGCCTGTATAGTATCTCATGAATCTCATTTGAATCATATGGATTGTGCCTGGAAAGAGACTAAAGAAGAGCATAAGTTCTTGCTATTTTCAGCCATTCTCTCTTTCAGTCTTTCTCTCTTTGGCTTCTGCAGCCAGCCCTGCAGTTCGTACCAATCTGATAATACTAGCACTACATCTAACACTAATCACTCTCAGCTGTGCGGTCTGCATGTGCTTGAGCACAACCTCCTCATTTGGAGAGAAAAATAGACGGAAATCAAGCAGAGGAATAAAAGAACGAGTCCCGCTCTGATTACAGCCCTATGTAAACTTTCATTCCGCGCCCACATATGCTTCCATTTAAGGTTTAAAGACGCATACCTACACATTAGTGTTTTTCGCTCCAGGAAGCCTCACTAGGAAAGACTCTCTTCCCGTTATAGCAACCCTGGAACGCACCCAGCATAGGATGGATGGAGCTTTTTGGAGTTTAGCCTTTGGCCGGACCACTGTTTAAAATACTGGTGGTTAGCTCCCCACCACAAGGGCATTCACACTGGGTGTGTGTAGCGTAAATTTAACAGTGTGGGTCTGTGTTAGGATGGCTAGGGATCTTTAAATTGGTTAACATTAATTTTTTCTATAAGACTGATCAAAAAAAGACAAGAAGTGCAATCACACTGGAGGAAGTGCTGTATGTGTAATGCCCTCTGACACAGTGTTATATGTAGGTAGGCCTATTTAATTTGACGAGGTAAAGAGGTAAAGGAAATATTTTTCACATGTGAAGTTAATGACACTTTTTTATTGCTCATATAATCAAAGTTATAGGGTATATTTCAAAATACAGGCAGGTGTGTTATAGCAGGACTGGAATGGAACTCCTAGAGCAAGGTTAAGCTCCTATCAGCTAGGGTATATACAGTATGTATATAGTTTATCCAGTTTGCCCCACCTGGTGGTCAATGACCACCACTTCTGACTATAAGATTCTAGTTAATATAGCAACATGTTTTCATATTATCTGCAAATAATTAATATAGCCTATAGCCACATGATCTTTTTTGCAATATTAAAATATATTCAGATACACATTTTCCATTTCTGTTATATTTAACTCTGTTAATGGACAATATCAGTATTTGCAGTTAGGAATGGAATTTCACAAAATTTTATTTCAAAAACATTTCTGTTGAAAAACTTGACTTATTGTAGCCTACATAATTACATAACCAGTAAACAAAAAGTGACTGAGATTTTTTTTTTATTATTATTTTATTAAATAATATATTTATTTATTACTAGCTGCTTTAAAGATATAGTTGTTCCAAACCTGAATGAATTTCTTTCTTCTTCTGAATGCAAAAGAAGATATTTTGAAGAATATGGGTAACCAAACAGTTAACTTAATTTTAATAATTTGTTACATTTATATAGCGCTTTTCTGGGTACTCAAAGTGCTTTACATATAGAAGGGGGGAATCTCCTCAACCATCACCAATGGTTGAGTAGATGGGCCCCATAGACTTCCATGGTATGGAGAAAAGAATATACTATGGAAAATACTGTTTGTCTTGCTGCTGGATGAGTTATTTTTTTGACAGTAATGAATAATCTCTAAATCATAGGGGAAAGGTTGATTCAGATGCCTTTTAATGCAACTAGTCAAAGGACATTTGCAGACCACATTACCAAATGTATCTGGTTCTGCAATAGACACATATAACCACTAGAGGACACTGTGGTCAAATATATGGAACCTATTGGATTTTAAGACGCAAGAACCAGGTCATATCATAATTTATGATAATTTATAATTAATTTATTTCAGAGAGATTTGTTGTTGGCTCAAAGCATTTCAACAAAGAAAAGGTGTCTTTTGGTTTGCACACTATATCGCCAAAAGTATTGGGACACCCCTCCAAATAATTGAATTCAGGTGTTCCAATCACTTCCATGGCCACAGGTGTATAAAATCAAGCACCTAGGCATGCAGACTGCTTCTACAAACATTTGTGAAAGAATGGGTCGCTCTCAGGAGCTCAGTGAATTCAAGTGTGGTACCGTGATAGGTTGCTACCTAAGTCCATTCGTGAAATTTCCTCACTACTAAATATTCCACGGTCAACTGTTAGTGGTATTATAACAAAGTGGAAGCAATTGGGAACAACAGCAACTCAGCCACGAAGTGGTAGGCCACGTAAAACCACAGAGCGGGGTCAGCGCATGCTGAGGCAAACAGTGCGCTTAAAGGTGCACTATGTAACTTTTCCGTCTGCTAGAGGACGCCAATTCCAAACAAAGGTGTAGCTTGATGATGCCTAGTTTGAGCGCAGAAACTTGGGACATGTGGTCTTCACCTCACAGCCGGTGGAAAATAATCGGGATAGGACTCAGGCAGAAATCATGTTCATGGATGCGATTATTAACGTTACTGTAGTATGAAGCAGAGCTGGACCAAGTGTTGTGGGAGCTGAGCAAGACCGCTGGAGCGATTGCGCAACACACGCCTCGCAAGCAGCGGGACTTTTATTATGCCACAGTCGCCGGCGCCATTTCCGCTTTTCCGGTCATGAGTATGAGGTAACGCAGCTCTGTTTATCATATTAGATACATTTGAGTGTTGAAAATTATGTTATGCCGTTATTCTGTGCGTTCGCTCAGCGGCTGCTATGACACTTGTTGCACACTGCAGTAAGAGTAAAGCGTTTCTGCTAAATAAATCCGGAAACCTAGGGTAACGCAGATATGACGCAATTGACAGGCGACTCCCTCACACGTCCCGGTTCCTTGGTTAAAATAGCAATTTCCTCACGATTTACAAATAGTTGGAAACATTTGGGATATTGTAAGTACTCAATTGAACAAAATATATAACACTGGCCTAGTGGTTTTTGGATATTTTACTCCAAAAATGTTACATAGTGCACCTTTAAGTCACCAACTTTCTGCAAAGTCAGTAGCTAAAGATCTTCAAACTTCATGTGGCCTTCAGATTAGCTCAACACTCGCAAAAATAAGAGTACAAAATTTTACCTTTTAAGGTACAATTAGCCGTCACTGGGGTGGACATTTTTGTACCTCTAAGTCAGGGGTAGGCAAACCCCCCAAACTCTGCAGGACAGTGACTCACTAGGACCGAACTTGCCTACCCCTGCTCTAAGTAGAGGAAAACAAGTTGTATCCTAAGGACCGATTGTGTACCTTTAAAGGGTACAGTTATACGTTTTGTTCCCCAAGAAACATAATTGTACCTCCACTGTACCTTTTTTTCTGAGAGTGAAGAACAGTGCGTAGAGAGCTTCATGGAATGAATTTTCATGGCCGAGCAGCTGCATCCAAGCCTTACATCACCAAGTGCAATGCAAAGCATCGGATGCAGTGGAGAAGTGTTCTCTGGAGTGACGAATGCTTCTGGCAATCCGATGGACAAGTCTGGGTTTGGCGGCTGCCAGGAGAACGGTACTTGCCTAAAGTTTAGTGGAGGGGGGATTATGGTGTGGGTTGTTTTTCAGGGGTTGGGCTTGGCCCCTTAGTTGAAAGGAACTCTTAATGCTTCAGCATACCAAACATTTTGGACAATTTCATGCTTCCAGCTTTGTGGGAATAATTTGGGGATGGCCCCTTCCTGTTCCAACATGACTGCGCACCAGTGCACAAAGCAATGTCCATAAAGACATGGATGAGCGAGTTTAGTGTGGAGGAACTTGACTGGCTTGCACAAAGTCCTGATCTCAACCCGACAGAACAACTTTGGGATGAATTAGAGTGGAGCCTGCGAGCCAGGCCTTCTCGTCCAACATCAGTTCCTGACCTCACAAATGCGCTTCTAGAAGAATGGTCAAAAATTCCCATTAACACACTCCTAAACCTTGTGGAAAGCCTTCCCAGAAGAGTTGAAGCTGTTACAGTATACCTGCCAAGGGTCTTATAGTACCATATATGATACACACTGAGGCCCAATACAAACAGTGGCTGGAAGTTTTGCTGTTAAGCTGCCAATCGATCCAGCCTATAGTATTCCCTAAAGGGCATGGAGCATAGGTTTAAAATTATTAGAATTGCACTCTGTTCTGTCAACTGCTTTATCATTAGATTTAAACAATAAAATAGAAGACTGTGTATTTGTTAATCACACCGATCATGCTGAGAATTTTGTTTAATGCATTTGCAACATTTTTCTAAAGAATATTTGCTTTGGTTGATTCTTCTTTCTCAAGGAGAGTTTAGCCCTAACATCTGCTCTCAGTCTTATCTGCTCTAAAATGCCAGCAGTTCACAGGCTGGGCTCTGAAAATGTCACTCTGTCAGACACACACCATGAAGAATGACCCCAGTCTTTATCATAATCAAAGGACATAACCTTTGTGCCACAGCTGGCCAGCAGCAGATATGTGCATTTATATGCATGTGCATGTTTGTGTCAAAGTCTAAAAGGGAAAAGGTTGCTGGCCTGTCTGGTCAGAAATGCTCTTTTCTTGTCCTCGTGTTCTGTGTTCATTTTGAAAATTCTGTATTATTTCTTGTTTCACTGGAAGTTGTAATGGCAATATGTTTCTCTCAAACTCCCATGAGATTTTAACAAAAACAAAAGTCACTCCTAATATAGCTGTCATTTATAAATGACGCTAAGAAAATGTAAGTAATATCATACTGTATGTTATCCCCTTCAGGCAATAAAATTAATATCTATTTCCCTATTTGTGCTTGGCATTTTTGGCAACAAGGAAGTGGAGACATTAGCACGTTAGGTCACATGTTGTCAAAGCTCCATAGTGAGTTCATTTTAGACATGAAAATACATATTCAATTTTTTGTACATCCAAATGTGCCTTCTACAGTTTTAGGTCATTTTTAATGCACATTTTGTAAAAACAATAACCTAATGACCAAAAAATCTGTGCGTCATGCATAAATTTATTTTAGGGGATAAATATTTTCTGTGTAGCTGCTTGCCAATTTTTCATTGCTGGCAGGCAGTATTGTAGTCTTTTTTCCTGTGTTTTAGGTTGATGTTAGTAAGTTTTATAGAAAACAGAGTGGAAAAGCTGTACCTTTTCCAGAAAGTACTGAAGTTCCAGAAAATGACGTCATCCCGGAGTGGGCGGTAGTGCGTGTTGAGTGCGCGAGAGCCCATTTCTCGTGGCGGTGTGCAGCGCATTTTCTGTAACTTTCCGCGCGGCTCCACATCCGAAGATGCACGAGTTCGAGGCGAATCTAGCCCAGCATGACGTCTCATCACACCGGCACCCAGTTTGTATGTACAAATTAGTTGCTTATATTTACTACATTAGCCTACAAAAGCAGAAATATGCCCCTTTATTGAAAATAAAGATCTATGTTTAATTAAAAAAAATCATTTTTTCACGAAACTAAATGAAAATGTTTAGTGAAATAAGGACATTTTTAAGAGACCGTTAATTAGTTGTAAACATGTACACATGCGTAGGCTACATACATATTGTTCTAATGTCACGTAATAATATCAAGGTTTACTGAGTTTTACACGATTCTTTTGTAGTGTGGTTTTTGGTGAAGTGTACTAAAATAAATATCGCCACCTGTGTACATTAGGCTACTATTTCTCACCGCTGTTCCCTGATGGTTTATAGAACAGTTACTCCGAGTTGCCCTCTGTCGTTTAAAAAAAAAGTAGGCTACAACGGCGAGCGCATCAAGTATAAACGCCTCGTCCGTTTGGGGAGGAGCGCGCGCAGTCAGCGGAGGCTCGCGCTGCAGAGCCAGGCGAAAGTATAAACAAGGCTTAATATATGATTCAACTACTTTTCAGGCAATGAAGTTGCATCTGAATTTGTGTCAAGTTTTTGACATTTTCACACGTGAGTTCCAAATGAAATATAGTAGCACAAGATGAAATGGAATGTTAATATAATTTTATATACACTCACCTAAAGGATTATTAGGAACACCTGTTCAATTTCTCATTAATGCAATTATCTAATCAACCAATCACATGGCAGTTGCTTCAATGCATTTAGGGGTGTGGTCTTGGTCAAGACAATCTCCTGAACTCCAAACTGAATGTCAGAATGGGAAAGAAAGGTGATTTAAGCAATTTTGAGCGTGGCATGGTTGTTGGTGCCAGACGGGCCGGTCTGAGTATTTCACAATCTGCTCAGTTACTGGGATTTTCACGCACAACCATTTCTAGAGTTTACAAAGAATGGTGTGAAAAGGGAAAAACATCCAGTATGCGGCAGTCCTGTGGGCGAAAATGCCTTGTTGATGCTAGAGGTCAGAGGAGAATGGGCCGACTGATTCAAGCTGATAGAAGAGCAACTTTGACTGAAATAACCACTCGTTACAACCGAGGTATGCAGCAAAGCATTTGTGAAGCCACAACACGCACAACCTTGAGGCGGATGGGCTACAACAGCAGAAGACCCCACCGGGTACCACTCATCTCCACTACAAATAGGAAAAAGAGGCTACAATTTGCACGAGCTCACCAAAATTGGACAGTTGAAGACTGGAAAAATGTTGCCTGGTCTGATGAGTCTCGATTTCTGTTGAGACATTCAGATGGTAGAGTCAGAATTTGGCGTAAACAGAATGAGAACATGGATCCATCATGCCTTGTTACCACTGTACAGGCTGGTGGTGGTGGTGTAATGGTGTGGGGGATGTTTTCTTGGCACACTTTAGGCCCCTTAGTGCCAATTGGGCATCGTTTAAATGCCACGGCCTACCTGAGCATTGTTTCTGACCATGTCCATCTCTTTATGACCACCATGTACCCATCCTCTGATGGCTACTTCCAGCAGGATAATGCACCATGTCACAAAGCTCCAATCATTTCAAATTGGTTTCTTGAACATGACAATGAGTTCACTGTACTAAAATGGCCCCCACAGTCACCAGATCTCAACCCAATAGAGCATCTTTGGGATGTGGTGGAACGGGAGCTTCGTGCCCTGGATGTGCATCCCACAAATCTCCATCAACTGCAAGATGCTATCCTATCAATATGGGCCAACATTTCTAAAGAATGCTTTCAGCACCTTGTTGAATCAATGCCACGTAGAATTAAGGCAGTTCTGAAGGCGAAAGGGGGTCAAACACAGTATTAGTATGGTGTTTCCTAATAATCCTTTAGGTGAGTGTATATTCAAGTAATGTAGTTGACATAGTTAATTTAGTTTAGTAATTTAATTTATTTGGATATTTATTTGAAAATGTAGTGTCCCAACTGAGCAAGCCAAGCCAAAGGCGACAGTGGCAAGGAACCAAAACTCCATCAGGTGGCATAATGGAGAAAAATAAACCTTGGGAGAAACCAGGCTCAGTCAGGGTGCCAGTTCTCCTCTGGCCATTTACACTCAGATATCAACCCCTTATTGATATTTCTACTTGATAAATGTTGGCATGTAACATATCACTAAATAAGGAAAAAATGACTCTAAAGACAAATTAATGCAGATAATTGTATATAACAATATTATATACAATGCAATTATATATTATTAATTATATATAATTAATTTATTATTAGCATATTATTCTAAGGGTGTTTGAAGGCTAGCTATGCATTTGCATTGTTTTCTTCCACTAAAACAAAAGGGTCCTAATGAATTTTGATGCATTATTAATGTTTTTATTGTGCTGTACAAATAGAAAATGTAAACATACATTAATATATTGTTATAAAAAACAACTTAAGCAAATCTATATTAAGTTCTAAATAGTCAACATTATTGATGCCGTTCTTTCAGTTTTCACCCAAAAATGAAAATTCTGTTATCATTTAACCAGTTCCTATAAAGCCAGCATTTAGCAAATTATTGTAATACTCAATATGGAATGTAGTAAAAGTGTTTTTGTTGATATTGCAAAATGCTGATTTTGTATAGCATGATGTCAGTGAGGCTGCTTTACATCAAGGCTGATCTATGTGGGAAAAGATCGTGCTGTGCTTAAGTCTGTACTTGGCAAGAAAACACACAATATGTTCATGTGATTTTGGGCCCACTCGATCTTTGCTCTCCAAGGTGTGTGTGTGGGAGAGAGAGCAGAGGATCAGTGGTGTGGTATAACAGGATTTTCTATCAACACATTTCTAGTTCTCAGGTGCACAGACAACAACAAATACTCATAGCAGAATTCTGCCAGACAGTTATTTCTGTGTCACTATCGGCCTACTTTTATTTACAAAAAAATCTTCTGATGGTCCACAACATTCATGATGGGAGCAGTGAAAGGGTTTAAGCCGACTTACGAGGATCTTGTTGATGAGCAATGAGGATTTTAGTAATGTCTTTGCTGTTTTAACGATTGACATCTTTACTATTGCAAGGATTTCAACATTTTGAGCATTTTTTTTCCTGCAGCACCCAGAAATCAAAGACTCATGATCTGCTTAAAGTATAGGTAAGGTTTTTCTTTCACTTTAGCTGAACAGCCAAGCAAGTCCTATATCTGTGTATGAAAATACAAATTCAGTTTGTATGGAAATAGAAATAGTTTCAGATTATTTATTTTTAAGGCATGTACTTGGATCAGCGTTGTGTCTGATAGTTACAAAGCAACAAGAAGACCCAGGGATAGCTATACTCTCCCAGTCATTTGATGTTTTTGGAAAGACCTGCGATTATCTTCTGCAAGTTGTTGCTGCAAAGCATTTGAACTGACGCAAGGTATCTTTTGGTTTATTAAAAGGATCATATTTTACACAAAAGGGATTTGCCATAGATCTTGCAGTTGCACATATGATATCTGATGAGGCACAATAGATATGTTAGCTAGAAGCTTTGCTGATGAGCTGATATTGCCTCAAGTGGCGTGTGGAAAATTGCTGTCCTATGTTTTTGTACGATCACATCTGTACTGATATTCCACTCTCTTGCTTGTGCAATATTGTTTCATTTTATAATAACAAAGTTTACTACTGTTCATATCATACATTTTTGTGTTAATGCTACTAAAGTGTTTTGCACTAACAATACTTAGAAATTGGTTATTTATGACCATTTTCCACCTTCTCTCTACTCTAATGGATTCTATGCACAATAACTTTCCGCTAAAATCTCAGCTTCCATTATTCTCCTATAGCAATTTTTTTCTAAAAACTTTCTAAAAAACTGTCAATATCATATTATAATACAGTATATTGTATATTATTAACTATAGTAAATGTAACATTTTAATATAGTAATACATGACAAACCTTTAATATCAATATTGCTTTGTCCTGTTGTGGGACACTTCTTCAATACATACATGTGTGCTTAATTTTGTTCAACATTTCTATACCCTGCACTCCACAAGAAGTGCAGTGGCCACTGTTGTGCTAAATGCAGAAGCTATAGCGCATAGAGGCGATTCATAGAATTAACCCTTTCATGCATAGAGGTCACTACAGTGGACAGCTAATTCAAAAAACATTTTCTTGCATATGCACGGGTTCATAGTTGCACATCAACCTCTACAGTGGACCCTAGTGCATCATCCTATACATTGCCACCAAGTGGCAAGCCTTTTTTTTAGATCAAAAAGTAATCTGATTACGTAATGCACATTACTTTTAATGCATTACTTTACTCGTAACATCAAAAAGTAATCTGATTATTCAATCATGTTACTTATAATGCCTTACTTTACTCGTAGTGCATGTTGCTTGTAATTCATTACTTTACTTGTTAGATCAAAAAGTAATCTGATTACATAATGCATGTTACTTTTAATGCATTACTTTACTTGTTAGATCAAAAAGTAATCTGATTATTCAATGCATGTTA